>CM039667.1:17545719-17783219 GCA_022405105.1 Aristolochia contorta
TTGTGTTATGAGATTTGATTTAATTAGATCTCCCTTTAGTCTCTTTACCATTTGGAAACGGTAAAAAGACTTACGGGTATGGGAAGCGGGTCCAGACCCATAGTCAGGTCCCGAATCGGATCTCGTCATTTTCCCAACTATCCCCCACAAAATGACACATTGAAGAATGGATATTTGTTCTCGGCATTGCAAGAGTCGATTACTTAAGTATCAATATCTTTCGATTTGAATTAATATGTAGTGAAATGAGGCAACAAATGGATCGACCAAGTGAAGTACTCTTGAACTTCGTGAACCTTATTTGAGACCCTCATTACACGCATCAAGCTCTTAATTTTGAACGAACTCCGCAATAAAATGTTGCGCTATTATAAGGCCATGCGCATACCTCGGGATCTCATGAGTGCTCTAGCAAGACAAATCCCTAGTCTTCCATAGGAGGCGGCCACACCCCCACACTCACGTAGGTGGATCCATTAAGTGTGTCTCTCTGGCACCACCACATATAGGCTATGAATCCATTAAGAGCAACTACGTGCTCAACCTCACTCAATGATGAAACCGTCAAGTCCGTCTATAGGACCACCCAAAGAAAGGGCTACAATTTCTCATGTTGGAGCCAAAGGCTTTGTATCATGTCAGGAAATCGTCAAGTCCGTCTCTGTAGGACAACCCAAAAAATAAGGCTACAGTTTCTCACATTTGAGCATATCAAGAAGAAACTGGTTTCGTTTCACCACAAGAGAGGTATCCAGGGCTTTAGGCCCATCCCCCTCGACATATCCACAACTAACTTTCTGGACAAACCCTTAGTAAAAGGGTCAGCAATATTTCTTTCAGATTTCACATAATCTAAAGAAATTACTCCATTTCTTAGCAATTGTTTGGCCGCACTATGTCTAATGCGTATATGTCTTCTCTTGCCATTATATACACTATTGTTGGCAATCCTAATAGCTGCTTGAGAATTACAATGAAGGGAGACAAGTACACTCGATCTCCCCCCACAGTGGCACATATGCTAATAGGTTTCTCAGTCATTCTACCTCTTGACCTGCTAATTCAAGTGCAATAAACTCCGACTCAATAATAGAGCGAGCAATGCAGATCTGCTTTCAACACTTCCAGGAAATCGCTCCTCCACCTAAAGTGAAGACATAATCACTAGTAGAACTAACTTCATCATTATCAGACACCCAGTTGGCATCGCAATGACCTTCTAACACTGCAGGAAACTTACCAAAATGCAGTCCCCAATTCATGGCGCCTCTTAAATATTTCATCAAGCGATAAAGTGCATTCCAATGTTCGCTACTAGGGTTATGGGTGTACCGACTTAGTCTGCTAACTGCATAAGCTATGTCTTGACGAGTGTAGTTCATGAGGAACATCACACTCCCTATGATTTTAGCGTACTCAATTTGAGACACACTCTCACCTCTATTCTTCTTAAGGTGGATACTAGGATCATAAGAAGTCCTAACTGGCAGGAGATCAAAACAGTTAAATCTCTTCAACATTTTTTCCACATAGTGAGACTGACTCATTGAGAAACCTTGTGCAATCTTTGTTAACTTTACTCCAAGAAAAACATCAGTTTCTCCCATGTCGTTCATTGCAAATTGGAAGGACAGGAATCTCTTGGTTTCAATCACCAAGTTCTCATTAGTGCCAAAGATTAACATATGATCCATATATAGACATATTATTACACAGTCTGATCCATACATTTTAATATACAAACATGTCTGAGGCATTTACTACAAACCAATGTGTGATCAGCGTGTGGTGAAATTTCTCATACCACTATTTTGGAGCTTGTTTTATTCGATATAGGGACTTCTTCAATTTACATACTTTATCCTCTTGACCTTGAACAACAAACCCCTCTAGTTGTTGTATATAAATCTCCTCCTGCAAATCTCCATTAAGAAATGCGGTTTTAACATCCATTTGCTGCACAACCAAACTATGGATAGCAGCCAATTAAACTAAGGTTCTAATAGTTTCTATTTTGGTCACAAGAGAATAGGTGTCAAAATAATCAATGTCTTTCTTTTGTGTATAACCTACAACAACCAATCTGGCCTTGAACTTATCTATAGAACCATTAGGTCTTAATTTCTTTCTAAAGATCCATATACACTTAATAGGTTTACACCCCTTAGGCAAATTCACTAAGTCTCATGTATGGTGGGACTTTATAGAGTCCAGCTCACTATTTATAGCTTCTTTCCAAAAGCTAGCATGCACAAAAGTTATTGCTTTTGTATAAGTTTTGGGATCATCCTCGATCAGGAACGTTGATACCACATGTTCATCTATCCTATCAGGGTTCTCAATCAATAAAGCAGTAACGAAATCAGGTCCAAAACTAGTCTCTGTTCTTTTCCTTTTACTTCTTCTAGGCTCATCGACATATTCATTTACTCTATGACAAGAACTAGGCAAAGTCAACGCTGCACTAGATGGGCCAGGATCTATGCTAGTGTTTTGTTTCTTCCAAAGAAATAGGTGCTCAAAGAATTCTGCATCTCTAGAATCAAATATTGAATTTTCATCTAATGACATGAATCTATATGCAGCTGAATTTTCTGCATAACCTATGAACACTGCAATAAAGGTTTTAGGTCCAATGTTAGTCCTCTTTGGAGCTGGTAAACTCACCTTGGCTAGGCACCCCCACACTTTAAGGAATTTCAGGTTTGGGGTAAATCCTTTCCATAGCTCATATGGAGTTTTATCTAATTTCTTATGAGGAACTCTGTTTAGTATATAACAAGCTGAAAGTACTGCTTCCCCCCACATGTTGTTAGGTAATCCAGAACTTATAAGCATAGCATTCATCATATCTTTGAGAGTTCTATTTTTCCTCTCAGCTATGCCATTTTGTTGTGGAGTGTTCGGAGCACTAAATTCATGTATAATGCCGTTCTTGTCACAGAATTCTTTGAGGAATAGAGTGCTATATTCTCCTCCTCTGTCAGACCTAACCCTTTTAATTTTCTTGTTCAACTGATTTTCTACTTCGGTTTTATATTTCAGAAACATCTCCTCCGCTTCATCTTTGGTCTTTAGGAGGTAAACTCTAGTGTATCTAGAAAAATCATCAATGAAGGTCACATAATACCTTCTACCTCCTTTACTAACTGTGTTTCTGAAATCTGCTAAGTCTGTATGAATTAAATCTAACTGTTCAGTGTTTCTATTCTCCACTGATTTAAAAGGCTTCTTGGCATACTTGGCTTCTACACAAACAGGACACTTAGAAAATTCATTTGTATTCACAGAGGGAATTAAGTTTAAATTTCTAAGTCTTTTAATTGAAGCTACGTTTACATGTCCAAGTCTACCATGCCATAAGTTAACAGACTCAGCAATATAGGCAAAACTAGATGATGGTTTTTCATTAATAATTTCAGATACAATGTTCAAAACGAATAATCCCTCGTTGAGATAACCCTTCCCCACAAATTCCCCGTTTCTAGTCATTACAATTTTATCAGCCTCAAACACTAGTTTCAAACCAGCCTTATTCAATAGGGCACCTGAAACTAAGTTTCTACGTAAGGAGGGTACATAAAGAGTATTCTGCAAGGCTAAGGTTTTGCCTGAAGTCAATTTTAGCAGAATTTTGCCTTTGCCAAGAACTCCAGCGACACTCTGGTTTCCCATATAGACACGTTCGCCATCAGGCACTTCTTCAAAATCATGGAACAACTCCTTGTTGGCGCAGAAGTGTCTAGTAGCTCCTCTATCTATCACCCAATCTGTTTTGTTTTCCACCAAGTTCGCTTCTACAACTACTGCAGCAACAATGTCATCATTTTCAACAAGGTTGGCTTGGTTTGTTGACTTATTGCCAGCCTTGTCATTGGTCCTCTGCTGCTGCCCTTGACGATGATAACATTGATATGCCTTGTGGCCAGGCTTCCCACATACGTAGCATTGAGATTTCTGGTTCTTATTGTTAGACTTGATGATGCCTATCTGCTTCTTATTGTCTCCTTTATGTGGTCCTTTCTTTAGACTCTTCTTAAACCTGTTCCTGGAAGAGAAATTACTTGATTCAATTAAATTTGCCTTTGGAACAGAAATTGAATCAGAGATTTGTTTATCCTTGAGGCGATTAGCTTCTTCGGTTCTCATGTGGCTAATGAGTTCTTGCAGTGTGAGATCTCTCTTTTTGTGCTTAAGATGGTTTCTATAATCACTCCAAGATGGTGGGAATTTTTCCAATAAAACATTCGCTTGTAGGATCTCACACATTTTCATCCCTTCGTTGAGTACATCAGTGACTAGGTTCTCGTACTCATGCACTTGTTCAATGATTGATTTATTATCAACCATCTGAAATTGAAGCCATTTTCCAACTACGTATTTTTTCTTTCCAGCATCATCTCCTCCATATCTCTTCTCCAAAATTTCCCAAATTTCCTTCGCTGATTTATGGTTTATAAACAGGTCGAAAATATTGTTTGTCATGTGATTTATTAAATGACCTCTAACCATTTTATTGTCTTTTTCATATTTAGCCTTTGTCTCTATTTCTGAAGTTTTAGTTCGAGCTAAAGGGGGTGTTACTAAAGGTGTAGTAGGGGGTTCAGTCATGTTTGTCTCAGAGGGAGGATCATTAAATAACACGTAATCAACCTCAAGTTGTTCAAAAAATATTAACAACTTTTGGGACCACTGTTTGTAATTTGTCCCATCCAAAGGTTCTAATTTTGATAAGTCTACTAATTCTTTCTTTCCCATTAGGTTAATTATGAAATAACGTCTTTAAATTGTTGGACCTATTGGGTAAGAAAGCACTTAATTAGACAAATAATCAGAAGATAGTCTACTCTTTAATTCAATCTATAATAGAAATAACTCAATTTAATCTAATAGAAAAACTACAATATGATTGTAATTTAAATAGATAGCAAAAGTTTAAAGCACAACAAGTACATCAACTAGAATAAACAAGTTCTAAATTCCAGCAGGTTAAACATGCAACATCACCTAATTATTTGAACTAAACAAGTAGAACTACAACAATATATATTGCATTCCAATTCAATCTATATAAAGATAAATTAAAGCAACAAAGGTTTTAGGTCCAATGTTAGTCCTCTTTGGAGCTGGTAAACTCACCTTGGCTAGGCACCCCCACACTTTATGGAATTTCAGGTTAGGAGTGAATCCTTTCCATAGCTTATATAGAGTTTTACCTAATTTCTCCGTCAGGCACTTCTTTAAAATCGTGGAACAACTCTTTGTTGGCACAGAAGTGTCTAGTAGCTCAAGTGTCTAGCACCCAGTCGGTTTTGTTTTCCACCAAGTTTACTTCTACAACGACCGCAACAACAATGTCCTCATTTTCAACAAGGTTAGCTTGGTTTGTTGACTTGCTGCCAGCCTTGTCATTGATCCTCTGTTGTTGCCCTTGACGATGATAGCATTGATATGCCTTGTGGTCAGGCTTCCCACAGACGTAGCATTGAGCTTTGAGGTTCTTATTGTGGGACTTGATGATGCCAATCTGCTTCTTATTGTCTCCTTTATGTGGTCCTTTCTTTTGACTTTTCTTAAACCTGATCCAGGAAGAGAAGTTAATTGATTCGATTAAATTAGCCTTTGGAACAGAAACTGAATCAAAAATTTGTTTATCCTTGAGGTAATTAGCTTCTTCGGTTCTCATGTGGCTAACGAGTTCTTGCAGTGTGAGATCTCTCTTTTTGTGCTTAAGATGGTTTCTATAATCACCCCAAGATGGTGGGAGTTCTTCCAATAATACATTCGCTTCTAAGATCTCACATATTTTCATACCTTCATTGAGTACATCAGTGACTAGGTTTTCGTACTCATGCACTTGTTCTATGATTGATTTATTATCAACCATCTGAAATTGTAGCCAAATTTTTCTTTCCAGCATCATCTCCTCCATATTTCTTCTCCAAAATTTTCCAAATTTCCTTCGCTAATTTATGGTTTACAAACATGTCAAAAAGAATGTTTGACCTGTGATTTATTAAATGCCCCCTTACCATTTTATTAAATAATATTTCTAAACTTGGATCAATAAACATACAACGAGGAATATTATTCGATTCACAAACACAGAATCAGATAGCAATTTAATGAAATTAAAATAAATTAAAAAACTTATTAGTCTGAAGCTGCGACATGGAGAAATCCACTGCCTTAAACACGTTATTGGTGACCACGGTGCAGAGTCACAAGCCGACCGTCTCCCAAGGTCATGCAGCACTCTCAAAAGGACGTTCACTCGTCGCTGAGAAGTCGGAGTCGTTCAGAAACCCAGAACAAAGAAGGTCTGCTCTTAGAGACATTTCTGAACCGAAGTACAATAGCACGGCACAGGAAGAAAAGTCGCTCGAAGAAGAAGACAACAAGAGATTCATCGAGGAAGAAGACAACAAGAGATTCATCGAGGAAGAAGACAGCAAGAGATTCACCGAGGAAGAAGACAACAAGAGATTCACCGAGGAAGAAGACAACAAGAGATTCTCCTAGGAAGAAGACAGCAAGGGGATTTTGGATTTTCCGTGATTAGGGTTTTCAGGGAACCCTGTTTTTATCCCCAAAATCATGAACGGACAAAATACCCATTCGTGTTATGAGAAGTAGTTCTGTTATGGTCCCCAAATGTCTGCATGGACCACTTCAAAAATTCTTTTTTATATATAGTACTTAGAAAGGGAGTCTTTGATGCAGGGAGAGAGGACAAAAATAATACAGAATATTATTAACTATATGCCTCTTCTTTAGAAAAAGTAAATGGTGCACGGCCAATTTAGACGGATGAGGCCTAACTGCTTATGCCAAAAAAGAACAAAAACTTCTTCAGTTTCATTCGTGGAAACTACATTTTCACCACTACAGTAAGGAATACAACTATAGCTTTTGTTTTGTAGACCACAAGAGAGAACTAGTGACTCAAAACAGTTATTGAATTTGGAAATAACACTGGTAGAAAAATAAGTGGAATCCAAAACTTATAGGTTGCCAACCAATGCAAACAACCAAGATCCTTTTAGTTCTCTAAGTCCTGCAAGAAAAACTGAAAGTAAGAAAGCCTGTTGTTGTCAATTTGCTGATTGAAATATAATTATAATCAAAATAGGGTATGTACAAGACATCTCAAATCAAATGTACACTCCCAAATAGGGTAACTGTTTTTATTAAACCATTTGGCAAATGAAGAATAGCTTTATAAGGTATGCAAACCAAAGCATCAAACAAGTGTGGGTTTCCGCACATGTGATTGGAAACTCCAATGTCAATTATTCACCATTCATCTTGCTTAAAAATAACAAAAGGATTAAAAGCATTACTTGCATACTCTGTTATTTGTGCAGAATTCACACTATTTTCACTCAAACTTGTGCTTACAATTTGTTTTCCTTTCATCAAATTAGAGACCTTATGCTTAATACAATCCAGCATCCACTCTTGTTATTTATTGTTCGGTTGTTGGTATCTTCTATTGGTGTTAAAGCCATATTTACCTAAATTTCTCACTATTTTTCAGTTTTTTTAAACTCCTTATAACAGTCCAGAAATCCATGGAGCTTAAAACAAGTATCTCTAATGTGTAGTCCATAGCTTTGCAATAGTCTCAATACTTATCTTCCTTCCAAAATCTTTCTTTTTAAGACTCTTATTACCACCATTCCTCTCACTATTGTGTGAAAATTTCACCAACTTAACATTTTTTCCAACAGATTCACCATAATCCATACGAATTTGCCTCTATTTTTCAATTTGCATAAACATAGAATAAGTTGTGACACTATAGGCAATGGATGAGACAACAATATTTGACCTCTTACAACTTCAAAGGAACTATTCAATCCCATAAGAAATTGCATCAATTTAAATTGATGCATCCATATCAACAAGTTTCTTGGCAGGATTACATTAACATCCACCACACTTACATCGTGGAAGTGGAGCAATAATTTGCAATTCCTCTCAAAACAACTTAACTTTATTATAATAAACACATAAGGCAACATTATCTTGTTCAATCGAGCAAATCACATTGTAGATCTCGTATAGTTGAGATCCACTGGCTTTCCCAAACTGTTCCATGATTGCATTCCCTAAATCCTTACTTATAGGACAATATATAAATGAATCATTTAACTCTTTTAAAATAAATTAGGGATCCATGAAATGATAATAAAGTTAGCTTTCTTCCACTTGCAGAACTCCAAAAGGACCTTCATTGCACATTGGAAGATTTCTAAAATTTCTCACTAGCCGACAATAAAGAATCTTTTTCCATATCTCTTGTTATGTGTTAACTGGAAAATCACAAAAGAACTAACAAATGGTGGAGTAGGATTTACCTGCAATACAGAACCTATAGGTGTAACCTTTCGCTCAATGCTAAAATCAATAATTGAAGCATCTGAGGTTGCATCAATCGGGGATACACGACAGAAGGAATTGTTCGATCTCTACTACCTCAAACTTTACCTTCACCAAGCGGAAGTTTATTTCAAGAATTTTTTTTTTGTCCTGAACCATGTCCCCTTCTCATAAGACTGAAAGAGGCCAAATATAATAAATAAAAAAAAAACGAATCAAATCACACCATCTCTGTAATAGGTAAATGCCTCCTTTTCTCCTGAAGTTGTCGGAATTATTCGTAATAAGATATTGGCTGCAATTGAGGAGGTCTTATCAATAAAATTTCCACTTATCCGAGATCTAGGCATAGTTTACAACCCATTCCATAATTCTTCTCATTATCCTCTCCCTCGAGGGAAAATGCTCCCATAAACAAAGGAATTGTACAGTACGAAATCACATAAAAACGGAGTAATTGTAAAAGGGTAAAAAAAAAAAAAAGACCTTAAAAATTGTCCCTTTTAAGTTAAGACAGGGATAGATAGGAAATATTGGAATCAGATTGGATTTCAGCCAATGTGGTATTTATACCAATGAACAGAACTCTTACTCCTCATTTTAGCGAAGTTAAGGAATCAAAGAATTTTTCCTACAGATTTTAATCTAACTCGAGTAGTTTTTATTTATTTTATTATTTTAATATAATTATATTATGATCCAAAGAGTAAAAAGAATCAAATAATCATGGAATGATGAAAGAAAATAGAATAACCAACCCCTCCGTTTGGGGTGTTCTGTTTATTTTCAAATTGTGTCTGCATTCGCTGATAGTTCTCTCAATTCCTCTATTGGGAGTGCTAGTGGGACGTGCTTTCTGAAACCTATGCTCTTTTGGCTGAGAGACTAGACATTTAAAATTCGGCTTGGTGAGAAGACTAAGCCCAATCTCTGTGCTCATAGAGAACGACGATTCAAAACTCTATTTCTGTTGAGAATAGTGTGTCCAGCAGACCTAGAATTGTGGAGTGATGATTTGACTAAACTTGTAGTTGGAGTTAAAAAAACAGGAAATGCCAGATTCGTTTTATTGGAATCCTAAAAGTATTACTCGATCATCATTAGCGTTAAATATACTTATATAATAGAAATTGAGAGGCACTTGTCTCTGAGCAAGATAAAGAGGTATCTATTAGAGAATGTCAAAAAAAGATCATGGAGCCTGAAACTGAGAAGAAATCTGAAGGATAATGAAAGTTGAAGAAGCTTTGAACCTCCTTCACCACCTAGACTCTACATACTTGTCACATAGAGGGGGGACTCAGATAATTTGAGGGCCATGCAGCTCGATCACCTTCCCAGTCGCCTCTTTATTCATTAGGGTGTAGCAACCAGGCGGAAGTCCACTCCGCCAGCTTGGTATGCAACCCACCTGCCCCAAAGTCTGTCCAGCACTTCCTTTGGGTTGTCTCACTCGAAAATTCTGACCTGTAATGAATTAAATAAAAGAGGTCAAGTGTCAGTAACTCCCTGTGCAAACTTTGTGGTGAGGAAGAGGAGCTTGGGGATCACATCCTCTTTCATTATAAGTTTGGCTGGACAAAATGGAACACCATATTTAGAAATTTTGGATCTCTCTTTAGGGTTTAAAGTTTAGGCTTTGGAGCGTCCAAGTCCCTCAAACAACATTACCAGCAGTGTTGTTCCAACCGTTTCCCTGGTGTGGCAAAAGCCTATGGATAGCAGCTTTGGCAGCTGTTCCTTTGCAGGTCTGGTTGGAAAGGAATAACAGTAGTTTTGGAAGTGCAGTCGTCAGAAAATGTTGGAGAAAACGTATGCTCTTCCAGCTTTAACAAACCACCAAGAGTGGCAGACTGGAAGCCTCCTCCTGCTAGCTGACTTGAACTCAATTACAATGGACTCTCTCTCAGATCACCCCCTCCTCCTTCCCAATCCCTCATCCAAGTTGGGGGTGTCTTTGAAGATAGTGCTGGGCAAGTTATCTTGGAGTTCTTTGGGCCTGCGAGATGTTTCACCTCCCATAAGGTTGAGTCATGCCAAGTCGAAGCGGGTACAGCTTTTTCTGCAGCTCCCATCAAGTCCTTTTGATTGAATTTGACTTTGCTCTTGTCGTAAGCTAGGCCAGCTTTTCTTCTCAGCTATATATTTATCTTAAACACTGGTGGGATGTGTTTTGTGACTTTAACTGTGATTGGCACAAAATCCGGTAGGCCTCTCTTGGTTGAAGGCGGCTGAAGGTCATTAGTTGGTTCATGAACCTCACCTTGGTATTGTCAGGTTCCCTTGGCTCAATTTGTTTTTGTGCATCTTTGGACTTTAACACAAGCATTTTTTTTTTTTTTTTGAAAAAGATAAAGTACCTTTCTTTAACATCTAATTTTACCAAAACAGCTGATGGGCATTTCATATCCCTGATCTTACTTGTAATTTGATTCGCTTTAGAAATAAGAGTTGATTAATATTTACTGAACTCTGCCTTTGTAAGGTTTGCTTTTCTTATATATATATATATTATCTACAGCTGCATGAATAAATAGATTTGAATAACTTTCTTCTTGTTGACAGGGTTTTCGTAAAATTGATCCAGAGAGGTGGGAATTTGCTAATGAAGAGTTCGTGAAGGATCAGAAGCATCTGCTAAAGAATATACACCGGAGAAAACCTATACATAGCCATAGTCAGCCTCATAATTCTTTTGGTGAAGCAGAAAGGACAGCCCTAGAAGAAGAGATCGAGAGGCTCTTGCAGGAGAAAGCTGCTCTACAGTCTGAACTGTTGCGATTCAAACAGCAGCAAACTGGCACAAAAGCTCAACTTGACGTCTTGGAGAAGCGTGTACTTGATATGGAGCAGAGGCAGTTTAGGATGATTTCCTTTCTAGCAAAGGCAGTTAATAACCCGACATTTGTGGAGCATCTAATTCGACTGTCTGGAGGTTTTGTTGATTTATCAGCCATTAACAAAAAGAGGCGGCTGCCTAAAATTGATTTTGCCCAGGAAGTTGTAGAGAACAGCTTTATTGATAACCATAGCAGCACATCAAAAGCTGATTTTGGGCCTATTTTTCACCAGGATTTTTGTAATAAGCTCACCCTTGAGCTTTCTCCTGCTGTCTCAGATAATAATTTGGTTTCTGCAAGTGTGCAGAGCTCAACGGAAGATGGGGGAAGCCCACAGAGAAAGGTTGTTGAAGGAGAGGCCAAGGATCTGAATGTTAGAACTGATTGTCTTTCTTTTGGACCTGAGACGTTAGATCTTTCTGATACTGGGGCATCTTTCTTAATGAGAAAGAACAGTTGCCCCAACAGTTTCCTTGGACAGCTCAGAGCATGCGAAAGCATGGAAGAAGGGGAAGGTCATATTTCCTGCCATCTGAATCTAACACTGGCTTCTTCTCCCTTCCAAGTACATAGAAATCCCCAGCAATCTTGTGAAGACCATGGTATATCTGTTGAGCCAAGGCTCACTTCTAATGATAAACAAACAGAACCAACGAGAATGTCAAAGAATAAAAGTTCTGGTGAGGAGGATGCAGCTATGACAACTTCTCAAGGAGCACCAAGTAATAACAATAATAACATCAATCAAGGGTCTGCAGCTACTCAGGGCCGAGTAAATGATGTCTTCTGGGAACAGTTTTTGACAGAAAGACCTGGATCATCGGATACTGAAGAAGCAAGTTCAAACTATAGGGGATCTAATTATGATGATCAGGAGGAGAGGAAAACAAGAAATGGAAAGTTCTGGAGAAACAAAAAGGATATGGAGCAGCTAACACTCTAATTTATTGTATCAAGGTCCTAAGGCGTGTGTCTACATTTATAGGAAAAAAACATGTTTCTATTAGTTAATGGTCGACCCTCATTGTGTTCAACTGTGACAGTCTTGCATGATAGGCATTATGAAATAACATCTCCTTTTGCATCCAATGGATCTTTGAATTCTTATTTTCTTGCTCGGAAACTGTCCATAAGTATAAATCGCAGAAGCGTCTTTGACAAAGCTGATTGAGTATGTTATGGATTCAACAGTTGTCAATTACTAGAATCTTTTAATTGCATGCTAGCTGAGAAAGTAAAACTGGAAGGTAACTTTTTGTGTTTATGCCATCAGAGCCTTTAAAGAATTTCAACGCCAAACTGAAGAAAGAAATAGACACAGACTTACAGTTATCAATTTTAGGTCATATACATAATATCGTTGAAAATTAACTCTCTTCATTTTAATTTAATTCCCTATGCATCACTTTGTGTTGGTAACTATTTTATGTGCACAAACAAAATGAATGAACCTGTATCAAGGTGATTGAACTCTTTTCTGTCAACCCAATCAGTGTCCTTTTTTTCTGAAATTCCAATCAGTGTCTTTTAATGGTATCAGCTAGTGATTTTGTTGAGTTCCCTGTTGCCCTTCGTTGTTTGACCACCAATTGCTGTATTAATGATTGTTTGGCTTTTAAGTTCTACGACCTGGTTTTACAAAGCATGGAAAATGATGATGGATTTGCAACTGGTACATGGATGAGATGCTTCGCGGTTGATGAAAATCACTACTACTAATAAAGTTACGAGGATTGGTTTATGGGCCTTTTCCTTTTTTTATCTTTACTATCAAATGGTGACTATATTTATTTGAGTAATGATTCGCGCATAGGCTCTGTGCGCGACTCAAGACCTGAGCTCTGTGTGACGACTCACAAGACAGGCTCTGTGCACGACTTCAAGACGGGCTCTCTCACATGATAATAAAATAATATATTTCTCGGGTTCTGTGAAATAGGTTATTTTATATATTGTGAGAGAGCCTGTGCCCGAGTCGCGCACGGGCTCTGTGCGCGAGTCATTATTCTATTTATTTAGGTGACTTTGCAGGTTAAGTTTATGTTGCAACCTTAAATTGAGTGTGGGTTTGGGCACTACTGAAGCTTATTTTGGTGTGTTCTGTCAAGTGAAGTCAATACTTTATAAACTGGTGTATGATTACACAAAACCTATGAACCAACATAACTGTTTATTTTAAAGAAGAAAATTAATTGGCAAGGGTGAAGAGGAAGTAAAATCGAGGATTGTAAGTACTGCTTTGAAATCATGTAAAAAAATATTGTTGAATGAATGGTGACAGCAACTTACACGGAAAAAAAAAGAAATGTATAATGTCGTGCTTCAGCTAGATATTGTCACATGAAAGGATCTAATTTTATGTCACGCTTCAGCTGGGTATCCATACGTGAATGGATCTCCTTTTCAGGTCATTGCATATTTTGTTGAGATAAGAGCATGGCACTCTCTCTGTTGGCATCAGCAATCTCAGTTTCCGATGATTATGAATGTAACCTGCAGATAGAGATTGGTCACACCTTAGTGGTATGATACATTTCTGTTGTAAATGAATATTCTTTTTTGATTTGGCTTTATTGGATTGAGTGTAAATGTGCTGCAGAAATTACTCCTTTCGGAGATGTCCGAAGAAATGGTGCTCCTCAGAGAAGCTTAGCATTGGCAAATTAATTTGTCTAGCTAAAGTAAAATACTATTACACTGATACTTGTACGTGGAGTTAACTTTTGTTCTTGTCAGATGGTGAAGTAGGAACAAATTTTCATACTTCATATATAATGCATCTGCTTCTTTTTCTTTTGGTTGACAAACTATCCGAAAAATTCTAAGCCTGAGTTTTCCATTTAATTATTTCTTTGGTGGTAACTCTTAAAATTTTCCTTCCTGATGTTGATTGCCTGACCCTGTGACTCTGTTATCTACCAGATATCAATATTTTTCGCTTGCATGTTTTGTACAAGTTTCTCTGCAGTTATGACCATTTGCAACTATCTGGAGTTGCAACTCCTGTTATTTTCAGTGTTTGGTGGAAATAGATTTCTCTGTGGAATGCATTGGAAATCATTGCTTCCTGATCAGATGAGGAAAAATTTCACCCTGCTCATAATTGGGATGGTCGTCGAGCATGTATACATTCCAAGCAACCTCTGTTTTTCTTTTGCTTGGAAACTACTCAAAAAATGTTTTATTCTCAAAGTAGGATTGGATTTTCTTCAGTTTTAAGGCACACATGCTATTGATTTTTTTTTTATTTTTAAGGTGCATATATTACACTGCTTTGAGTTAAAAGCGTGAAAGTAGTTATTCTGTTTCTTGCTTGCATAGTAACACTTCCACCCGAGGGCCTTTGATCAGTTGAGTATTTGTAGGTATGAGGATACATGGTGCAACAAGAATATATTTTACTTGTTCTCTCTTATGGTGAACTTATTTGTAGAAGATGATTTCCCATTTATATCTGTTGTTTACTTTTGGTGTTTGCACTTTTTCTGATTTCTGATATTTTTTGACTTAACAAATATTATTCAGCGGCACATTCTTTTTCTGCACCAGCAGATTTTTTTCTGAGATTTTTTTTTTTTGACTTAACGTTGGTCACTGTAGTTTCAGCTTCAATGATACTCCCAGATGCATTTTCGTTGTCTGTCCTGCCAGGACGAGGAGAAGGTTCTACCAGAACATAATCCTCTCTTATCCAAGTAATTTTATTATTCTGCTAGGAACTTGTGATGTGGATGTGTCTAAACCTTTCTCATCTGCATCAACATCAGTATTCTCGCAGGTCCCAATGAGGCCACGACACACTTCAAACACTAGCCATAAGAGTAACAAACCTCAAACTAGATGGTCAACCATTTTCTTTTCCTTTCCATCATCTTTCCTTTCGCTTGTCTTGTTTTTTCTGTGTTGCCAAGCAGGGATCAAACCAATTTGAATTCCTTGGAGACCTCTGATTTTTTCTTCAGAACGTCATGGGAGGTATCCCGAGAATAACCATCAGAGATCGAATCCAAATCTAAGGTTACTTTTGAAGAAAGGACATAAAACAAAAAAAACGTATTTGCAAGCAGAGAGAGATTCCAGACCTGCAATATATTCAGATGAAAAAACAGAAATACAAAAGTCGAAACTTCAACCCGAGTCCACCCACAGTAAAGCTTAGCTACATCAAACATGTGAAAATCAGAAGTTTGCAGTGAGGAGCATCTGACACCATTGCCGAGACGCTTGTGTTCTAATAGTTAGTGTCTCTGGCACAACCGGTGATCATTTCACATCCCCTGTTGTATCCGACTCCTCTACCATGGGCGTGGCAGTTGTAGTAAGGAGCCCCCGGAGTGGAACAGGGAACCTTATCCCTCTCCAACGATCCATAGCTGATGTACCTCTTCTGCGCCATTAAGACCCTGCGGTTGATCTCTGAGTCCATCTCCATCTCCGCCTCCCATGAACAGCCCTCACCCATGGATTCACTGCACCCATTGCTCCCCCTTCTTTTCAATGACACATCCCCTGCTCCGCTAATCCATGACCTGGGTTCCGCCGCACGAATCAAACTGCAACGCACCGGAAGGTTCTGAAACAGGAGAAGAGCAAACAAGATGAGAACAGTAGTGGGATTCTCCATTTTTGGGATTTTTTTGGATCTCGGTAGCTTGGATCCGTAGAGAGTCACCCGGGTACGAGTGTGAACTCTGTCTCTTAGTATCTATTCTGTAGAGCTGCTTAAAAGATGCTTCTTCCACTTTCACCTACCACGGCTGCCGGTGTGGTTAATGAAAGCAGATTTCACTGGGTCCCATTTTCCATTACTCAGGATAGTACAAGTCACATCTTGCTTTTCGGCAATAGTGCTGGCCACCGTGGAATTGCTCAAAGTGGTTGGCCCTCATTTTGTTTTTTAATCTGAAAACCATTCAATTTTAATTCATAACCTGAAGAGTAATGGTATAACCACTCGCTAAGAGGATTTGCTCGGCCACATTATGACGTGGATGGCTTACGTGGCCATCCACGTCAGAGTACGAAGCATGCACTTACGAGTGGCTGTCCCCCCTCCCTTCGACATTCTCCCTCTTTCCTCACGACAAAAAATTATTTCTCCCTTATTTCTCCCTTCTCTCTCCCTTCTCTCTCCCTTCTCTCTCCCAAACTCTCCCAAACTCTCCCGACTCTCTCGAACTCTCTCTTCTCTCTCCCGAACAAGTCTCTCCTGCCCTCCTCTCTCCCGGCGGAACTCCTCTTCCTCCCAGGCACTTCCGTTCCTCCCGGCGGCACTTCCGTTCCTCCCGGCGGCGGTGGCACTTCCGTTCCTCCCGGTGGCGGTGGCACTTCCGTTCCTCCCGGCGGCGGCACTTCCGTTCCTCCCGGCGGCGGCGGCACTTCCGTTCCTCCCGGCGGCGGCGGCACTTTCGTTCCTCCCGGCGGCGTGGACACTTCCGTTCCTCCCGGCGGCGTCGGCACTTCCGTTCCTCCCGGCGGCGTCGGCACTTCCGTTCCTCCCGGCGGCGTCGGCACTTCCGTTCCTCCCGGCGGCGGCACTTCCGTTCCTCCAACTTACGACGGCTTCGTGTATAAGGCTGCACAAGGGGGACCATCGTTGGATTCCATCCTCATCGAGGCTTTTTTCGATCCTGTTTGCCCTGACAGCAGAGACGCGTGGCATCCGCTGAAGGAAATTCTCAAGCACTACTCTCATCGAGTATCGCTTATCGTTCACCCCTTTCCGTTGCCGTGAGTGCTCTGCGCCTTCTGCTCTTGTTTTGTTTCGGCTTCTTTATTGTCCATGCCTGCTATGTTGTGGCTGGATTTTTGAGGTCGGATTGAGGTTGGTTTATTGGATAATGTTAAGTGTGGGTTGGGAATACAACAGAATTATTTTTGCTCTGTATGTTTTGAGTCTCGGATTTGTGCTCCCTTGTTTGTCAATTTTACTGAGATGCTCGTTAAGTCGTATTTCTTGTCATTTGGCGGGGTTAGAGAATCCTTGAATCTGTCAACAACAATGAGTTGTTCTTGTATATGAAACTGGTCAATTTGGCGTAGCTTATGTATGTTGTTTATATTCCGCTCTTTTGTTTCTTTTTTCTTTGTGGTTTGTTGATTATTGTTATTTGTAAATCCAAATGTATTGGCTACAATGATATTATTCAATTCAATGTTAAAGCATGAGAGCTTAATTAGGTTACAATTCTTTTTGAGATTGATGTACTAGCTTTTTTATTTTTTCTTGCAAACTTTGTGTTTAACTGTAGGGAATGGATAGTGGCTGTGTAAGGGAAGTTATTTTGGATGACATCATAGAATAAATGAATGTTGAACCAATTGTTCATGAAAAAAATTGTGAGGAAGGACCTAGTGATCAAATTTTATCTCAAGAAGAAGAGGGAACCCCTCAATTAGGGTTAATTTTCAATACTTGTGAAGATGTTAGAAAATTCTATGGTCTATATGCTCAACGGATTGGATTTGGTATAATGAAAAGGAGTTCCATCAATAGAGAAGATGGAACATGTGAAACGTTTACACTTGCATGTGATAAAGAAGGGAAGCCAAAAAGCAAAAGTAAAAATCCTTTACTTTCAAGACCATCAGCAAAAACAAATTGTAAGGCCAAAATTATTGCAAGATTGCATGAAGATGGGTACTTTTATCTGAGCCGTGTTCATCTTGATCATGACCATGTAGTTAGCCCATCTAAGTCACGGTTTTACAAATCAAATAGAAAGTTGCCCAATCACGTAAAGAAGAATCTTGAATATAATGATGATGCAGGGGTGCGTACAAACAAGTCTGTTCAAGTATGGGCAAAAAGAATGGGAGGGTTTGACAAATTAAGTTTTTCAGAAAAAGAATGTAGAAATTATGTGGAGAAAGTGAGACGGTTGAACCTTGGTGAGGGAGATGCTGAAGCTATTCATAATTATTTTGTTAAGATGCAAAGGAAGCATCCAAATTTTTTTTATGCGATTGATATAGACTCTGAGAGTCGATTGAGAAATGTTTTTTGGGCTGATTCAAGATCAAGAAGTGCATATCAATATTTTGGAGATGTAATATCTTTTGATACTACGTATTTAACAAATAAATACGATATGCCATTTGCTCCTTTTGTTGGTGTGAACCATCATGGTCAATCAATACTTTTAGGTTGTGCATTGCTTGCAAATGAAAGTATAGAGACTTATACTTGGTTGTTTCGAACATGGCTCGATTGTATGTCTGGAATTCTCCGAATGCAATAATTACTGATCAATGTAAGTCTATATGTGCCGCCATTGCCATCTTGATTTCCAAATGCCCATCATCGTTTATGTTTGTGGCATATTATGAAAAAAATTCCTCAAAAGTTGGGTAGTCTCAGTGATTACAAATCCATTAAGAAGAAGTTAAAGTCAATAGTGTATCAATCATTGAGAATTGAAGAATTTGAGGAAAATTGGTTGAAGCTGATTGAGGAATACAAACTTGAAGAAAATGAGTGGTTGCGATCACTATATGAAATTCGAAGCAATTGGATTCCTGTTTATGTGAAAAACAATTTTTGGGCTGGTATGTCTACAACTCAACGTAGTGAAAGTATGAATGCTTTTTTTGATGGATATATTCATTCTAAGACTTCGTTAAAGCAGTTTGTTGACAAATATGATTTTGCATTGCAAAGCAAATATGAGAAAGAAACACAAGCAGATTTTTATTCATTGAATATGAGTCCACCGTTCATATCCAGGTATCATATGGAGACAATATCCACTAAACGAACAAAGAAGGTATATTACATTGATATAATTTTGTACGCTATTATTACTTAATTTTATTATTTCGTTTATTTAGTTAAGACCTTTAACATTGCATACGCAGGTTTCTCAAAAAAAAAAAAAGCAAAAGCAATAATGGTATGAATGTGGAAAAACATGACACTCCAACAGGGACACAAGGAACGCAAGGGACTATTGATTTGATTGTTGATACGCAGGTTCCATTAATATTTCAGGTTAAACCAAGTCTTTCTTCATGGTGTGTTTTTTGTCAGAGTAGCATTCAAATAATAATGTGTTCTTATTGCCTTGTCAGGAATGAATGGTGCACGAGTGCAAGAAGATGAACTAGCTTGGATTTTTACACCTTATATGTTTATTAGTTCAGCATGTAATCTTATTTCATTTGGAGATGCTTTATGTAGTGAAAAAGAACAAAAGGATTTTTTTCAGTATGTAGGATTTTTTTCCTTTCTTTTGTAAGGAGTGTTATTGTCTTGTGTGATTTCTTTTATTTTGTTTCACAAAAATTCTGTTATTCAGTTTGTATCAAATTGATTTTAAGGTGCAAATTCCAATCTTGAGCATTTGAGATAAAAGATGAAGAGCAGTTGTACCTTGTCGATATTGTGCATATCCAAATCAAAGTGAATTCCAGGAAATTGAAACATTTTTGTTTGACTCGCTAAATGATTTTCTTGCATCATCAACAAACCCACACTTGGAATACATAAATAACATTGCACTAGATGCTGCAGATAGTGAATACTGATTGATATCAATATTAGCAGATCTCACCCATGAGAAGAACTTCAAGGCTTCTTCACTCAATGTATTCTGAGAAAATCTAGTTAAAATTGAGTTCCAAGAGACTATCTTTGAAACAGGTGCAAATAATTCATTTGACATACACTTACAAATATTAATAGCATCTAACATATACTTATCAATTTTCAAATACATTGCAATCAATTCATTTGAAATAGGTACAAATAATTCCAGGAGTCTTAACTACTAATCCATGTAAAGCTCTCGCTTGTATCTGTTGCTGTAGTTCAAAGCAAGCACTTATGACACTAGTGTTTATGCCAAGCTGGTTCATTTTGATGAAGAGCTCAATTGCATGGAATTACACATTTTTTCTGTACTTTCAATTGATCCGCCGTCTGAGTAGGACGTAATGATACCTGCATTTTCAAGAGAGAGTGCAGTCAATATATCATAAGTTAGACCGACTGATAAACTAGAGGGATAGTAGAACAAAGCCTACTGCTTCACTTGAGGGATATCAGAACAAAGGGAATTGGATTGCTTCACTTAAGACTTTCATCTGAGTGGCAACAAGAACAAAGTCATACAGTTCCATTTGAGGGATAAAAGTGCGAAAAAGCAGATATATCAGACATCGTTAGTGATGGTGAACTCGCTGTTTGTGAATAATACCCAAATGTATTTGACAACACACTTAGGAAGGCCTTCTGACCAGTTTCTGAGATACTACTGCACTCAAGTAGTTTCCTCAAACACGGCCAAAAATGACTGAGAAGTCTTATATGGTTCTTCAACGTGATAAATTTGCAACATAACCAGGAGGTATAGTACATATTTTGTAAATTCAATAGCTAAACACCTTGTATGATGACTTACTGTTATTAAAAGACTCGTTGGCCACTATGTAAAAGGATATTCCCTTCTATATTTTTAATTAAAAAAAAGTATTTAAGAATTTGGTTATGCCGTTGCAGATTTCAATGGACAAACTCCATTGAGACAAGTTTTCCGGAAAAAATAAAATGGCAAAATTGATATCAGATAAAAAAGCTAGTTCTATAACCCAGTATCTAGATTAAGAACATACTTACACTCCACTAACTAAGCAGTAGTTAGAGATGTTCTCAAAAAAATTTCAACATAACAACCTTGAGTTCACGTTACTCATAAATTGAGAAAAGAGCAAAAAAGCAGCAATGGAGGTAAATATAGCAGTCTGGCGGCATTGCAGCTTTGCCAAAAAAATATTTCAAGCAAAAAGCACTTTTAACGAATTCAGACAGGGCATGACAAAGGAATAAACCAAAATCCATTTAGTCGGGTATAAACCGAGATAGGAACAGAACCAACTTGTATCAGTTTCATATACAAGAACAGCTCATTGTTGTTGGCAGATTCAAGGATTCTCTAACCCCGCCAAATCTCATGACAAGAAATACGACTTAACGGGCATCTCAGTAAAATTGACAAACAGGGGAGCACAAATCCGAGGCTCAAAACATACAGAGCAAAAATATTTCTGTTGTATTCCCAACCCACACTTAACATTATCCAATAAACCAACCTCAATCCGACCTCAAAATCCAGCCACAACATAGCAGGCATGGACAATAAAGCGAAACAAAACAAGAGCAGAAGCGCGCAGAGCACTCACGGCAACGGAAAGGGGTGAACGATAAGCGATACTCGATGAGAGTAGTGCTTGAGAATTTCCTTCAGCGGATGCCACGCGTCTCTGCTGTCAGGGCAAACAGGATCGAAAAAAGCCTCGATGAGGATGGAATCCAACGATGGTCCCCCTTGTGTAGCCTTATACACGAAGCCGTCGTAAGTTGGGGGAACGGAAGTGCCGCCACCAGGAGGAACGGAAGTGCCGCCGCCGGGAGGAACGGAAGTGCCGCCGCCGCCGGGAGGAACGGAAGTGCCACCGGGAGGAACGGAAGTGCCGCCGGGAGGAACGGAAGTGCCGCCGGGAGGAAGAGGAGCTCCGGCGGGAGAGAGGAGGGCAGGAGAGACTTGTTCGGGAGAGTTCGGGAGAGTTCGGGAGAGTTCGGGAGAGTTCGGGAGAGTTCGGGAGAGAGAAGGGAGAGAGAAGGGAGAGGGAAGGGAGAAATAATTTTTTACGTGAGGAAAGAGGGTGAATGTTGAGGGGAGGGGGGACAGCCACTCGTAAGTGCATGCTTCGTCAGACTCTGACGTGGATGGCCACGTAAGCCATCCACGTCAGAATGTGGCCGAGCAAATCCACTTTGCGAGTGGCTATAGCATTCCTGAAAAGCGTTGTCTATGCAATAATTGGGATAGAGTTAGGGGAGTTAATAAATATACAGTTATCCAAAATGTGGAGTTGTGGGCGCAGACTTGCCCTTAAATAGTCATTTCTAATAGGAGTTTTCAAAAAGAGTGGCGTAGTGTTGGGCCATGTACGGATACGTTTTTCCCCTTGGGCAGCATAGGATGAACCAGCTTTGGCCAGAGAATCAGCAACAACTTTTGCCTTCCTGGACTGGTGGCGTAGCTCCATATGTGGCATGTTCTTCAGTAGGTTCGGGCAAACATTTCTCCAGTGTGTTAACCTCTAGTGTATTAGAATTTGGAAAGTGGTGTTCCTGATACATGATAAGATCAGATCTTGCCACTTTTGGGGAAAGTTGAATGTTTTTAGTGTCCTATGAAATCCCATGAGCTAGTGTCAAATTTCATTCAAATGTCAATTTTTGCTCCGACCTAGGAGTACTTCTTTCTATTCGTGTGAAATGTTTTCAGTATTTCATGTGCTAATAAGATGTGAGCAACCATCTGCCTCCTAATTTTTGGTATTATTTTAGGTAATCTGCTAGCTAGGATTTTTGTGAGAATCCTATAGGTAACATTATTACAAAGACTGATTGCCTTATACCCACCAAAACATTGGGGCTGTTTTTTTTTTTTTTTTTTTGGCATCAGGACTATAAAAATTTTATTTAGCTCCTTATCTTTTTTTGGCCCTCCTATTGAGCAGCAACAAATTAGCAATGCCTCCGTCTTTGCATCCCCACACTAGGATAAATGGGGCTTTAGTGCGAAGAGAAATTGATTTTTTAAAGGAATTAAAAGGAATTTGAAGTACCTGACACTAAATAATGAGTAAGTGAAGTTTGTGATTAATTTTTTTAATATTAGGTGTGGTGAGAGAATTCAAACTTCTAGCTATTTACAAGTGACAATAAATTCTCGGTCAAAACAGAAAATTAAATAATAACCGGAATTAATGACTTTCTTAAATTTAAGAAGGAGAGAGGGAGAGGAGCACGGGATTGAGAGAACGAGGGGAGTGCACAATTAGCTTTTGTGCAATAGTAAATTTGGGTTCAACCTGGTACGTAGCAAGGCTGATTTCATTTATACTTGATTAGACTGCGTAGGCCATTGGTTGAATTATAGTAGGTTATTATATACTTATTTTTTTCAATAGCAAGATTGAGTGGTGTGGCTTAATGGTAAAGTGTTTGAAACAACTTCCGGAAGTCCCTATTTACACATGCCGTCTTAGATAAAAATTAATGAGAAGATTACTAGTATCTTATGAACTTCTGCTGCAACTATTGATGCAGATATCAACAAGTTGGCTCTTCAATGTAAGCATTCTAATTACTACAGCTTGCAATTTCTATTGGATTAAGTATGAATTCTCTGGAAGTGCTTTCTGTGGACCGTTCTTTCACATCTATATGAATGTCAAAGTACAGTTGCAGGAGTTTGGTCAAGGGAAAATGTTATATTAGTTAATTATGGACACAACACCTTCGTAAATCTTGTTTCATATATGACTTCACACTCAACTCAAGCAGTTGATCCAACAACTATATTTTGCTTCTTGTTTCTCTAAGCCACCAAATTACATCCCATGTATTATAATAAACCGAGAAAGATGTTTTCTCGTCTGGAAAACCAGCTTAATTTGCGTATAAAAAACTATCGGTGTTGGTGATTCTATATATAACACTTAAAAAGTGACCTTAAGGTTTCAATGAGAACAGTGTAGCTTGTGCATGATCTAGCTACACTGGCAGTAAAATCTATAACGTCCCAAAATTACCGTACTTATAATTAGAAGCGTATTTATATATCATGGTTAAATACGTTGTCTCGAATCTAAGGTAACTTGGGACCTTGAGATTTCATTCCAGTATATAACATATATAAATCTATCTGTTTCATAAAGCAGGTAATTTGAAAAGAATATATTTGCAAAATTTTCTCTTGCTTGTGTTAGTAAGAGGAAGTAAGGGTCATTAATAATCTTCTTAGTGACAAACAATGTTAATTAACGTTTGTTGATAAGTTAATTAATTAATTATTTCGAACTAACAAATCTCTCAATTGTAACTCGTTTTAAAATGTGTATTCCAAATACGAAAATGCTAGCTCCACCTACATACAGTACCCATCCGACATATCAGCTAATCTAAAACACAGTTGCTCAGGGTTTATCCCTTTGAATTTAGGATTTTATAATTAAAAAAATTTATTTTTTAATATTTTTAAGTGTTTCAGATTGGCTGGTATGGCATATGGGTACTATGTATAGGTGCAGCTAGCACTAAATACCAGCATTATGTTTTAAGAGTAATGCTTGTTGCAACTGACTCACGAACCTCCCTCGCGTATCAGCCAATTTGAAGCACTTAAAAAGATTAAAAATATTTTTTATTTAATAAAATATTAAATCCTAAAGGCTAAACCTTAGCCAGCTGTGTTTCAGATTGGTTGTACGTGAGGGGGTTTGTGAGTCGGGTGCAGCTAGCATTATTCTTTATATAAAGGTTCACTCGTCAGCCATTTCAAGTGGAAAAAAAAAAAAGAGAAGAGTAGCTAGAGAGGAGAATGTTATCAGAGGGCTTAATTTATAAGAATTTATGTCTCAAGGTTTTGTTACTCATTCTTCATTCACTTGATATAAAGCATTTTTGGAAATTTTTAATGCCTTATTGTATTGAGTGGTGATATGCGTACGGTAGCTTTGTTACTGTGAAGTCTTACAACATTACGTGGCATATCCGTTGGCAGACCAAGTAAGAGATAAAATAGGAACTGTCTACATATTCTATAGGTAACCCTAAACCCTAAGCCTTATCTAGATTGCCAACTGGGTTGCCAGGAAGACACTCACATCATAATGTAAAACCTCACAGTAAAATGTGAAAGTAATGATATAATTTTTCTGTTTTATTTTTTTATGAGCGGTGATATAAGTACTGTGGCTTTTTACTGACTTTACATCTTGACGTGGCGTCCATGTTGCAATCCATGTAAGAGAAACTCGGAGATAAAATCTGCAAGATTTTATTTTTGTATTAAAATATTATTTACCTATTCTATGAGTAAACCCTAAACCCTAGATTTTCACTTACCTAGACCACCAACTATGCAGTCACGATGTAAAACCTCAAAGTAAAATCAAGAAGTACTGATATCTTTATTCTCTTTTTATTTTCGACACGATGGTATAATAATGTGGAACAGGTAAGATATTATAATGTAAATGTGGGTTTTTTTTTTAAAAAAATCATGGATATGCTTTTGAACCATTTATGGCGGAAGCCAAACTAAAGTCCAACAAAATGGATTAGACTCCGAACTTTACTCCCAATAAAAGAGGGCTAACATGGTCCTTGTGGCAGAGTTGGTCAAAACCCAAGATTTACTTCTTACCAGGCAATCTGAAACAATTAAAAATTTTTATTTTTTTATTTTATAAAATCCTAATGGATAGATCCTAGGTGGTTGTGTTTAGATTGCTCGTACCTCGAATGGATAATGCACTTACGTGGAGCTAGCATTTTCCTTCATAAAATCTTTAACTTTCTATTAATTGTCACTCTAATTTTTTAGCTCTAAATTTCCTCTCTAACTTTTCTCACTAATTTCTCTTTCTAACTTTTCTCGCTAATTCCTCTTTCTAACTTTTCTCACTAATTTCTCTTCCTAACTTTTCTGACTAATTTCTCTCAATAAATTCTCTCTCTAATTTCTCTCCCTTATTTTTCTCTCTTTTTACTCTATTATTTCTCTCCGAATTTTCTCCATAATTCTTCCCTCTATCTTCTCCACTAATGTCTCTCTAATTTATCTGTAATTTTAATCTCAAATTTCTCTCAACTTCCTCAACTCTTTTCCACATTCTCTATCAACTTTCTCCCTCCACATTTTATTCCCACTATTCGCCTCACTTTCTCTCTCCACTTTCTGTCTGTTCTTTCTTTCTCTAATTTCTCTCCAAACATTTTCTCTCTACTTTCTCCCTTTATTTTCTCGGTCCACTTTCCCTCACCAGTTTCATAGGCTACCTTCTGTCCTCTTTCTCTTTCACGTCTGTCAAATTATCAAATGTGTCCTTTCAAATAGGGTATTAACTGTATAAGAATTTGATTAATTAAGGTTAAAATAGCAATCAATGGTTAACTGTTTCTAAACGGTTTGGATAGTAGTTCTTTCGTTGAGATCAATCATAAAAGCAACATAAAATTATTCTAATATGCAATCTTTCTACAAAACACAAACAACAGTTGGCAAAACCCAAAACAGAAAAACCTGGCTCTTAGGGAGCAAAAACCATCTACACCACAAAAAGAAAAAAAATTCTAAAAATGATATCAATGCTGCTATATTTTAGTTTGATGTTTTACATCATGATGTGGTTGTCCACTTGGCAGCTTAGTTGGCAGTCAAGATAAGATTTAGGGTTTAGGGTTACATCCGACTTTGTCTCTTACGTGGACGGGCAACAAGGATGCCACGTCACCCAATAAACCCTTGTAGTAAAATATGGTTGTTCACAGATTACCAAAAGTAATAGAAGAAGTTAAACACTTGTTGGAGTTACTTACCCGTAGACGCGACTTTTAGACATGAATCATCACATATGTTGAAGAAACACAACATCTATTGACGAACAAATATGTCTATTGGTGAAACACCACATATAATGGTGAATGGACGTGTCTAGTAATCTCTCTCTCTCTCTCTCTCTCTCTCTCTATATATATATATATATATATATATATATATATATATTTAACCCTAAACCCTAAACAATAGAACTTCGAAAATTATTTGGGGAAGATAAATAAAGCTTAAATCGTAAAACTTATCAAGTAATCAGGGAAAATAATTTAAAATAAGAAACGAAAATTGTAGAAATAAAGGAGGAGAAATAGATGAAAAGAGGACTTGCTGAAGAATGTATTACAGCAGAAGAACGAAGGATAAAACATAGAAATTTACCGGTCAAGAACTGTTGAAATTTAGTAGAGCAAAAATGGTATTAAAAAGCAAAGAATTAGAAGAATGAAGATTTACGAAAGAATAAAAAATATTTGAGGTGAAAAATCTAACTGCTTGGATCAAATATCCATAGATCTTGAAGGCCAAAACCTTATTGAAGGGGCAAATACAGAAGGGAGAAAAGATATAATAAAAAATTTTATTTTTGAAAGTTATTGACTTAAATATTTAAAATTCTATGAATGATATTCAAAAGCTTAGACTTAAGCTTTGTAGCATACACTATATATATAGATATATATTTGAAACTGAACACATTATATATTAATAAATGTTATATATGAATATAAAACATGAAATACATAGAGAAAACAAAACATGAAACTCCCAATACATAAAACTTTAAAATTCCTATCTAGTGTATGCTTCAATGTTTAGTGTACCTGAATTTACCCCAAATATGCGATTATTTTTAAATCCATGTTCAAGAAAATTTTATTTTTACCCAAGGTCAGCATTATGTTGGAAGCAAGAGAAAAATGAACATTGTAACTTTTATTTTTAAAATTAATTATTTTTTAATGCATAAACTACTGCAAATAAAAGGAAGTAAGTAGAAGAGTTAGACACCAGAATTCTATTGGCTAATTAAAGGAAAATCTTCAACAATTCCATAAATGCAAATGCTTCTTCTTTCTTATAGAAAGGTAATGCACCTTGCCATTACAAGTGGAAAAGCCAAAGAGGAGCGTACATAGAGAGCAGAATGAAGTCCATGGGCTTCTATTTGTGGATGATACGTGCTCTCAAATCAGTGACGAGTTTTCACCAATTGAAACACAATGTAGTAGAGATCCTTTATCATGTGATAATCCCCAACATCCATGCCCTCCAAACAACGCGAATAATTATCGTCGTGGCTGCAACAGGAGGAGCATTGTATATGTGACTATTGGCTGCAGCAGCAAATTGTTGCAGCCAACGAAAATATTTGGGGTAATATGCAATATTTTTTGTATTTTGTTTTAAATAAGGTTATTTGATCCAAAAATATGGTATTTTGATTTGGAATTTCTGTAGTATTTTGATGTGGAATATGTGTCTTATTTTAATGTGATTGCGGTATTTTTAAATTTATTATTTATTTTTTGTATTTTAATTTGATGTTCAATATCTATTGTATTTTAATGTGAATGGGGTTCTATTACTAGGTCTTATCTGAATTCTCTTTAATTTATCTCTCTGATTTCTCTCCCTCCCTCATTCTTCTCTCTAATATCTCTGTAATTTCTCTCAAGTTTTAATCTCAAATTTCTATCTAATTTCTCTCAAGTTTTAATCTCAAATTTTTCTCTAATTTCTGTTAAATTTTCATCTCAAATTTCTCGCAACCCCTCCACTCTTTGTCGACATTCTTTATCGACTTTCTCTCTCCACATTCTCCTCTCCACTTTTTCTTTGATGCAGTACAGATTTAATGGGATTTCATGGTTAGGACGGAGCATCCAAAGGCCCCAAAAAGTTCCAAAGGCCCCAAAAAGTACCAAAGGCCTAGGTTTGACTTCAAAAGTGGAATCTTTCGTTCTCCCTCTGCCATAAGTTTAGGGTTTTTTCTCACGAATTTTCTCTCAGTAATTTTTCTCTCTAATATATATCACTCCCTAATTTCTCTCTTTTTCACTCTCTTATATGTCTACATTGTTTTCTCAAATTTCTCTCTAATTCTTCTCTCTTACTTCTCCACTAATTCCTCTCCAATTTCTCTCTAATTTAAATCTCAAATTTTTCTAAACTCCCTCCACTCTTTTTCCACATGCTCTATCTACTTTCTCTCTCCTCATTTTCTACCCACTTTCTTGCCTCTTTCTCTCTCCACTTTCTATCTCTTCTTCCATTCTCTAATTTCTCTACCAACATGTTCTCTCTACTTTCTCCCTGCTCTTTCTTGCTCCATTTTCTCACACCTGTTTCCCGAGCTTCTCTTTACTTTTCACCTCTCTCCATTTTCCAATTGTGTCCATTCAGATAGGGCTGTAAATGTATTAGAATTTGATTAATTAAGGTTAAACTATCATGTGCAATCAATAAATAAATATTGTTTCTAAATAGTTTGGATAGTAATTCTTTTGTCCAGTGCAATTATAAAAGAAGCCAAAAAATTGTAATATTCAATTCTTCGAGAACAAAGGAATGTATAAAATGTCCAGAATTTTATCGGATGTACATAAGATTAAAAAAATAGGAATACAAACCACGGTTGGGAAAACCCAGAACACCAAAATGATAATAAACGTTTTGTGCTAAGCTCTTTGAGAAGGATTTTAGGAAAAACAACAAAGCATATAACAATAAACTTACCAAGTGATAAGGCAAATATAGTTGAGTTTAGGAAAGGAACGATAATAAAAATAAAATAAAAGAAATATATGTAATGAAGACTTATAGAAGAATATAATTGGGGAGAAGAACGAATGGTGAAACATAAAACTGAGAAATTTTATTAGTTGAAAAATGATTAAAGTGAAGGAAAATGCAACTTCACATGTGCAGCACCCATCCAACGTACCAGCCAATCTTAAACCATGGTTTCTAGTATTGGAGATACACAAAATATCAGGCATTACGGAAACGGATACGCATCGTGGATTCACATGGATACATTAAGATACATATTTAATAAATATGGAAACTATAGGAAAACTTATTAAAAATACTAAAATATATAAATAAATTAATATTAATATCATTAATATAAAAAAATATGTTTTCATTGATACAAATAATTGAAAAAATAAAATAACTGCCTAAAAACACTGTGATCACAATATCGTATAACAAGATAACAAAATTGTTCTCGTGAAATATATTTATATGATCTACAAAAAATCACCATTAATATAATAAGTAACCAGAAATTTTACTGCTTCAAATAGTTATTCACTTTTTTATTTGTCTTTAATTTTTACTAAATCATCTCAAATAAAATGAAAACACATCCTACCATACCCATCATTAAACAATATTGCTTTAAATGAGGATTTTTAAAAAAATAGTAAAATTCTAAAGAATATACCGTAAAGTAGAAAGTTTTTTTTCTGCCTTTAGTCTAAATTTCTTCCAAAACCGACTTTACCAAGGAATTTAAATGAGTTTTTAAAGTAAAAAAATTTTTTGTGGCACCATCGAAGAACCAAACTAAAGCGGTCCATTTCACAAGGTCGGGACCTGACAGCGGGAAGTCATCTCTAAGTAAAACTTGCCGACACGGGACGATATAGTGGTTTGTTTCCCGTAAATGAAAACAACTCGTGTGCTTTGTTTCCTTGGGTTAGGAAACGGATATTAGTTGGTATCACCCGATATGTATTGATATTGCAAACCATGTCAACTGAAGTTTCTCGGCCAAAGTTTGCTATTTAAGACATGGACCCAACATCTGAGAGGAAGATTTCAGACCCAACATCTTCACCTGTGCCACCGCCTTTGCCGGATTCAGAGTCCTCACTGATGCCACGGCCTTTGCTGCATCCCGCCCCCATACAAGAGTCACCTCCATTGCCAGATCCACCGCATCTACTGGTTCTTCTGTCACTAGTTATCCAACTGAAAGCTTCAATAGTGTTCATTTATGTTGAATTGAGCCGGTCCACCACCTTTGTCGGGACCTTCTCAAACTAATATCTCCACTAATTTATTAGTAATTTTATTCTCAAATTTTTCTCAACTTCTTCAATTCTTTTAAACTTTCTCTATCAACTTTCCCCCTCCACATTTTATTGCCACTATTTCGCCTCACTTTCTCTCTCCACTTTCTTTCTCTTCTTTCTTTCTCTAAGTTCTCTCCACACATTCTCTCTCTAATTTCTCCTTTTATTTTCTGGCTCCACATTCACAGGCTACCTTCTGTCCTCGTTCTTTTTCACCGCTCTCCACTTTTCAAATGTGTCCTTTCAAAAAGGGTTTTAACTGTATACATATTTTATTAAATAAGGTTAAAATCGTATGCGCAATCAATGGTTAACCGTTTCTAAACGGTTTGGATAGTAGTTCTTTTGGAGAGAGAAATCATAAAAGCAACACAATAATATTCTAACATGCAATTTTTCCAAAAAATAAAATGAATGTATAAAATGTCTGGAATCTTTTGTGTTGTACATAAGATAGTACAAAATAGGAACACAAATCACAGTTGGCAAACCCAGAATAGAAACACCTGACTCTATGCAAACAAAATCATCTTCCCCAAAAAAAGAAAGAATTCTAAAAATGATATTAATGTTGCCATATTTTAGTTTGAGGCTTTACTTAGTGATGTGGTTGTCCTCTTGGCAGCCTAGTTGGCAGTCCAAACAAGATTTAGGGTTTAGGGTTACATCCGACTTTATCTCTTATCTGGAAGGGCAACAAGGACGCCACATCACCTTGTAAACCCTTGTAGTAAATTATGGTTGTTCGTAGATCACCATAAATAATAGAAGAGTTAGACACCAAAATTCCCTTGACTAATAAAAGCAAATTCTTCAACAATTCCATAGAGCCAAAAAGAGAGTAGCTAGAAGAATGACGTCCAAGGGATTTTATATATGCATGATACTGGCTCTCATGATTAACGACAACTAGTTTTCACCAATTGAAGCACAATGTAATAGAGACCCTTTAGCATGTGATAATCCCATACATCCAAGCCCTCCCTGCCCCACGAATCAATATCAACGTGGCTGCAATAGGAGCAAGTATTGTCGGCAAGGTCTAAAGTACCACTTGCTCGATCAACATAATTTATAAAAATTTGTCTCAAGGTTCTATTATTTGGTACCTAATGCACTTGATAGGTGTCGGCTTAAAGCTGTACGCCGACGCCTTTGAGTGCGTCGGCTGAATGCTTTACCCCGACTTGTCCTCCGACGCACCACTGGGCGGCTGGGGACACTTTGTGCCGGCGCACTTCTGTGCGTCGGAGGATGACCTTTCGCCGACTCGTTAAAGTCCGTCGGGGGATGGAGTTACTCCACCGATGGTCATAGGTGTCGGGCGAACTCTTCAGTCTCGTGCGACGGGTCTTTTGTCCTGCGACGGGTTTTTAGGTCGGCAGAGTGGTCCGCCTACGCTCTTTTCGACGGCGCGTGTGTACCCGTCGTCGGATATTCCGCCGACGGGTTTTCCTATTCTGCCGGCGTGTTTTGCCCGCCGGCGAACGAAGCGTTTTTGCTAGTGTTGGCCGCAGCAGAAAATTGTTGCAGCCAAGGAGACAATTTGTGGTAATATGCAATGTTTATTGTAATTTGTTTTAAATAAGGTTATTGACAAAAAATAATATGAGAAATATATGTCGTACTTTAATGTGAATTTGGAACTTCTAAAAAATTTGTATTTTCTTTTATTTTGGGCATTTTAATTTAATGTTGAATATGTATCGTATTTAAATCTGAATGTACGTGGTTCTATTTCTTGGTTCTAACTTCTATCTGATTCCTCTCTAATTTCTCTCTCTTATTTCTCTCTCTAATTTCTCTCTAATTTCTCTCTCTAATTTCTCTCTAATGTCTCTCTCTAATTTCTCTCTAATTTCTCTCTAATTTCTCTCTAATTTCTCTCTCTAATTCTTCTCTCTAATTTATCCATTTATTGCTCTCTAATTCTTCTCTCTAATTTATCCATTTTCTGGTCTCTTATTTCTCTCAGATTTTGATCTCAAATTTCTCACAACTACTCCATTCTGTTTCCATAATCTCTATCTACTTTCTCTTTCCACATTCTCCCCTACTTTTTCTTTGATACGGTAAAGGTAGAATGGGGAATACATGATTAGGATGGAGCATCCAAAGACCCAAAAAAGCCCAAAAGGCTGAGGTTTGACTGGAAAAATTTTGGAATAACATGTTGTCCCTCTGCAATAATATTACGGTTTTTCCAGTTTCCTTAATGTTGGGATATTTTTGTAATTTTGCGGGGTTTTTTTATATAATTTTTTTTATGACAGCAATTAGTTTTTTTTTTCTTTTTTTACTCGAGTAGTTGTAAGGTCTTTTGGCTGTCAAACTTGATAAATGAAGGTTTGAAAATTTTCTTAGTTTTTGGTTCAATCTCTTGGTATTATAAGGAATAAGCTAGTTTTTGAATTGTATGTAATTATTGTTTCTCCACGCCCGCTGCATCAGATTGGTATCAAAGTGGTACTGTGGTCTTGCACCATGCTATGACGAAGACGTACCAATGAAGCCAATGTTTTAAAAACCGAACCAGTGATCGAACCGGTGGAGCGCCCGATTCTGGTTCAACTGGATCAACCGGGTTCAACCGGTATGAGCTTTTTCTAATTAAAAAATACATAATAAGATTTAAGTATACAAAAAATAAGATTAAAAATACAAAAAACTATTAAAATACTAAAAAGGTAAGTAAAACGGTTCAACCGGTCTGGTCCGATTTCCGGTTCAGCGGTTGAACCGCTCAAAACCGGCCTGTCAACTGGTTTTCTACCATTTCTGGGTCTTTGAGCGAACCGAACTGTTCAATGTCCTAGTTCCGGTTGAACCCGGTCGAACCGGCCGGTTCGGTTCGGTTTTTAAAACACTGAATGAAGCCCGTATGGATGACATGCTCTGCAAGACAAAATTGAGACCCAGATTTTGCATATGATAATTCTGTTCTTGAAGAAAATCCTTTTGTGTGCTGTTCCTTGGATGTTTGTGCACATGCAGATCGGTGGAAGAAATTTTAGAATTCAAAAAGGTTTTAATCCTCGTCGTGTTCCTTTGATTACCATGAGACTGCGTGGTCAAGCGCAAGCATCGTGGCAGCAGACGAAAAATTGCCTTGGTACGCTCAGTTAAGGCAAAAAAATCTCTACGAGGGAGATTTTCAAGTAGCATTTGAGAACAGCATTCTTGCTTTATAATTAATTAGAAATGTGAATTGTCTCAACGTCGTCAACTCATTCAAAAGGGGACTCGTTCAGTTGATAGCTATACTGCCTTTTTTTTTTTATGACCCTTTGATAGTTTTTGAAGCACACCAGCGAGCACTACTGACCTATGTTTGTCACAACATGACACTACTAAAAATAAACACTGCACCGGCGGAAGGAAAGTTTTCCGTTCGCGGAAGACGATTCCGCCATCGGTTGTTAACGAATAGATCAGATTCATATGGGCCCTTAAGGCCCATAAAAATTATTAGATCCCAATTTAAATTGCGACCTAACTTCCCGTGCATCACGTAATGGGCGCGCAGCTTCTTTTTTTTTATGACTTATGTTGGCACGAACGGGAATAGTTGAGACACCTACCCAAATGGTGTCTTCATATATTGGCGGTGTGCATATGCAATTGCAAGATGTCCTTAACATTTGACCCTTTGACAGTGTCTGAAGCACACCAGCGAGCACTACTGACCTATGTTTGTCACAACACACTACTAAAAATAAACACTCCACTGTTGGAAGGAAAGTTTTGGCTGGCGGAATCGTCGTTAACAAATAGTCGGCGGAATATCGATCAATCTGATCCAACCGCCGGCGGAATGAAATCAGGCAGTTGGGCCGGATTTTGATCAGATTTATATGGGCCCGTAAGGCCCATTAAAATTATTAGATCCCAATTTAAATTGGGACCTAACTTCCCGTGCACCGTTACGCACATAAGGGCGCGCTCGTGACGCACGTAATGGGTGCACGACTTCTCTCTTCCTTCTCCCGCCTTTGGAAATCATTCGACGATTTCGTCGAAGAGAACCAGTGCGCGAAACCGTACATCCGGCGTTCCCTGGCGTTTCCCCGTTGTTTCCCCGGCGTTCCCCCGGAAAACTTTGCAGTTTCCTCTTGTCAGTGTCGCAAGTACTCCGGCCGAAGACCCAGCTTCCATGACGCCCTTGGGTTCAAAAACCCAGTTCTTCCGAAGCTTCTCGTGGCGATTTCCGGCGGTCTCTTCTGCATTCCGGCCGCCCTCCTGACATCGAACTTCTCTGACTTTGTCGCCGTCGACGGAAGGTTCTTCCCCTTCACCGCAGGTAATTAATTTGCTTTCGGTTCTTTGTATTTCGTTTTTGCTTTCGGTTCTCAAAACTGTGGATTTTTCTCTTATGTGACAGACAATGAATATAACTGTCCTATATTCATTCTGAATGAAATCAGAAAGAAAGTAGGTAGAAGCATCTTGCATTAGAGCTAAGTACCTTGATAGAATTCCTGTAAGGATACATAGGATTCTATTAAGGATTAGATTCTTATCTTTCATTTATTTGATTTGATATCTTATCTTTCATGCAATATAGGTCACTATAGAGAAGGCTGAAATGAGAGACATACCAGATATTGACAATAAGAAGTAAGTTTCTGTACTTTCATAAGTTTTAAAAAAAAACTTTCCTTTTTGTCTTCTGTACCCTATGAAAAAGATGGGAAATGTCATTTGTTACTTACTGCTGTATAAATTACATTATTTATGAGAATTAGACTTTGGGTTCACGTATAATATACCCTATTTGTATTCAGTGGTCTCAGTAGCTTTTCTGTGCCCTATTTAGAGTTTATTCATTATGGTATTTGGATTCATGTAATATTGTAAGTGGCTTAGTTACAGAATATTGAATCAATGAGATGATGTTGCAAATTGTCTTTTCAAATATTGAATCAATGAGATGATGTTGCTATTTGTTGTTTATTCTTTGTTTCTTTGTTTCTTTCTAGTTGTCTTTCATTCTTTCTTTCTTACTTTGTTTGTTTGTTTCTTTCTTTCTTTCTTTCAGTGTATTCTTCATTCTTCTATTCTTATCCCTTTCTCTCTCACTCTCTCTCTCTTTCTTATCCCTCTCTCTCTCGCTCTCTCTCTCCCTCTCTATCTTTCTCCCAAATTGAGTTTCAGAATTTAATGCTCTCACCCTCTATCTCTCTTCTCTTTCTCTATCACTCTCTCCCTCATTTTCTCTGTCTCTCTCTTGGTTTTCTCTCTGATTTCTCTCTAGTTGAATCTCTCTCTCTGATTTCTGTCTAGTTAAATATTTTCTCCCTCTTATTTCTCCCAAATTTTGTTTCAGAATTTAATTCTCTCTCCCTCTGTCTCTCTTATCCCTCTCTCTCTTATCCCTCTCTCTCTCACTCTCTCTCCCTCTCTCTTTCTCTCTCTGATTTCTCTCTAGTCTTGGTTTTCTCTCAAATTCTATCTTTGACTTTATCTCTATCTCTCTCTGGTTGTACTTGTCCTTAAATCTTCGTCTCTCTCTCTCTCTCCCTCTCTCTCTCTCTCTCTCTATTTCTCTCTGATTTCTATCTAGTTAAATATTTGTCTCCCTCTGATTTCTCCCAAATTCTGTTTCAGAATTTAATTCTCTCCCTCTATCTCTCTTATCTTTCTCTATCTCTCTCCCCCTCCTTTTCTCTCTCTCTCTCTCTCACTCTCTCTCTTGGTTTTCTCTCAGGTTTCGCTATAGTTAATTATTTATCTCCCTCCGTTTTCTCCCAAATTGAGTTTCAGAATTTAATTCTCTCACCCTCTATCTCTCTTATCTTTCTCTATCACTCTCTCCCTCCTTTTCTCTGTCTCTCTCTTGGTTTTCTCTCTGATTTCTCTCTAGTTGAATCTCTCTCTCTGATTTCTGTCTAGTTAAATATTTTCTCCCTCTTATTTCTCCCAAATTTTGTTTCAGAATTTAATTCTCTCTCCCTCTGTCTCTCTTATCCCTCTCTCTCTCTCTCACTCTCTCTCCCTCTCTTTCTCTCTCTGATTTCTCTCTAGTCTTGGTTTTCTCTCAAATTCTATCTCTGACTTTATCTCTATCTCTCTCTGATTGTACTAGTCCTTAAATCTTCGTCTCTCTCTCTCTCTCTCTCTCTCTCTCTCTCTCTTAGATTTCTATCTGGTTAAATATTTATTTCCCACTGATTTCTCCCAAATTCTGTTTTTGAATTTAATTCTCTCTCCCTCTATCTCTCTTATTTTTCTCAATCTCTCTCTCCCTCTTTCTCTCTCTCTCTCTCTATCTCTCTCGGTTTTCTCTCAGATTTCACTATAATTAAATATTTATCTCCCTCTGTTTTCTCCCAAATTGAATTTCAGAATTTAATTCTCTCATCCTCTATCTCTCTATGTTTCTCTATCACTCTCTTCCTCCTTTTCTCTCTCTCTCTCTCTCTCTCTCTCTCTTGGTTTTATCTCTGATTTCACTATAGTTAAATATTTATCTCCCTCTGTTTTCTCCCAATTGAGTTTCAGAATTTAATTCTCTCACCCTCTATCTCTCTTATCTTTCTCTATCACTCTCTCCTTCCTTTTCTCTCTCTCTTGGTTTTCTCTCTGATTTCTCTCCAGTTGAATCTCTCTCTCTTTCTATCTCATTCTCTAATGATCTCTCTGATGATCTCTCTCTCTAGTTGAATCTCTTACCTGTTGTAAGTATAATCAATTGTGTTTTTTGCAAATGTCTCATTTATAAATTGAATTTCCTCTTCATGATTGTATTTGGGTTATTTGAAGGGAACATAAAGACCACTTAAGAGGGTTACACCCCCAGTGGGCTGAGCATCGAATACAAAAAGAGTAACACAACCAATTTTTACAGTTGTTTAAAAAACGAGTAAGATTTTTACCTTGAATATAGGAGTGACGGTAGTACGTTTGTATCAAATATCCCTCCTTTGTTGACCTTGTGGCTAATTGTATTGTGTATGTAACTGATATGTTGACAGATGAGGAGGACTCAGAGGATTTAAAGTACTTTGCCCATGGTCCATCTCCCAAAACTATATCATATCATGGTTATTTTGGCAATGGTAACAAGCTTGACATGGAGGCCATTGACCTGAATCGGACTACATAAAATAGTGGCAATGCAATAGTGGGGGTAAGGGATGAGATATTTTATGGTGTCCAGCAGCTGGTTATAGAAGTTTACATTGGAACATGGACACCTGTGCACATATTCAAATGCAAATAGTGCGATATGAAAAAGGGCACATGTTGCTTCATTGACGGGCTAGACTTCACGTTGGTCAACACAACGAAACAAGCATATGAAGATGAACCTTATATCTATCCAACTCAAGCACAACAGGTATTTTACTCGAAAGACCAGATTGAGCCATGTCAGAGTGTTGTCTGTCGTTGGAGAGCAAGAGACACCTACGACATCCCCTTAGGTGATAACATTGTAAGGGCATAAGAAGATGAGGCATTGCTATTGGCACAAGATGCAGGATTCGGAGATGCAACAAACATCAATTATGAAGATGATGTTATATGGGTGCGTCGTGACCTTGGTCAAGGATTAAGGATCAATAGTGACGACTTGGATGTAACATGAAGTATGTTTAATTGATTCATGTTTGTAAATGCATTTGCTACATATAATAATAGTTAATTACAATTCTTCTTTTCTTACTTAATGTCCTTAATGCCTTTATTTTGTTGGATAATTACGTGACAAAGGGCGACATTTGTGTCACTTAGGTACAAATGCACCCAGGTGACGACTTTGTCCCGGGCTCCAGCAGTCCCCCTTTCCATCGGGGTTGACTACAGCAGCTCCTGCGACATCGGCCTGGGCTCCTGCAGCTCCCTTTCCATTGGGGTTGACTCCTGCAGCCCCTTTGACATCGGCCCCGGCTCCTGCAGCCCCTTTGACATCGGCCCCGGCTCCTGCAGCCCACCCTCCCTCAGTGTTTCCGTCTTCATCAGAGCTTTCGTCTGTAGGTACTAACATATTCATTAACTTTATCTGCCAATTAGTTTGTATACTTTTACTTTATTTAATTTGTGTTCAATTCAATTTTAGAAGAATCAATGCGCAGGTATAGGGAGCTATTCCCAAGTTACTAATCCCCTGATAGTGATGATTCAGGTACAATTACATTCATATTGTTTCATAAAATGTCATTTTAATGCTGACTAAGTGTGCATTTGGCGTAGGGCCAGTCCCAATGGAGGACATGGAGACCCAGCCATCAGATTGGACTGTTGATAGCATTGAGGCTTCACAGCCACAGGAACCACAATTGAAGCGTAAGGTGAGGCGGACATCATTCATGCCTGAGAAAGCGGCAATGATCCTAATCAAGGATGGATGGATGGTCTCATCTACACAGCATGGCATGTCATTTCTACTTGGAAAACAAATTCTGGATCAATTGAATGTCCCAGTACATCTGCAGTGGCGTGAGCTCGGCCCAAATGCATACAAATGTTGGTTCACAGAAATCAATGTAAGACCAACAACTAGCTATTTGTTTTTGTAATAGTCGAAAATGCTAACCAAATGTATTTTTTCTTATAGGTAAAATACAAGTTTGTTAATGAGAAGGATCAGCCCGTGACTGCAGCCATTGCGATGAAAGCTCTACAGCCAGTTGTACTGCAAATAATACGAGACAATCGTACCTTCTATAAGAAGCAACACTACGATGGAAAGACCCCAGTGCAATTAATAGACTGTCCCATTGAAGGTATGACTCCTGAAAACTAAACACTGCTAGTTAAATTCTGTGATGGGGTAAGTGAGTCCTAGCGTGATGTGAAGAACAAGGCGAATAGAGAGTGTTTGAAGACGACTCACACACTTGGGTGTAAGTCTCTTGCCTGTTTTTTAGAAGAAGAGGTACGTATTGAGTTGATTTTTATCTACTTTGTCAATACTCCAATTTTTAAACATTGTACAATACTAATTTTAGGAAATTAAATTCTATGCAGCGACAAACAGAAGGTCCAAACTTTGTGTTTTTTATATCTTTCCTCAAGGAGCACAAGAGGAAAGATGGGACATATCCTGATGTAGTGACAACAACATTATGTGTAAGTTATCAGGTTCCCTACAACTTCATTTAATACCAAGTGCATAATTTAATTAGGTTTTATTTGTATTGCAGGAAGACCAAGCTACAGGTCTACAACTCAGTGAACCCCGCGGATATGACACCAAGCATAGATAAGGTGCTTGGGGGCCATCATGGGGGTTATTAGAGAGGACTTGGGACTGGTGCGTCGCCACGTAGGGGTGCCGTTACGAGAGCACCAGAGTACTTAGCTCTAGAGGAACAACTGCAAAAGGAAAGACTAGACAAGGAATTAATGAAGGACCAAATGCAGTTGATGCAAGCTCAGTTGCAAAAACTAAACCAGTAGCGAGCCTCTCTCCAGTTGCCTACAGGTTAGTACTAGTTTAAATACATAATTCATTACGAATTTTATATATTTCCTTACATTTATTATAAACTTGTGTTCATTTGCAGGACCTTCTAACCAACAGGGCAACAATCAGTCGTAGAACTGATTGCTCTGATTGTATATTTTTTGTATTGTTGCAACAGGGCAGTTGAAATTTATGTAATGTAAATATTTTGAAATGTATTGATTATTATTTTTAGATAATTGTCTGATTGTATGACTAATAACAGGTACAAAACAAAATATCTAAATATTTTTTTATTAAAAAACTCTGAAGGCGGTTATAAAAGTCAGCGGAGAAGTGTTCTGCCGACGCATTACTCGGACGACAAAAATTAATCGTCGGCAGAGGGGACTACCGACGAATATCATTCGTCGGGGGAGAGTGATTCCGCTGATGAATTATTTTAGTCGGAGGAATGATTCTCCACTGACGGAAGAACGTCGTCGGCAGAACGTCCTTTCGCCGACGAATTTTCCGTTCCCCATCGGAAGGCCATTCCGCAGACGAAATCTGGACTTGCCCACTGCCGGAATTAGAAAACTCCGTCGGCAGTTGATTTTGTCGGCGATACCATTTTGCCGATGCCATCATAGCCAACGCCGACTCACCCACTGCCAGAGCTTTCGCCGGTGGGTTGGCCTTCTGCACTGGCGAATTCGACCGCCGGCGTAGATTGTTTTTCCAGTAGTGACAATCAGTAGTGGCTCCACAGAATTGTACTATATTTGTCAGCTTCCTCAGGGTAGTGCAAGTGGGGGCCTCCATTGTTTTAATTGCCAAATTATCTAGCAGATTGTAGTAGAGTGAGTCCTAGCTACCAATAAAGGATTGCTTCTACTAATTAGTACAAGTTCCAGACTGATAAGAAGCATAGACATGGTGACTTTAATGTTGGTGATTATGTCTGGATTATGCTAACCAAGGACCATTTCCCCGCCCATGAACCAATAAGGTTGCTACTAGAAAAATTGGCCCTATGAAGCTCATTGAGAAGATAAATCCAAATTTTTAATGCTTGCAACTTCTAAATTTTGGCTTAATTAGCATTGTGGGCTATTAGTGAGCTTTATAATGGGTTAAGCTAGGTTAGAGATTTATTTGTAATTATTAGTTAATTGGAATTTTTTTGGTAAGTCCATGTTGAAATGGACTAATTTGCAATATTGTATCTTTTGTGTTTTATAAATAAGAGGTCCCCCTCTTTGGACCGATAAGGCAATTATTACAGAAATAAACCCTAGTCTCCTCTTCGTTTTTTACCTTCCGTTTTGTCTACTATCTTCTTTTCTTAAACCTTAATTCTTCCTAAATTCCTGTAAGAAGTGGTATCAGTCCGGTTCCTTTTTAAGATGAACAAACAAATTTTTTTTTTCCTTTCCTCATCCAACAGGTTGTTGATTTGAGCTTCTTCTTCTACTACCTACCTCGTCTACAAACTGGGATGATAGATATGTTCGTGCAATTTCACTTGAGCTCAGATGATTAGGTGTATTAGTAATGTTTTATCTGCTTTTTATGTATTTTGTCCCACTTATTTTCTGGTTACTATCATAATGTTTTCACGTATGATTTAGGTGGACTGTTATCGGAATATTTTGTCATTGGTTTAATTTTGAGCTGGTAGAATTACTAAGTGGGGAAGGGTGATTCTGGAATTAAAGGTTTCTTGGATCTATGCTACCGTTGTTGCCTCTAGGAACAACATTATATGCAATCAACTGTACTTTCTGCCAAATCATTATGAATAGTTAACATCAATAATTTGGCCTGAATGGAGGTAGCTTTCTCTAGCTAGAGAACAAAGTAGAGATGGTAATGGTTGTTGCTTGGCATTCGATGCCCTTTTGGCCAAGATAGACTTCTCTTACTCCACTCTCGATGATTACTATTCCTCTCATAACCGCAATCTTTCTACAATGTTAATTTTTTTGTGGTTTATTACATGTTTATTCGTTCTTGTTGGAGAATTAAGGGAGTTAGTTACCAGTAGACGTGATTTTTAGACATTAATCATCACATATGTTGAAGATACACAACATCTATTGATGAAAAAATATGTTTGTTGGTGAAACACCACATATATTGGTGAGTAGTTATATATATGAACGATGGGAAGTCAGAATTAAGTGCAAGATTCGTAGGGGGGAAACCACTAAACGCCTGCATGAACTTTCATAGTTTGCTATATCCATCCATGGATTAAAATTCTTCTCTCCTCTAAATTTTAAGGATTGAAAATTTAAGACTCATTTTCTTTTATCTTTTCACTTCACTTATATATTGTCTCGTTGTGACATCATGTCAGTGCCCAGAACAGGGGCCTACCTCAAGTCTAAAACACCACACATTTAGTGGAGCATGAACTTTACACCATGTAGGTTGTTATGGTGATCCAGACATGACTTGATAGGATAAATTATAAAATATGGACATGGTGGAAGAAGAATGCCCTCCATGCCAAGAATAAGTTTTGTTTTATCCACAAAAAAAAAAAAATGTGCTAGGCCACATGAATGTCCTAAAAGGAAGAAACGGTGGCTGTACCTAATGGCCAAAATTATCAAAGTTGGACACGGTTGATGAAGAATGTCCCCGTGCCACAAAAAAAAAAAAAAACAAATTTTGTTTCATCAATGCAACAATTGGTTTGAGGACTCAAGTATGTCCTGCAAGGAAAAATGGTGGTCATACCAGTCATTCTAAAACCCCATACTTCAAATTAAGGGTGAGTATTAGTACATTTCATGGGTTTGAGGCTATATGTATCTCCTACAAGGAAGAACAGTGATCAACCATATGAACTAAACTTTTCCAATTAGTAAACCTTAGTTGAAACAATTACATAATTTGTAAGTTGGGCATTATAAATCTCTATGCTACAATTTGAAGGGGCATACGGGAGTTAGCTATTCGTAGGCGTGACTTTTAGACATGAATCATCACATATGTTAATGAAAAAATATTTTTGTTGGTGAAACACCACATCTATTAGTGAATAGTCATGTCTACTAATCTCTATATAAATATTTTAGCATCCTTCTTTATAAATATATGAACGACACAAAGTTGGAGAACATTTTGCGTAATCTCTCACACTTCTTATTACTTCTCACAAGAATTTTAGTTCATCAAGGTATTGTTCTTCCACATAAGCAAGGAGTTTTGTACCCGTTGGAAGTTCATCTTGGCAGTGTCGCGAGTAACAGTATTGTTTCCTGGATTGCATTCTACTGACTTCCTGGTAGACTCCCGTTTGTCTTGTTGTTTTGGAAGACGGAATGTATGTGGTTGGCTGCAGCTTTCACAAATTCTTGTGCAGGGTTTCGGTGGGTAGTTGTTTCTAGCCGAGTAGGAGCTGTCATGGATATAGCAGCTGCTGTCATATTCATCTACTGATTCTGTGACTACCCATAAGAGGTGCTGTTGGAGAATTAAATTAATTTGCACGAGAGTGTTGTTTTTAAACAAAAATAGCAGCTGATGTCTCCTTCATTCAGTTGGTACTGTCAGCTTCAGGTTTACCTTTGCCACCTCATGCTCTTCCTATGAAGTTGCTAAAGGTACTATGTAACTTGTCTCTAAGCTCTACGTGAGCAGGTATTCATATGAAATATTCTCACATGATGCAATTATCGACCCAAATATTTTAGAATTGAAATTGGACTTCGCTTTCAATTAATGTGCTCCTAGTGATGTATCTCATTTTACTCCTACATGAGGTGCCCCCGATATTCCTCCTTATGTGCTTTACTTTTTAGTTACTTCTCGTACCTTATTAAAGTGTAAGTCTTTTATATAAATTATACAAAAAAAGAAAAAAATGATATCAATACGGCCATATTATACTATGAGGTTTTAAATCATAATGATGTGGTCACCCTTGAGGCAACCACGTCATTATCTGGTTGCAACGTTAGAATCTAAAGATAGCAATAATTCTTGGTAGAACTCATATAACCACTCAAAAAAAGAAAATAAAAACAAAAGAAATTTTTTTTTCTATGACAGGAAAAATGGGAGAGCTCTCAAAGCGGATAGATAATTTAGTTTACCCTAGATTCTATAAATGCCACAGCAACTTTGCCAAGAGTTCTCTTCAAGTTGATATGGTTTCTTTTAAATATTCTTCACATGAAAAATGCAACAGCGTAGTAATTTCAATGAATTGTACTCACTTTTTGGCCGCCTTGTTAAGAAGTTCCAATGAGAAATATGAAGAATGAATAGAAGTGGAGGAAAGAAGAATAGACTTTAGGAGAAAAGAGAAGGAAGAGAGTCAGAAGTAGAAAATAAGAATATTGTTATTAACAAATGTTATATATAAATCCTATATTACAAAACTTAATTGCAAAAAAAAAAATTAGTTTCAGAAATATGCAAGAGAAAACAAAAAATGAAACTCTCAATATTTAAAACTTTAAAATTCCAATCTTGTACTAGTAAAAATACAGTTTTTAATGGGGGTTTTCATACAAAACCGCCGGCATAATTATGTTTTGCTGGCGGTTATACCAAAAACCCCCAGTATTAGAAGAAATTGAGGTTAACCGCCAGTAAAAAGGACCGCCATTAAAACCTTTTTACTGGCGGTTTTAATGAAAACCGCCGGTGAAAAAGAATTTTACTGGCGGTTAAGAGGAAAACTGCTAGTGAAAATGCATTTTACTGGCGATTAAGAGTAAAACCGCCAGTGAAAAAGTGGTTTACCGGCGGTTATGAGTAAACCCGCCGGCAAAATCAACCGAAATATTGGATTTTGATTTTAACGCCTGCAGCTCGTTACTTTTACTGGCGGGTAAGCGAAAACCCACTGTTAAAATCCTCTTTTATGGTGATTGCGTTGAAACCGCCAGTAAATCGTTACTTTTACCGGCGGGTATGTGAAACCCGCCGTTAAAATCCTCTGTCTTGGCGGTTTTTGCTGAAACCGCCGGTAAATCATTTCTTTTCCGGCAATGGTTAACCGGCAGCAAATGGACGATAAAGTTTCCAGTGTCCTCTAATATTTCGCTCGCCTCCCGTGCGTATTTCAGTCCCGCGCGTAATATTTCGGTCCCGCGCATAATATTTCGGTCCCGTGCGTAATATTTCGGTCCCGCTTGTAATATTTCGGTACCGCGCGTAATATTTCGGTACCGCGCGTAAAATTTCGGTCCCGCGCGTAAAATTTCGGTCCCGCGCGTAATATTTCGGTCCCGCGCGTAATATTTCGGTCCCGCGCGTAATATTTCGGTCCCGCGCGAGATTTGAATAAGAATCAAGAACCTCTCACCTGCAGCTGGTGAATTCGTAAAGCTCGATGAGTCGGACCTCGGCGTCGCACAGCATGGAGAGCTCGAAGGCTTTGTTGAGCAATCCGTTGCAGCGCTTGGAGAAGGTGACTTCTGCTCGTCGCGTTCTCTGTCCGCCTCATCTGAGTCTTCCCTGTCACCATTTTTTGCCTCCATAGTGTTTAGAGTCTTTAACTTTTTTGTCTGACATTTTGTTAAATTTCTAATTTTACTCATCCCAAGATTTCTCTTTGAGGCAGATCTAGAGTGGGAAGTGAAGTGCGACGGTGAAGCTATCATGGTGCGCAGTGTGGATATTGTTTCGAATGGATTGTGGCCGAGTTCAGTCAGCTGGAGATTACAGAGCCGCTGTCGCCAATTATTAAAAATGGTGGTGCTGGGTTGGCTGAAAAAGGGGAGAGGGAGATTGTTTTGGAGAGAAATGTGCACACGACGTCGCTTGCCATCACGGAACCGGAGGCAGATGAGGAGCTTACCGGAGATAGGGAAGTTTATATTGCCGGTGTTTTGGCAAGATATAGGAAATCTCTGATTGAAAGGACCAAGCATCATTTGGGTATGCTTCTGGAGACTTAAATTGTTTTTGCATTTCTATTTCTGCATTTTCTAAATTTTTTTTTATCATGGACTTCCTGCTAGACATATGGTAGTGAAGGGTGTTACAGATTTGAAATAACTGTGTTATTATATGCAAGTTGCTCTGTATTGTAAGAATTTTGTTCTAAAAAGCTTGAGATATTTAAATCAGTAATATCTTAATCATAGTTTTTTTTCTTTTTTTAATGTCGCCTCCTTTCCTTTCTAGATTCTATTCTAGCTGCTCCTTCGCTTTTGTTTTTGCTGTGTTCACACTCCAATAATGCTTGTTGATTGACATATTTTATTCTTTAACAAGGTTGGCCTTCGTCAAGCTCTAAGCTATTTTTTTAGTTTGAGTCATCATTTTATCTTTATTATTTTGGACTCATTGATTACTTTCATTACTCATACTTTAGACTCAGAACAAGCTTTTTTTCTCTTTGGTTTCACTTTAGAATTGAAAGCTTCTAGTACTTGCATCAGGGGATGTTATTGATTAACTATTTCTGTAATATTCTGGCATGATTGCAAAAACCATTATTGTCTTGTGGAAAAAGTTATTTGACTTTTAGTGAAACTGCAGGCTGTTGAAGTACTACTCAACATTTCTCTTTATTTTATTTTATAGGCTTTTTTCTATATTTAGTAGATGATATAAGTAACTTTATCATCTTTAATTCCTTTTTATGATATTGTTGTCTGCCAAAATGCCGTCTTATCTTTTGAGGCCAACTAGTTTTAACTGTGTAAACAGGTTAGTTCAAACCCAAAGGAACTATAGATTATGGAGAGTTTGTTGCTGTGTTCCTGCATCTTCAGAGGAAGGCCAATGATGAGCATCTTCGAAAAGCTTTCTCATATTTCGACAAAGATGGAAACAGCTATATTGAGCCAGAGGAGCTACGGGAAGCTTTATTAGAAGATGGTGATGCAGGCTGTGCAGATGTGGCAAACGACATTTTCCAAGAAGTGGACACGGACAAGGTGAGTCCCCAAACTGCTTTATTCACGTTGCTTTCTGTTTTCTTCTTGTATTCATGTTGCAGAAACTTAGAAAAGGGCAGTTTTTGGCCTATACATTAACTAGAATGAAAAGAGAAACATTGAGTCATCTTCTCTCGGCATGCTTTGTGTTTGAGTCATTTACTGTCCATATCACAGGATGGGCGTATTAGCTACGAGGAATTTGCTGCCATGATGAAGACAGGAACGGATTGGAGAAAGGCTTCCCGACATTACTCAAGAGGGAGGTTCAACAGCCTGAGCATAAAATTGATAAAAGATGGGTCTCTGAATATGGGAAATGAGTGAAGACTTAATGTGGCAACCGTGAGGTCCTGGTTGATAGAGAGGGTGACTCATTTTCCTGATTATTTACGGTGGGGAGGGGAGGGGGAGCTGTTTGATGTTTTCTAGGTTGCTGCTGCGATTGCCCTGTCTGGTTGGGTTACAAAAGTGGTGGTGATGATGTGGTGGTTGGTGTGTGTAACAAAGGGATTAATTCTTCCACTCTTTTGGTAATATAATGCCTTGTATGTTTTTCCCACAGTTTGGCTCTCCCCAGCACCGATTTTTATGCTTGGCTTCCTGAATCTATTGTATTTGTTGATTGGGGATTCTGTTTTAGTTGTATGTAACTAGTAGTTTTAATAAAACAGCCATTAAAAAAAACATGACTGGAGGTTTTTAAAACCGCCATTAAAAATGCAGATTTTTTTAATGGGGGTTAAAAAACGGCCATTAAAAATAGAAGTATTTTTAATGGGGGTTTTAAAACCGCCATTAAAAAGTGCAGAATTTTTAATGGTGGTTTTTAAAATCGCCATTAAAACTTGACTTTTTTTAATGGCGGTTGTGAAAAATATTCATTGGCGGTTAAGTAAAACCGCTGGGGAAAACTTTATTTTTTGCCGGTGGTTTTATTTTTGCCGCTAAAAATAAATTTTTTACCGAGGGTTAAAACCGCCGGGAAATTCGTCGGCAAAACATTTACCGTCGTAATTAGTGCCGGCAGTTCTAAAACCGCCAGCACGGGTTTATCCATTTTTCCGGTGGTTTTTCAACCCCCATTAAAAAACTGTTTTGTACTAGTGTTGGCTATGAGCATCTACAATGTTTGGGGTACCTGAATTTACCCCAAATATGCGATTATTTTTAAATCCATGTTCAAGGAAATTTAATTGTTACACAAGGTCAGTGTAATGTTAAAGGTAAGAGAAAAAAATACTTTATAACATTCATTTTTAAAATAATTTAATTACGTTTTAAAGTATAGACACGAATAAATTGGGAGGGAGGGGGGTTGGAAGTATTGCATATAATCACCTTTGCTTTGTTTTGGAATAGCACTATTTGAAAATTTTAGTAACAATTGTAAGTAACAATTGTTACTTACAATCTTTAAACACCATAAATATTTATTGCGTAATAAAACTTGGAAGAGAAAAATTAGTTTTTGTTGATCGGGAGAAAATAGTTACTTGTGAAACCTCTTGTTGTTTGTTATAATTATTTACTTGTGACATCTAATGTTGCTAGCTAGTGCTATTTGGGTATTCTTCTGTCGAAACTATGAAAGAAAATTCTTTTGTCGAGGGAAATTGTAGAAGCAACCATAAAATATTTTACAGCAGTGATATAAGTTACTTTTGTGGCGTCCACATTGCAGCTTAGTAAGAGATAAACATGGAGATAAAATCTGCAAAATTTTAGTTTTTTAATAAGATATTATCAACCTATTCTATGGGTAAACCCTTAAACCTAGATTTTCTCCTACCTAAGACTGCAACCAATGCAGCCATGTCAGGATGTAAAACCTCGAAGTAAAATCAGGAAGTACTGATATAATTTTTCAATATTTTAATATACAATTTTTGCTGAATGTCGGAATGTATAAAATGCAGAGAAACTTATCCAAAGTACATAAGATAGTATAGAATGGGGACACATTACGGTTGACAAATCTAGAACAGAAACAACTGACTCTAAAAAAAAAAATCATCTATGCCACAAAAGTAACTAACTTTGTTTTAACTACATAAAATAAAAGGAAGTAACCGTAAGAGTTAGACACCAGAATTCTATTGGCCAACTAAAGAAAAATCTTCAACAATTCCATAAATGCAAATTCTTCTTCTTTCTTATGTAAAGATAATGCACCTAACCATTACAAGTGGAAAAGGCAAAGAGAAGAGCGTAGATAGAGAGCAGAATGACCTCCAAGGGCTTCTTTTTGTGCATGATACTTGCTCTCATGATAATCTGTAACAAGTTTTCACCAATAGAAGCTTAATGTAGTAAAGACCCTTTATCATGTGATAATCCCCAACATCCAAGTACTACGGCTCTGCGAATCATTATCGTCGTGGCTGCAGCAGGAGCGAGCGTTGTCGGCAAGGTCCAGGAAATGATCCAGGAGTACCACCTGCTGGGTCGACATAATTTCTTTGATTTTGTAAAACTGTTCTATAATTTCTCTTAATTCACTTGATACGTGACTATTGGCTGCAGCAGCAAATTGTTACAGCCCACGAGAGTATTTGTGGTAATATGCCATATTTATTGTATTTAATTTTAAATAAGGTTATTTGATCCAGAATATGGTATTTTGATTTGGAATTTGTGTAGTATTCTGATGAGTATGTGTCGTACTTTAATGTGAATGTGGTATTTTTTTTTTAAATAATTTTTTTAAGTGTATCTTAATTTGATGTTCAATATGTATGGTATTTTAATGTGAATGTAGTTTGATTACTTGGTCTTATCTGAATTCTCTTTGATTTATATCTCTAATTTCTACCTCTCTAATTTCTTTCAAATTTTAATCTCAAATTTCTTTCAAATTTCTTTCCAATTATAATCTCAAATTTCTCGGAACTCCACTCTTTTTCCACATTCTTTATTGACTTTCTCTCTCCACATTCTGCCCTCCACTTTTTCTTTGATGCAGTACAGATAAAATGGGATTTCATGGCTGGAACGGAGCAACCAAAAGCCCAAAAATGCACAAAAGGCCTAGGTTTCACTCAGGAAATCAGCCCACTTTATTGTTCTGACTCATCCATACACGGCCAAAACAATAGCAGAATGCTTCATAGGATTCATCATCAAACTTCACGGAATCCCACGTTCAATAGTAAATGGCCGAGACCCTATCTTTCTAAGTATATTTTGGAAAGAATTTTTCGCCTCTCTGAGCAAAATGAGTTCGGGATATCACAATGGCAGGGAAGTCACAAATCGAAGTTTGGAACAATGTTTGCGCTGCTATGTCCATCATCGCCCACAACTATGGAATTCTTACCTGCCACGGGCCGAACGTTGTTTTCGCCCACAACGTACCATTCTTCCATCAACATGACTTTATTTCAAGCTCTATACGGCAGACCTCCTCCAACAATTCCTCGTTTAGAAGAAGGTACTACTCATGTTCCAGAACTCACACAACAATTACAAGAGAGCGATACGCTTCTAGACCCACTCAAAGTCACTTTATAAGCCACAAGCAACAGAATGAAAAGCCGGGCAGATCACAATGGCAGGGAAGTCATATTTGACATCAGTGAATGGGTCTTTCTCAAACTTCACCCATATCGACAACATTCCGTCTTCCGCCGTGCCTCCCAGAAATTATCTCTTAAATTTTACAGCCCATTTCAAGTCGAACAAGGAATCGGAGTAGTAGCTTACAAATTAAAGCTTCCGAATCATTTCAAGGTTCATCTGTATTTCACGTATCTCTGTTACGAAAGAAGCTCGGAACCAATATCTCGGCAGCAATAGACCTTCCGGACTTCACTAATGAAGGGCTGCCAATCTTGACCCCTGCTGCCATTCTTGATCAATGTTTTATTAAACGTGGAGATCTATTCGAAGAAGAAGCATTGATACAGTGGCAAAGATTACCTCTTGAAGATGCCACGTGGGAAAATAAAAGCAGCTAGAAACAAGCTTTCACAACCTTGAGGATAAGGTTTGTCTTGGACAGGGAAGCATTGATATAGAATGTGAAGAACCAGGAGTAGGACGATCAGTTAGAACTCCTAAACTCAATCCTAAATACAGGGATGGTTAATGGGAGTTACAGAACAACAGTCGGTTTTAGCACGACAGCCAGTTGGAATTCTGTTATGGATTTATGTATTTAAATAGTACAATTGTATGAAAGAAAACATGGAAATATTGTATGGACTATCTTCGTCTTCCTTTCTTCTTCTTCTTCTTCTTCTTAAATGTATGTGTTATTCTGTTTGACTTCCGCTTTCTCTGATTGGGACCATAACACATTACAAGTGGAAAAGCCATAGTAAAGAGCGTAGATAGAAAGCCAAATGACTTCCAAGGGCTTCAATTTGCATGATACTTGCTCTCATGACTATCAGTAACGAGTTCTCACCAATTGAAGCATAATGTAGTAGAGACCCTTTATCATGTGATGATACCAAACATCCAAGCCCTCTCATCCCCGCGAATCATTATCGTCGTGGCTACTACAGGAGCCCTCTCCACTTTCCAAATGTGTCCTTTCTATAGGGCTGTAAATGTATCAGAATTTAATTAATTAAGGTTAAAATATCATGTGCAATAAATAAATAACTGTTTCTAAACGGTTCAAATTGCAATTCTTTTGTACTGAGCAATTATAAAAGCAGCCAAAAAAAATCTAATGTGCAATTTTTCCAAAACAAAGGAATGTATAAAATGTCCAGAATTTTATCCCATATACATAAGATAGAACAAAATAGGAATACAAACCACAGTTGGGAAAACCCAAAACACCAAAATGACAATACAATTTGTATTCTTTAGAAAACTTGGACGAGCAAAATTAGTTATTGTTATTTGTTAAGCTGTAAACAATAATTACTTGTGAAACTTCTTGATGTTTGAAGTGATCGGTTACTTGTGAAAGCTACTTGGGAAGGATTTTGGGAAAAAAAACAAAGTGTATAACATTAAACTTACCAAAGCGACATGACAAATACAATTGAGTTTAAGAAAGGAACAATTATAAAAATTAAACAAAACAAATAGATGTAAAGAAGATTTACAAAAGAATATATTTGGGGAGAAGAGAGAAAGGTGAAACATAAAATTCAAAATATTGTTTAGTTAAAAAATGATTTAAATGAAGGAAAATGCTAACTGCACCTACGTGCATTTCCCATCAAACATACCAATCAATCTGGAACCAAGTTTTACAGTATTAGAGATACACAAAGTATCGGGCATTACGGACACGGATGCACATCGTGGATATGCATGTAATAATTATGGATGCTGCTGGAAAACTTATTTAATATATAGAAAATTATACAAATAATTGCAAAAATAATATAACTGCCTGAAATATTAACACTTAGTCTCTCCCTCGGACCATGATCACAGCTGTATATCGTGGTTACAATAATGTTCTTGAGTAAAATATATATGATCTACAAATAATCCCAATTAATATGATAAGTATCCTCAAATTTTGCTACTTAAAATAGTTTATCACTTTTTTAATTGTATTTATTTTTTCTATATTACCTCATATAAAATGTAAACACATCGAACCAAACCCATAATTAAAGAAACTTAGTTTCTCTGGGTCAGCCTTCTAGACGAGTAAAGTCTTCCGACCATCGGTGACTGTTCCACCTAGAGTTTAGTCGTCGGACGGCGACAGATTCCGCCGGATCAAACAAACCACACCTAATTTTTTTGAGATTTGAATTTATTTTTTACATTGTGATTCCCCATAACTCGATCTGGATAGAAGATTTGGAATTTCGAATCTATAAGTTTCCTCGATACGTTAGGAAACTTCTCGACTTGGGACAATTACGAAACGATATGGGGGTTAGTTTCCCGTACCTGGAAACAGCCCTCGTCTATTGTTTCCATAGGAAAGGAAACTGAAAACTGTCAGTATTGGGCGATACATATCGATACTTCAAACCATGTCAACTTAAGTTTCTCGGCTAGAGTTAACTATTCTAGACATGGTCCCAACTTCTGAAATGAAGAGCATCAACCGTCTCTCGTTCAATTGTTCTTTCAGACCACATCGTCCAGTTTTCCAAGGGAAGGTGAGATTTGTGCCACCAGTAGCCCTACCATTGCAATTGCCAACACATTTGGTGGATTTGGCATCTTCACTGGTGCCACCACCTTTTCCGGATTCAGAGTCCTCACCGGTGCCGCTGACTTTGTCAAATTTAGAGTCCTCACCGGTGCCGCTGACTTTGTTGAATTTAGAGTCTTCACCGGTGACACCGCCTTTGATGGATCCGGCGCCCATAGAGGAGTCACTACCATTCCCAGATCCACGGCCTTAACTGGTTCTTCCGCCACTAGTTATCCAACAGGAAACTTCAATAGTTGTTGTTTCTGTTGAATTGAGCTGGTCCATCATCTTTGTCGGGAGCTTTTCATACGCTTGTTTTCTGCTGGAACCAGCGTTTCATCTACTTCAGTCATATGACAACTGTCATATTCTTCACTTTGCTTCATATGCGCACCATATATTTATCTAGAATAATGAGTTGTTCAAAGATAAAAAAAAGATATGCCTTGGTTGATTGTTGGTCATTGGGGGTTTTTTTTCTGTGAACGTTGAGGCCAAGGTTCATTTGGAGAAGGATGGAATATTACGGATATATTTAATTTAATTAGCTTTAATTGGGAATTTATTTCTAATTATTAATTAATGTTGTCCTATTTTATAAGTTCATGTTGGAATGAATAATAAATAAGATGTCTCCACCTATGGACTGGTAAGGCCAGAATTACAGAATTAAACTTAGTCTCTTATTCTTGTCTTTTCCTTCTCTTCTTCCCCTCTCTTCCTTTCTTAAACCCTAATTCTTCTTTTAAGCCATAATTTTACCTAAATTCCTGCCGTTACAAATTTGAATCATAACAATGAGATTTTATGGTTAGGATGGAGCATCTAGAAGCCCAAAAGACTGAGGTTTGAGTAGGAAAGTGGAACCACACAATCTCCTTTGCCATATGATTAGGGTTTTTTTAGTTCCCATAATGTAGAGATATTTTTGTAGTTTTGTTGTTGGGATTTAATGTAAATTTCCTTATGACTTCAATCAGGGTTTCTTTACTTAGGCATTTGTAAGCGCTATTGGCCCTCAGAATTCTTGAATGATATACTTTGAGAATTTTTTCAGCTTCTGATTCAATCTCATGGTATTCTACGAATGACTTTTGAGTGCAATTACTGTTTCTCCACGCACATTGCATTAGATAGGATGATGCAGCACGGAAAGAATGGGATTCCATGGTAAGGATGGAACATGCAAAGGTCCAAAAGGCTGAGGTTTGTGAAACCACACGTTCTCCTTTTGCCATAAGATTTGGTTTTTTCAGTTTCCATACGGCTGCAATTTGATTTTGTTTTATTTAACCGTTGGTAAGGCAAGTTGGCAGTAAACTTGATAAATGAAAAAGTTTCAGAATTTTCTTTGTATTTCATTCAATCTCTTTGTAATTTATGGATTCTGTTAGAGTTTAGTCCCACATAGACAAACAAGTAGAAAAGATTTTGACTTATTAGTTGGAAAAATATTTCCTAGCTTCGGCAAGTCAGTTTGGGATAGGCTTTGACACAACTTTACATGGTATCAGAGCGGGTGCTCGTATGTGGGCCTGCACCCAAGTTGTCCATGTGTGGGAGCCCACAAGAAGGCCAACACGTGTGGGGGAATGTTAGAGTTAGTCCCATATAGACAAACAAATAGAAAAGATCTTGACTTATTAGTTGGAAAAGGGCTTCCCAACTTCGGCTAGTTATTTTGGGATTGGCCTCGGCTCAACTTCACAAACCGCAGCATATACTTACTTTGGCGCCAACAGATGGTTCCAGTTTTGAATAGTTAGCAGGTATGGGACAAGTAGATGGTTGATTCCACCTCCTTCGAAGTTCCTTCCATCCGGCAAATCTGGTGCCTCGCTACTGAATCCTCTGCACTCGGAATGGTACATTCTTGACCAAACGATCCAGAGCAGGATCGTTCCGACCCTATCTGAAGCCGCCCTGGGTTACAGGCTTGGGTTTCCAACTACCTGTGCTATATAGGCGAAGCTTAAGATGTCCTTCGCCTCCACTTGTCAGGCGCGACTAAACCACCTCCGTTTCCAGGTTCAATCTTTGCACAAGGGAGTGCTCTCCATGACTGCCTATCTTGACCAGGTCAAGTCTTTGGTCCACAATCTCGCTGCCGGAGGACAGCCTCTTGACGACTATACGGCAACCCATTATGTTGTTTCTGGCCTTGGTTCCGAATTTGAATCTTTTGCATAGTCTGTTACCAGTTCAGATACACCAGCCATGTTTGAAGATCTCTCAAATCTTCTGCTGTCGCAGGAACATTGTCAACAAATGCTACAAGATTCTTCACTTCCATTGGATCCTTCCAATTGTCCTTCTGCCAATATGTCTGAATGGGTAGGACATGGGCGCTCTTTTGGAAGAGGGGAAGAACGTAACAATAGAAGCCATGGACATAATGGTGGTCGCGGTCAAGGCGGTGGTCCACAGATTCATCTAGACTCAGGTAATCGTCCAACATGTCAGATTTGCCAAAAATATGGCCATCCGGCTATTGAGTGCAGAAACTGCTTCTACCTTTCCTCTCAGCCATCAGCGGGTCCATAGGCACAATCGGCTCAAGTTGATCCACAGAATGACCAGGCGCCTCCCACCAAATCACTTCAGATGCTTCTCTTTTGATAGATGGTGTCCCTTACAATGGCGCCGATCAGTTTATGCTTGGCAACGGTTCAGGTTTGTCTATCTCAGCCATTGGTACACATCGTCTCACACCTTCCTTGCCTATTAAAGATGTTCTTTGTGTTCCACAATCACTTATAAATCTCATCTATTTCTCAGTTAACACATGATCATAATTGCACTGTCTTATTGGGCTTCGATGGGTTCCATGTACAGGAAGCCAATTCGGACAGAATTTTGCTCAAGGGATGGAATAGGAACGGTCCCTACATCCTCGACCATGCTGCCCCAAAGTTGTTTGCTTTCAATTGCTTCTCCATTTTCGCTTTGCCATAGACGCGTAGGTCATGCTGATTGTTCAGTTCTTAGAGACGTATTTCGTACTTTAAATATTTCAATTTCGGGTTTGAATAATAAACAGCATTGATGAGCCTGTAGCATCTCTAAGTCTTCTATATTACCGTTTTCTGTGTCTACGTAATTTGCTCCAGTTCCTCTTCATACGATTTCGGCAGACGTTTGGGGACCCTGTCCCGTTACCTCGTTTCATGGATTTAAGTATTATGTTTCTTTTATCGATCACTACAATCTCTTTACATGGATTTATCTGTTACAAGCTAAATCTGTAGAGTTCCTTTCTTTCGTCAAATTCAAAAATCTGGTTGAAATCTCTTTTCAGTGAAAATTAAGTATTTTGAGTTAGATGGTGGCACTTTATTTCTAAATAATCAGTTTCGTAAATTATTCTCGGACTTGGGGTATTCACTATAAAATCTCTTGCCCTTACACTCCTCAGCAAAATGGTTTAGCTGAGCGCAAGCATCGTCTTACACTCCTCAGCAAAATGGTTTAGCTGAGCGCAAGCATCGTCATATAGTGGAAATGGGTATGACTCTGATAGCTCAGTCGTCAATGCCAAAGCTTCATTGGGATTCTGCTTTTTCTGCTGCCATTTACATCATAAATTGACTTCCCACTCCAGTATTGTCATCCAAGAGTTCTTTTGAGTCTCTTTTTGGTAAGCCGACTGATTTTTCCTCCATGCGAATTTTTGGGTGTTTGTGTTACCCTCAGTTAGAACCCTATGCCTCTAACATAATTGAGGATAGTCGAAAGCATGTGATGTTCACCACGCCAACAACGTGACACAACCCAGAATCAAAGATGGACGAAGAACTCAAGAGAAGCAAGAATGCATGGAAACTGCGACCCGTTGCTTAGCAAAACAAGAACCTTGGTATTGTGAAGATGCCACAAACGGGGATGGAGGAATCCGTTTGATAAGTCTGGTTGAACGCCACAAGAAACCTTGATAAGTTCAAAATTCGTATCTTCTAGAACCTTACAAGAGAACTCGAGCAGAACACTTGATTTAGCTTAAAATGTTCTGTCCTTACACCTTTCCCATAAAGACCTTTTATAGAGAAAGTCATAAAGCGTCCAAAACCATAAAAATCCTAATATGACTCTTCAAAAACCCTAGGAAACGAATTTAGACCCAAATACATCTAAATACCAAAACTTGCCTATTTGAGGTTCCTTAATGAAGAAGCAATTAATAAAATAATAGAAACGCCTTCAATCAATCCTCAAAATCCTAATTTCGTACATGAGTCTTCCATGGGCTTTTAATGGGTCTTCTTAGCTCAAATTGGGCTTCAAAGATTTGATTAAGTTTCTGAATCTTCTAGAACGTGAATTTCAGCTTGATTGGATCCTTGATGCTTCTAGAACATGATTAGATGTCTTCTGATCAACCTTGATGAGTAAAACAAGTTTTTGGTCACTCTCACTAATAAAATATTATCTTGTTGGTGAATAGCTCATTAGACGTGGTTATTCAACTTTTCTTGTATCTCTTTGATCGGGCCCTTTTTATTGGCCCAATTAAAACTTTAATTGGATCTTGAGTGTGAACATTCTTTGTAGCTTTTATATCCTCATCAGCATGTGTTTTCATTTATTATCATCCACATTACAGAGGATATCGGTGTCTTGATGTTTCTAGCGGTCGAGTTTATTTAACCCGCAGCGTGGTCTTCGATGAGACTTCTTTTCCATTTGCTAAAGCTCCTCTATTACCCATGCCGATAGTACTACACCCACCTGCGTCTCTTGTACAGCTGCTGCCCCTCCTAGTCCGCCCGTTCCCTGTACCTATATGATCCACCCGTTTACCACTGGGTTCCAGAACTGCTCCGTCCACTGATACTCCTTCTTCCTCCACCGATACTCCTTCCTCCACCGAGGCTGGTGGTACCCCGTCTTCCCCCACCGAGTCTGGTGGTACCCCTTCTTCCCCCACCGAGTCTGGTGGTACCCCTTCTTCCCCCACCGAGTCTGTGGTCTCACCCTGTGATTCAACTCATGATTGTATCTCAGTTGGCCCTCCTGTTACACTTTGTCCGGGTGCTCCTCATGCTACCCATAGTATAACCACTAGATCTACGACGGGTAATCTCAAACCCAAGGCCTATACTTCCACTCGTCACCCTCCTATGCTCTCGTCTCAAACCATTGAACCGACTTGCCATAGCCAAGCCATGCTCAAAGAGTTTTTGAACTGCAGTCACTGTTTCTCCAAGCACGCTGCATCATTCTTCTCACTTCTCACCTCACATTCTCTCTCCCCTATCTCTCTCTATTCTTTCTCTCTAACATCACACCCCACATTTTCTCTGTATTATCTCTATCCACTTTCTCGCTCCACTTTTTCTCATCCGCTTCACATTTGACCTTTTGTCTTCACTACATTTTGGGCAACATATTGACTTTAGGAAAGCGAAAGACACAGGTTATACAAAAAGGAAAAAAACAATAGAACTTCAAAAAGTAGTTGGGGATGACAAATGAAGCTTAAATCATTAAACTTATCAAGTAATCAGGGAAAAATAATTTAAACTAACAAAGGAAAATTGTAGAAATAAAGGAAGAGAAATAGATGAAAAGTGGACTTACGAATTTAAGTATTACGGGAGAAGAACGAAGGTTAAAACAAAATATTTTAAAAGATTTGACTAGGTAAAAAATGTTGAAATTTAGTAAAGTAAAAATGGTATTAAAGAAAAGAATAATTTGAAGAGGGTTGACTTTCAAAGAATAACAGATGTTTGAGGTGAAAAATCTAACTTTAATCGAATATCCTTAGATCGTGAAAGCCAAAACCTTACAGAAGTGGCAAAAATCGAAGGGAGAAAAGATATGGTAATGAATATTATTTTAGTAAGTTATTTATTTCAAATATTTAAAATCCTATGAAGGATATTCGAAAGCTTAGACTTAAGCTTAGTAGCATACACTATATATATATATATTCTAAAGGATAAACCCTATGCAACTATGTTTCGGATTGGCTGGTTATGTCAAGGACGTCAATCAGGTACTATGCATAGGTGTAGCTAGTATTTTCCTTATCTATTAGGTTCATACAAAAGAGTAAAAAAGAATAAATTGGTGAAATTTTTTTTGAGTGTTTTGGATATAGGAAATTAAGGTAACTAATAATCGTGGTTGTTAAGAATGGATGGACTGTAAAGAACACTTAATTATTGGTTAAGAAAGTGAGTCATTGATAACTAAATAACAAATATGAGAATTAATTGATTAATTAGTTCAACCTGATAAACCTCTTGAGGCTAACTAGTTAAAAATGGTGTATTACAAATATCCCAATTATGAGAATCCAGATAAGCAAATCCCTATTAATAACTCTAGCATATAAAATAATAACTATATCTACCAAATTAAAAATGGTTGGAAAAACCCAAAACTTCAAAACTCTAACAAAATAAAAACCACCTTAGGAAGAAAATGGAGGGAATTTTGTTGAAGCTAACAATACATAATTGGAAGTCACACAAGATTCAGCATTCTGATGACTGCTAAAAGGATCTTCAACAAGTCCAGCAATGCAAATGTTTCTTCTTTTTCTTTATAAAGGTAATGAACTCAGCCAATTCAAGTGAAAAAAAAAGAAAAAGAAAAAGTGAGTACCTAGAGAACAGAATGACGTCCAAGGACTATTATGTATGCATGATAGTGGCCTTCTTGATTATCAGCAATGAGTTTTCACCAATTGAAGCAGGGAAAAGCAAGTTCATCAACTTGTGTGGGGAAAATGGTGCAGCATGTCAGCAGTTCAAAGATTCCACTCCCAAAGGCGTGAATCCTTATAATCATGGCTGCGTCAAGATCCACGAGTGTCGGCAAGATTTGAGAGAAACAACGGATTGACATAATTTATAAGATTTTCTATCTCATTCTTTATTCTTCATTCACTAGATATATAATTGTCGGCAGCAACAAGTGTTGTTGTGAAGGAGAGATCTTTGAGTTTGGCAATGTTCTATTGCAATTTCTCATAATTGTGGTTATTTTACACTAACTATGAAATTCTGTTGTGAAACATGGTATTTGATGTGAATTAAATATTTTCAGCATTGTGGAATTTTATGTCTGTCTTATTCACTACTTTTCAACATTGTACATCATCCATAGGCTTCTTTTAAATAGGGTTGTCAAGGATCCGAAACTGATCAGTTAAAGGAAAATCCTTTTCCCATCCTTTAAGGATTGCATGTCCGATTCTTAACTGGTTGGACATGTATTTAACCCAATAAGCAAATGGATATTCATAGAACCCTTCAAGAAACAGAAGTTCAACCCAATGGATATTCAGTTGTCCACATGCATCGGATTTCAAGCCAAATATCAAAAGGAGAGGCTAACCTTGGTCAACAAGGAACAGCGGTCAAAGTCCAAACTGGATTAAATTCTCTCATTTCTCTCTATTCCCTCTCTAGTTTCTCTTTCTAATTGCTTTCTCTAACTTCTCTTTTTAACTTCTCTCACTAATTTCACTCATTGAGTACCCTCATCGGGCACCTTCCAACACGGATGCCACAACTAGCATCCACATCAAAACCAAAAAAGTCTTATTGAGTAAGTGCCTTTTCCATTTCACCCTTTAATTTCGTCAACATTCTCATGATGTAATAAACTTTCTTTTGGCCTGATTTTAGTATAGATCTGCAATTTTGATATTGAAATTCGAAATACCAATTGGGTGGATGTGTTATCTTTCAATTTCTCACAAAGCGTAAGGTTTAATCATAAGAGAGCAGATGGAGATGAAGCCATTTCAATTTTAATCTCCCTGTTTTAACTTCTCTCTTCATTTTAAGGCGTTTGAGATATTAATCTCACTGTATCCCTTGAATTTCAGGCAATTTGCAACTTTGAAACTACTAATATCCACAATGGTATGATATTGTCCGCTTTGGGGTAAGGCAAGCACGGATTTATTTTTACATTCTGTTTAAAAAGTTTCGTACTAACAAAGATGTTGTCCATATACACATGCCAATGATAGTCTCAAATTCTAGAGAATGTGAGACTTTGTTTTCTTACCAAACACATTCACCCTTAAGATCGCACATTCACCCCTAAGACTTGTCAGAATCTTTGTTTGAACACTTGACACCTTTGGACGGACTATGGTTTTCACTTCAAAGCTTTGTGTAACCTAGATTGTATCAACACATCCTTGACTTCAACCTGCCACAAACCAATGTTGATCTTTCCATTCAATTTCTTCTCGTCAACATTCAAAGAACTTGCAAAATTTGACATATTTGCTTCGACTCTTAGCTTGGTGAATAACGGTGCATTTTTCTGAAAACAAAACCCACTGAAAAATTATACTTAACAACACCATAATATTGACCTTACAACCTTGCATTCTCATACTAATTGGGAAATTCTATGCCACATTCAATACTATGATGAAGCAAATGACTACGAATCTAAAAGAATGAAACAAAGAATAAACACAACACAAGTTTTAGGTGGAAAACTCCCAAACAGGAGAAAAGCCACGGTCCACCAGAAAGAAATCACCTGTGTGAAATACTTATACAACCACACAAGAATTTCTCTACCTGTCCCCAATACACCCACACTCTTATAAAGTTTTCAATTTCCCTTACATCTGACATATCGACATAACATAATTTTATTTCCCTAAGTCTCTTTATATCCTGTCGGGATCGTGATGTTTCTGCAAGTCTTCTTGATGGAAGAGAAGAAAATGGAACCGAGAACTGGTTGCTAAGAACTTTGTCTAGCTTGTAACTTCTCATTGCTTTTTTGAGTTTTAAATACAAACTTATAACTGATACAACTTCTTATATTAAATTTAAAATTTGTAAATGATTCTCCCTCTTCTTGTGTTGTAACTTCTTATCTATCCTGATACTTAGGATTCGGTGTGGGAGTTCTTTTGGATCGACTGGTTTCAAGAATGGCCTTGTTTGCTTGCTTCATTGTATCAATACTTCCCCTGTCGGAGTGAACCTTGTCCTCAAGGTTCGGAAAGTTGTTTTGGATTTGAATCTTGTCTTCCCATATATGTTGCGTATTCAATTTAAAAACCTTGCAATGTATTAATAATTCTTCAATGAAACACTCATCTTGTTTAATCCAACGCATGCCTAAAATTTCAGCAGGGACTATAATAAGAGAACCAGTTTCCGTGAGTTGTGGGTACTCGGTTGTTGTGCAATGATTGGGACCTATCTTCTTTCATAAGAGAGAAACGTGAAATATTGGATGTACGTGTGAAAGTTCTAGCAATCTCAAATGATATGCCGCCTCTCCAATTCGTTTCTGAATTTGGTATGGACCAAAAACAAAAGATGAGAGTGTTGTCTGTAAGGAGAAAGTTTAAGATAGACTAAGTCTCTTACCTCATAAATAACATCACGTCGTTTGGCATCCGCTAGGTACTTCATTTTATTGTTACCTTCTTGGATATTGAACTTTAAATTGTTCAGTAGATCATCTTGTTCTCGTAGCTGGGTATCAAGTGCTTGGATTCGAGATGTTCCCTGTTGGTAGTGTGGTATTGATGGAGGTGGTCTGACATAGAGTGCCTTAAAAGGGGTCATTCGGATAGAAGAATTATAAGTCGTGTTGTACCATAGTTCGGCCCACAGAAGAAAAATATTCCATCAATGAAGACAGTAATGAACAAAACACCGAAGATATAGTACAATGCTGCAGTTGATGACATCCGATTGTCCATCAGTGTGGAGGTCATATGCCAAACTCGTTTTTGAAGTCGTGCTAGTCATTTGGAGGAATTCTTTCCAGAAGTGTCTAAAGAATACCGGATAACAGTAACTTACGATTGAACTTGGGAGACTGTTGAGTTTGACGACGTATTCCACGAATTTGTTAGCAACAACTTTAGCTGTATACGAGTGGTTGACGACAATGAAGTGGGGGGACATTCTTAAGCGATCGATAACTAGGTAGGCCACCAATAAAATCTATTGAAAGATCCTCCCATTTCTAACATGGGATCGACAAGGGTTGAAGTAAACCAGCCGGTGACAAAGTATCTGCTTTAACACGCTAACAAATATCACACTCTGAGACGAGTTTGAATCGCCTTGTACATGCATAGCCAGTAGAATTGCTGAAGACAAAGTATCAAGTCTTGGACATAGCTGAATATATAATCAAACATTTTTCATCTTTATTTGATTTTATGAAAATTAGAACATAAAATTCATTTAAAAACGTCTTTAATACAAGAAATATTATTCTTTGGGGAAAAAATTTATCTTTTACAGTTTTTATTTGTTGCATAAAAGTGTGCCAAAATAGAAATTTAAAATGTAAATCAGCTATCACAATCTGTTAATATAATAATAATTTTTCTTTAGAAGGTTAATCTTACTCCTGAATGTATTTGTAATTTATACAATCACATGTTTCTTAGCATTATAAAAATAAGATTATAAAAATATTAGAAATAAACAAAAATCCCACATATATTTCATATTATAATATAGAAATATTACTAATGATTATTAATTTACTGCCAAATGATTGAAAATTTTTACCTAATGTTATAAATGCCAAATTTTTACAGAGCATGCAAAGTACAAGTAATATATATATATATATATATATATAACTTGTACTTTGTATTTTATATACTTTTATTATCTGTTTATTTATCATCACAATGAAATTGAAAACAAAATACCAATTGTGTATCATAATCTTTGTTCTGGACTGACTATTTTTTAATTTAAATTATTTACAATGAAGCATAAAATACAAAAATGGTAGTAAACATTTATGCTTTATAAAAGTTGAAATAGCAAAATTGGTAATTGTTACGTGGTGGGTAATTTTTACTTGTGAAACATCCTTTTGTTGGTGCTGATTATATTTACTTGTGAGACCTAATTTTGCTTGTGCTATTTGGGTAGCCTTCTTTAGAATCTGTGAAGATTAATTCTTTTTTCGAGAGCAAACATATAAAAAACCAAAAAATATTCTAATGTGCAACTTTTATTGAACATAAGAATGTATAAAATATTCACTATCTTAACCAATGTCCATAAGATAGTATAAAATAGGTACACTGACCACGTTTGGCAAAACCTAAAACAAAAAACAACTAACCCTGGGAAACAAATCATCTACACCACGAATGAATTAAAGAAAATTTATTGTAACTATAGCAAATAAAAGGATGTAATACAACATTTAGCTTGACACCAGTTATCTAATGACTAATGAAAGCAAATTTTTCAACAAATCCACAATCCTAATGCTGCTTCTTTTTTATATAAAGGTAATGCAGCTAGCCCTTACAAGTGGAAAATCGAAAGACATAAGAGTATCTAGATAGGAGAATAGCAGCCAAGTTTTCGCCAATTGAAGCAGGACAAAAGAAGCACATCGGCCAATGAGAGAATAACCTTTACAATGCGATAATCCCACAAATCCAAGTCCTCCAATTTCTTGGAATCATTATGGTCTTCGCTGCGAGAGAAACGAGCTTTGTTGGTAAGGTCCAAGAACATCCAGGGGTATTTTGTTTGGTGGAATATGTATGGTATATTAATGTAATGAGGAATTTTTTTTTAAAAAATGAGGAATTTTATTTTATTTTCTGGTATTCACAATTCCTCATGGTATTGTTAACGGTCACTGAATAACTACTGCAGCCGCATATGCCAGCAAAAGATCTAAACACTAATGACCCATTAGGGGAAATTCCTATTTGTGTGGGGGAAAACATGCAAGGATAGGCGCAACAGATAATTATCAACTTATAAATCCTTCATAATCCCAACTTCTTGGGCAAAGTAATACAATTAAGAGATGCTTAAGCACAAATAAAGCATACCACACAACAACTGGTAAGGCAGAAAAACTCCTTCAATGTGGGGGAATTAAAAAACCGTCGAACCTATCCCTATCCAAATGTGAAATCCATTATGAGATCAATGTTTTATAGAAGTCAAATTCACCGTGTATAATTATAACCCAAAAATTATCTCATTCAACATTAAATTACAAAGAAATAAAGGGTAATAGAAAGATATCACAAAATTTTAATCCTGTCTGAAATAATACGAACAATCCAACCGTCATCATTGAATCTCCACCGTTCAGAATGTAAAATGAAGTTCGTTGAATGTTCTCAAAAACTATCAGCCCAATCGGACATGGAATGTCCCGCCCATTGCTAAGAAATGCGAAACTGGTCGGTGCTAGATTTACAGTTGAAAACCTTTCTGTAAGAATTACAATAACTTCTTCTAAAAACCCCAAATACGATCTACACCGTTCATTATGTCTAGCTAGAGGGTGTAAACATGCATACAATGTTTCACCATGATCGAACAGTTAAAAAATCAGGATGATCCAACGGCTAAAAAGTTAGGAAATCGTAAAAGACTGATTCTGGTATGCACAAAACCGTGATAAACCAAACTTCCCCTTTCTCCTCTCTCAAAAGACATTAACTCACTCACTAAATTGGAATTCGACCAGGGCAAACATTAAGCCCTAATGGGCCCCCATAAATGTGCCTCAAACTCAAAATAGAACATTTGTGTCTAATAGGAGGGACCCAAAAATCCAACAATTCTCCTCCTCCCAACTATGAAGAAGAATTTGGTGAACGGGCAACCAAATAACATGTCCTAAACTTTGCTTTTGGTGGAGTTTTGTAAACATATTTGCACCATTATCCTCAGTGTGTATCTTTTCTAATTCAATCAACTTAGAATCCAAAACATCTCTAATCCAATGGTATCTCACATCTGTGTTTAGACCTACCATCAAAAGTTGAATTTTTACCAAGATGAATAGCACTCTGACTATTACAATATAAGATATATCGCCTTTGAGCTGATCCACACTCATTCACAAATTTCTTCATCTAAAGTAATTCTTTACAAGCCTCAGTAGTTGCAATAAACTCAGCCTCTATAGTAGACAATGCTATAAACTTTTGCAATCTACATTGCCATGCCACAACTCCCCCTACAAATGTAATAAGGTATCAAGAAGTAGATTTTCTAGAATCTATATCTCCTTCCAAATCAGAATCTGTATAACCTACGAGAAGAGGTTCATCAGATCCAAATCATAAGTTCAAACTAGAAGTACCACAAAGATATCTCAAAATCTTTTTAACTGTATTCAAATGTTCTTTCCCTCGATTAGATAAAAATCTACTATCAGTACCAACAACATGAGTTATATCAGGCTTTTTGCAAACCGTAGCCTACATCAAATATCCTATAGCTGCAACATATGGAATTCTTTGCATTTCATCTTTCTCCTTCTCAGTTGAAAGAGATTATTGAACACTCAATCCAAAAGATGTAGAGAGAGGTGTACTTACAACTTTAGCCTTTGCCATGTTAAATCGATGTAATACTTTCTTAATGTACCTTTCTTGTGACAACCAAAGCTTCTTGCATTTTCTATCACGGATGATGTTCCTGCCAAGAATGTGTCTTGTTGATCCCAAATCTTTCATAGCAAAAAACTTGCTCAATTCTTTCTTCAAGTGATCAATCCTTGAAGAGTTAGGACCTACAATAAGCATGTCATCAACATACAACAATAAAATGATAAAATCAGAATTAGAGAATTTCTGGACAAAATATTAATGATCAAAATTAGTTTTCCTTTTGCCGTGTCGAACCATAACTGACCCAAACTTCTTATACCACTGTCTAGGAGCTTGTTTTAAATGATGCAAACTCTTCTATAACTTGTACACATAATTCTTTTTGCCTTTGACAAGAAAACGTTCAGGATGCTCCATGTAAATTTCCTCCTCTAAGTTACCATGGAGAAAAGTAGTGGCTAAGCCCAAAATAACTCGAACAGATGACATCTTGACAATAGGTGAGAAAATCTCCCCAAAATGAATCCCATTTTTCAGACTGAAGCCTTTAATAACCATTCTTACTTGTCCCTTTGGGGCTTATGAATTTTCTTCATGCTTCACCCTATAAATCCATCTATTTTTCAAAGATTTTCGATCTCCAGGGAGCTTCACCAATTCAAATGTGAGATTATCAAAAAATGACTGCATTTCTTCCTTTATTCCTTTAATCCATTCTGCCTTTTGCTCACTCTCAATAGCCTCATCATAGCATTCAGGTTCCTCTACATCTATCAAGGGTTCATTTTGTTTTTTGAAAATTTTCATGAGTACATTCTCATTGAGAGGATACAAACTTGAAGGCCTACGATTTCTATTGGATCTTCTAAATTTTCAGGTTCCTCAACATGCGGCTCTTGTAGATCATATCTACTTCCTACACATTAACATCTACCTCAACTGTAGCTTCATGATCATCCATAGTATCATCACTATGTACATCATCTTGCACATCATCATGAACCTCAGTCTCAACTGCATCAGGTACACCAGTAAATGGAACTGGAACTAAATCAATCAAATAATCATCTTCAGCCTTTAATTTATCTGTCTTGTCAATGTCTTCAATAGTCCGATCTTCCATAAATATCACATCATGACTTCTGACAAACATTTTGTCAATAGGATCATAGCATCTATAGTCAAACTCATCTTGACAATAGCCAATAAATATGCATTATCTCGTCTTGGTATCTAGCTTGGATCTTTCATCTTAGGGAATATGAACAAAAAAATTGCAACCGAAGACACGTAAGTGGTCATAGGAGACATCCCTACCGTACCACACCCTGTCAGGAACATCTGCATCCAAAAGAACAGTGGGAGTTAGATTAATTACATGTGCAACAGTATACAAAGCCTCACCACAAAACGTTATAGGCAACTTTGCATCTGAAAGTAAACATTTGACTCTCTCCACAAGTGTTTTGTTGTTCATCTCTGCCAAGCCATTCAACTGAGGAGTTTTAGGAGGCGTCTACTAATGTCTAATACCCTGTTTTCTGCAATATAGATGAAATGTCCCACAATATTCACTTCCATTATCAGTACGTATAGATTTAAGCTTCTTCCCTGTTTCTCACTCAACAACAACATGAAACTCAATAAATGCCTCAAGCACTTGATCTTTTGACTTCTAGGATTTAGCCAATAGCTTCCTAGGGTGATCATCAATTAAATTCGCAAAGTACAATCCACTACTAAAAGTTTTTACCTTCAAAGGGCACCAAATATCTGAATGTAACAATTCAAGTAATTCAGATTTTTTTGAAGGAGCATGGTGTTTAAAAGAGCCTCTTCTTTGTTTGCCAACCAAAGAATGTTCACATTTGTCTAACTTTGTCCCTTTCAATCCTGAAAGCACATTTTTCTTAGCTCGACAATTAAGTCCCTTCTCACTAATGTGACTCAATCTTCTATCCCATAATTCAGAGAATCTATCAATCTCAATATTATTAACAAGTCCATTGCATACAGAAATTTGCAACCAATACAAACCAGAAGACTTTTTACTTCTAGCAACAATAAGAGAATCTTTAGTAAGCCACAATTGTCCATCACATAATATATTACAACAACTATCATAATCAAAGATTAAATACAATATAATATCAGGTGCATGTCTAACATCTTTAAGGACTACCTTTGTACAATCGCTAGTCTCTACCCAAACAGTTTCAATGCCTGCTACCTTTGATATTCTATAGTTACCCATCTTCAACAACCCAAAAATCACCTGAAGTATAAGAAGTAAGATTTCATGTCTAGATGTAACATGAAAAAATGCACCACTGTCAAGCACCGAACTTACTTTGTTACAAGCAACATTGAGTACACTTTCATCATAACAAACAACTATATGACCTGAAGTAGTGGCATTGACATGATTGTTGTTATCATCGTTGCATATATTTTCTTGCTTACCTCTATCACCTCTATTCTCTTTCTTTCACTTGTAACAATTTTTCTTTGTGTGACCTGTTATACAACAATGATAGCATTCAAGAGTTTTATACCTGCACTTGGGTTTACTCCTGCTTTTATCGTAGTTGTGATCTTCGCCTTTGCTTTTACTTCTCCCCCTATTCTCTGTAACTAAAACCTCTAACATTGAAGAAATCATTGAGACTTTCTTCTCATTTTTTCATTTAGGATACCTCCTTTACCACCCTGAAAGGAGACAATACCATTAGTGGTAAAGTTAGTAAATGAGATACGAAAAGTCCCCCAAGAATCAGGTACGGTATTAAGTAACCACAGACCAAAAATTTCATCATCAAATTTAATGCCCATACTGAACATCTGAACTAAAGTCCCTTGAAACTCATTCAAATGATCAACCACAGAACTAACAACTTTATATTTCAACAATATCATTTTCTTTAACAAAAATAGTTTGTTGCTACCAGTCTTTGAAGTATACAAAGATTCTAGTTTGTTCCTCATTGTTCAAACATGTGATTCATTTGAAATATGGTGATAAACATTGACATCAACAAATTGACGAATCAACCCACATATTTGCTCAAGTTCAAAATTCCTATCGTCATTATTTTTTCACTCTGGCTTTTGACTAGCAAAAACAGGTAGGTGCAATGACTTCATAAATAAGAGATTTTTTATCTTATTCATCGAAAAATTATAATTTGCGTCATTCAACCAAATTGTTCTACTTGTATTAACTTTCATTTATGCTCAAGACAATTCAAAGCAATTAACCAAGCTCTGATACCATTTTTATTGGGAAAATAGGTGAGGAAAGGCATAACGGATAATTATAAACCTATGAACTCTTCCTAATCCCAACGTTTTAGCAAAGTTATGCAATTAAGAAATTCTTAAGCACAAATGAAGCACACAAAAACACACAACCATTGGTAACACAAAAATACTCCTTCAATGTGAGGGAGTTAAAACCCCACGACCAATCTCGGTCCAAATGAGAATTGCACTATGAGATCAATGTTTTACACAGGCCAAATTCACCATGTACAATTATAAAGGGTAATAGAATTATATCACATAATTTCAGTTCTGTCTGAACTGATACAAATAATCCAATCGTCAGAATTCAATCTCCACAATTCAGAATGTAGACTAAAATGTCATGAACTTGGTTACAAAATATAAGCCCAATCGGACACGAATGACCCTCCGATTGCTATGAAATTCGATACTTGTCGGTGTAGGAGTTACAGTTGAACACCTTTCTGTTCGAATGGTAACAACTCCTTCTCCAAACAAGATATCCACTGTTCAAAATGTCGAACTAGAGGGGACGAACATACACCCAAAGTTTCAGCATGATCCAACAACTAATAAATCTGGAAATTGCAAAAGAACCGAGTCTGGTATGCACAAGACCGTGAAGAACAAAATTTCCCCTTGCTCCTCTCTCAAAAGACAATCACTCACCGACTAAAGTAGAATTCAACCAGGGCATACATTAGCCCTAATGGGCCCCCATAAATGGGCCTCAAACTTAAAGTAGAATATTTGGGTTTCCACATAGGAGGGACCCAAAAACCCAACAATTTGATCCATTACGAATCATGCACTATTAAGGACTATTAAGGCCCTTAATGGATAACAATAGAATACCCTGAAAAGGAAGGTCTAACGAAATGAATGGATATCCACGCTCACATGGATAGAATCCAAATTGGAACCTAAAAGGGAGAGCTAATCATCCCTAATGGCAGAGCATGTCAAAACCCAGGGTTGATCTCTCATTTGTCTCTCATTTCTCCAAGCTCATTCCTTCTTCTAATGTTTCTCTCAATTTTCTCCTTCATAACTCTTTAATTCTTCTCTTTAATTTCTCTCTAATATTTCTCTCTAAGGAATAAAGGATCACTGTCTGTGAATCTATTGTTAGAACTAATTGAAGATAAGCAATAATAGTTTGAATAACTTATGGAAAAACAAGTGTTTGCAAAAGAGATTTAATATTTCTGTTCAATGGTAAATTACACAGCCTATAATCTAACTTCAATTGAACATCACATACATTACAGCAGTATACACTCTATCAAAACAGATTTGATAATTAATAACGAGATATCAATTTAGAGATAAAAACAATCTTGAAATAAGAGAAAACCAAGTGCAAAACCCAAATATCAATTTAAAATTAGCAAAGATAGTTTAATCAATTAATATAGCAGATTTCACATAACAGAGATATTGCAGTTTGATATTTCAATATTGGAGATGACAAACCTATAATAACACAAATTGTCTTCCAGCACTAATTAGACTAGAAAACATTGCAGGATAATAATAAGCAGAAATTCGGATTTAAATTTAAACCTGTGATTTAAAAACCGAACTGGTGATCGAACCAGTGGAGCTTCCGATTCCAGTTCAACCTGTATGATTTATATCTCATAAAAAAATTCACAACAAGATTCTATATACAAAAAAAAACAATTTTAAAATACAAAAATATATTAAACATGCTAAAAAGGTAAGAAGACCGGTTCAACCGATCCGGTCCAATTTATGGTTCAGCAGTTGAACTGCTAAAACTGGCCAAATAACCAGTTTTTGAACAAACCGAACCAATCAAAGCCCTGGTCCTGTTGAACCCAATCGAACCAACCGGTTCGGTTCGGTGTTTAAAACACAGATCTAAACAAAGGAACAGAAAACAATTCTATTCTATAATTCAGATATACTCTACCTAAATAATAATCTATCCTGTGTATTTCAGATTTGAAATATCTTGTTTAATTAAATCAGGAAATTAAAACAGTGACTGAATTATACATGCAACATATCACACATAAACAACATACTTTGGTAATGAAAATTAAATAGAATTCTAAATTTCTAGTAGATAAATCAAAGAGGATAGGAAATATTAACCAGAAATAGAAATGAACATATCGGACAGAGGAAGAGCCTGCGACATGGGAATCCCACTGCCTTAAAGACCAAATTTTCCAGCTAGAGGTGCACAACCATGGATCCTAAGGTCCCCCAAGGTTACACAATTAACTTCCTGGTGATATGCATTTCTCGTTGGAAAGGAGGAGATGTTGAAGAAACCCAAAACTAGCATGCAGGAGCCCTGTGAGGGATTCACACATGAAGCACAGCGAAAAATAGGAATCAGAAGAATGAGTGATCGAAGAGATTTTAGACAGAGAGCGAAAGAACATTGAAAGATTTCATGTACCTTCAGACCGAATTGGAGAGCCCCTTTTATATCGTTCTCCATGTACTTCAACGTCAAGGAAGAAGGCAACTCGCTGTGGTCCATTGATCTCATCAAGACCAAAAGGCGTTGCTGAATGGGAAGAACCCCTTCGGGCAAGCGCCGAGAAACTAAAAACAGAAATCCCCAAGTATAATCTTGCCCTAGATTTAGATAGACATGGAGTTTTGAATCAGACCATGAAAGTGGGTCTAAGTAAGGTCCTTAATAGTTGGATCATATTCAGAAGAGAAGGGCATGACACAAGTGCACGTGCGCGCGAGGCCATTTTACCTTCAATCACCCACTAAATGGCACACAAAAAAAGAATTTTTTATGGACAAATAAAGAGTCAAATACTTAAGTATCAATGTCTTTCGATTGAATTGATACGTAGTGAAAATGATGCAACTAACGGATCCACCAAGTGAAGTATTCTTGAACTTAGTAGACCATGTTTGAGACCCTCACAACACGTACCAAACTCTTAGTCCTCAACGAACTCCCCAAATAGAATGTTGTGCCTTTATAAGGCCATGAACATTCCTCAAGAATTTAATGAGTGCACTTGCAAGACAAGCCCGAGTGTGGTTCATTACTTTGGTTACATGTGTAGTGACTCAGTCTATTAACTGCATAAGCTATGTCAGGCCGAGTGTAGTTCATTAGGAACATCACGCTTCCTATAATTTTGGCGTACTCAATTTAAGACACACTGTCGCCTTTGTTCTTTATAAGGTGGATAAGTGGTTCATTAGGAGTTTTAACAGGCAGAAAGTCATAGCGATAGAATTTCTTCAGCATCCTCTCAACATAGTGAGATTGACTAATTGAGAAACCTTTTTTAGTTTTTGTTAATTTCATACCAAGAATAAAATCAGCTTCTCCCATGTATTTCATGTCCAATTGGGAGGACAAAAATCTCTTTGTCTCAAACACCACACTCTCATTAGTACCAAAACTTAACATGTCATCCACATATAGACAGATTATAACAGAGAGTACACTGCACACCTTTGAATATAGACATGTATCTAAGGCATTTACCACATATTGATTGGTAATTAGAGTGTGGTAAAATTTTTCATACCATTGCTTTCGAGCTTGTTTAAAACCATATAGGGACTTTTTTAGTGTACACACCTTATCTTCATGACCATTAACAGCAAACCCTTGAGGTTTTTGTATATAAATTTTCTCTTCCAAATCTCCATTGACAAATGTGGTTTTAACATCCATCTGATGCACAACCAACCTATGTATAGCAGCCAATGCAGCTAAAGTACTTATAGTTGCTATTTTGGTCACAGGTGAATAGGTGTCAAAATAATCAATGCCATTCTTTTGTGAATAACTTACAACGACTAGTCTAGTCTTGAACTATTAATAGTTGGACATAATTGAGTTCAGCTCATTGTGAATAGCCTCTTTCCAAAAACTAGCATCTATCGATGTTACTATTTATGTATAAGTTCTAGGATCATCACCAATTAAGAACGCTGAAGCCACATCTTTATCTATTTTATCTGGGTTCTCAATAAAAAAGTCAAATCTGATAAAAAAACTTGTCTATATCCTCTTTTTTTTACTTCTCCGAGGTTCGTCTACATATTTGTTCACTCTAGAAGAAGAACTGGACATGGAAGAAGGTGCAATAGATGGACCAGGATCTATGCTAGTATTTTGTTTCTTCCAAGTAAACAAGTGTTCAAAAAATTCTGCATCTCAAGATTCACAAATTGGGTTGTCATTTAATGAGATAAATCTATAAGCAGCTGAATTTTCTGCATAGCCTATGAACACTATATCATAGGTTTTAGGTCCTATTTTAGTCCTCTTAGGAGTTGGTAAACTTACTTTGGCAAGACACTCCCACACTTTAACGAATTTCATGTTAAGGGTGAATCCTTTCTGCACCTCATATGGAGTTTTATTTAAATTCTTATGAGGAACTCTATAAAGGATATAACAAGCTGAAATAATGGTTTCGCCCCACATGTAGTCAGGTAATCCAGAACTTTTAAGCATAGCGTTCATGATATCTTTAGGATTCCATTTTTCCTCTCAGCTATATTGTTTTGTTGTGGAGTGTTAGGGGCAGAAAACTCATGTATAATTCCGTTCTTTTCATAAAACTCTTTAAGGAAGAGAGTTCCATATTTTCCTCCTCTATCGGACCTAACTCTTTTAATTTTCTCATTCAGCTGATTTTCAACTTCAGAAACATTCCTTTTGCTTCATCCTTAGTTTTTAGGAGGTAAACTCTAGTGTACCTAGAGAAATCATGTATAAAGGTTACATAATACCTTTTATCTCCTTTACTAATAGTGTTCCTGAAATCTGCGAAATCCAAATGGATTAATTAAAACATTTCGGTTATTTAGTTCTCAACAGGTTTAAATGGCTTCTAAGCATATTTGGTTTCTACACACATAAGACACTTAGAAAAATCTTTCACAACTACTGAGGGATTTAAGTTAATTTTTCTAAGCCTTTTAATAGAAGCCACGTTCACATGACAGAGTCTCCCATGCCATAAATTAAATGACTCAGTAATATAAGCAAAACCAAAAGAATAACTTCTATTGATAATTTGTGATACAATGTTTATGACAAATATGCCCTCACTGGGATAACCCTTCCCTACAAACTCTACTTTTCTAGTCATAACAACTTTGTCAGCATCAAATACAAGTTTTAGGTGAATGTGCCTACATGAAAAGAATAAGTTTAAGAAGGGTTTCCTGAAAAGACATAACAAAGGGGAGTACAAAATGCAAAGTGGCTCCAACAAAGTTGTTAAAAGACTTAGTGATGCAAGATGCATAGGTTTTATTTGAAATATGGTAGATAGATTAATTTACGATTGAATTAGGAGTTCACTTTAATTTAGTATTTTATTCAGTCTTTTATTAGATTACAAGCTACCTATTAGGTTTTTTAATAAGCCTACAAATAGGCTTAGTCTTATGAATGTGGCAGCTTTGGATGATTAATTGAATTATTATCTTGTCTATCTTCTTCTTGTTTCTGCTACTTTCCTCTTCCCTTCCTCTTTCTCTCTATTTCTCCTATCTCTCTTCCCACTCTCTTGCCTGAGCTACATCAGTTTGGTATCAGAGCCTTTATCTCATCATTTTTGTTACATCTATTTTTGTCCTTTTCTTTCTATCATGACCGTTAAAGAACTTCAAGCCCAATTCAAAATACTTGAGGACAAACACACCATACTTGAAAAAAGGGTGACCACCAGTGAGACAACCATGACAACCTTCCAAGACCAGCTTGACCAATTTATGAAAAATGTTGACAAATTGACCAACTCGGTTAACCGCCTTCATGATGACTATTCGACGGCATCACAACCCTATTGGATGTGCAGATTTTCACAGAAAGTGAGAGTTGTTTCCATGGCTTGTTCTTTCTCAAACTTACCTTTATTCCATCTCCAAAAGTGACCGCCAAAAACTGAAAACTACTTGAGCAATTTCCTGATTCTCCATGCATGCATTAAAGCTCAACAAATCTCTTTTTCAGAAGCATAGAACCTTCATGCAATTGCCCAACTTAAACTAACTACTGACTTTCGACTCATGCATGCTTCTTAACAGTTGTGATTAACAATTAAAGCATGGAACCAAAATAGAGTCACCTCTAACTTAATCACTATCTAAAATTCTACTTTTAAAATGTGTATTCGAAAAAGGCATGGGTTACCTCCCAAGAAGGACCATTTTTTTAAAGTCTTTGGCAAGACTTTCCAGGATTTCTTCTAACCTATCCTGGGTCCTGAATTGCATTTGAGGGGACATTGTAACTAACAACATGCACCCTTGTCTGCATCTTCATTCTTGGTGGGGGACTTAGTTCCTCATCCACCAGCCTTCTCAACTCCTTGAGCCTCTCCTTTTTGAGCTCATGATGCTCAATTAGGTATGCGTCTGACCTGACTTCACCTTCTCTAGTGGTTTTACACCACTCATACATCTGCAACCACCTCTTATCTTAATCAAACAGGTGTCCAACCCTCTCGATGGAGATCTTCCCTTCAAGACTTCTCTAGCCACCACTAGGGGATGCTTCACCCTCTGATTTCCATTCCCTTTCTTCCTCCTGGATTGAGGCATAGAGAAGCTGATTTCTTATCCACTTACTGATCTCATGGTGAAGAGTGCTCGAGTTGTAGCAAAGAAGGGTCTACCTAAACTAAGAGGAATTCTTGTGCCTTCTTCCACATCTATCACCAGAAAGTCAGCTGGAAAGAGGAGTCCATTAACCTTCACCATCACATTTTCTAGAATCCCCGTTGGAATGCTGATGGAACCATCAGCTAGCATTATTTGCATGTTTGTAGAGGTGGTTCGCAGAGACCCAACTCCTTGAATATGCAGAAAGGCATAATGTTCTCACTTGCTCCCAAGTCACAAGGAATGTCATTGATCGTGTGGGTCCCAATGGTGCATGGTATGGCAAAACATCCAGGTTCTTTTACCTGTGGAGAGCACCTCTCTCTCCAAGTGTTGCATTCTTCTTTTCTACACATCTTCCAATTTGTCTCATCAGACTTCTGTTCAATAGATTTTGCATAGGGCAGAATGTCAACCTGAAGCTTCTTGAAAGCTTTTGGTGGCTTAAATTTAACCTCATCTACCTTCCCCTATTCTTTAATGTCCTCATATGGTGGTGGCCGAACCTTCTTCTCTCCCCAATCATTTTCAGTTTGCCAATTCAGATGGCCTTCTTCCACAAGTCTCCAGATTGGTGTTGGTTGGGACTCATAACCGTACTCTTCCTCCTTTCCTTCTCCTTCATACATGCCAATCTCCTTAATCTCAACCCATTCAAAGGTAGATATGTGAAACTGTCCCGCCCCATTCAATTCATTAGAAGAGGGGATTTGACTTTGCTCCGAGGAGGGGGAATCATAATCATGTTCTTCTTTCGGAGTGAACTCTTGATTCACTTCTTCTGTCTCTGGTTGGGCTAGAGTCTCATTTGCCAACACGACATTGCAGCGCTATACATCTTCTTTTTGTTCATGCTTCAGATTCACCACCGTATCACTGGGGAGAGATCCTTTCAATCTTTCATTAATGCCCTTACCCAACTGTCCCATATGGATTTCAATATTTCTCACTGATGCATCGTGGCTTTGCACCAACGTAAGCCGCAACCCAAGATAGAAATTTGGTTTCTCAGCTTGATGCTGATTTGGAAACCTTCCTTGCTGTCCTGAATTCTGATAATTTTCTTGAACTAGGGCAGAAGCATTCCCTTGCTCGATTCTCCATCCAAAATTTGGGTGGTTTCTTGGAGTATGGATTGTTTTTGTTCTGAGCATATTGTACACTCCCTAAAGTGGATGTGCATATTTCCACTCAGTGTCCAGCACCACCACATAATTAACAGTATGCAAATCGACTCTGTTGAGACTTTGCTTCCAAAGCTGCTATCTTCTTCTTCAAGGCATCCATCTAAATTCGAAGGGTAGTTTGAGTGTCTACTTCATACTCCCACTATGTTTCTTGAGCTTTGATTCTGTTCGGGCGAGTTCTTTGGCCTTTCAATGTTCAATTGGTAGCTGTTGGCTGCCATATTTCCAATAAATCATATGCCTCATCAATATACTTGTTCATAGGTGCACCACATACTGCTGCATCAATAAGTGTTCTTGTCTAATTTTCCTGCCCATTGTAGAACGTGTGCACTTGTGACTATTTAGTAATTAAATGGTGAGGGTATTTCCGTAATAGCTCCTTGAAACGATCCCAAACTTCATAGAGAGATTCCTGATCCAATTGGGTGAATAGGTTGATTTCATTCCACTGTTTTACTGTTCTAGTTAGAGGGAAGTACTTTGCCAAAATATTTTGCTCAAGACTTGTCCTAGTGATAGAATCTCAAGGCAAATTCAACCAATGTGTTTCCTTGTCCCTCAGACAAAATGGGAACAATCTCAAGCATGTAGAATCTTCCAACACACCATTATACTTGAAAATATCACAAATTTCCGAGAAATCTGCTAGGTGTGAATTTGGATCATGATTAGCCAATCTATTGAATAGTACTGAAGCTTGTATCATTTGAATGATTGCTAGCATGTATAGCCAGTCTTCATATGGTAGAGTTTGTACCCCCAGTTTGAGGCACAACAAAGTCTCTCAAACTTCTAGGCTCTTTTTCAGCTATTTCTTGCTCTCTTCTTAATAGCCTTTGCTGCCTGGGGTTGGCTCTTGTAGTCCTCTCAATTTCCGGATTAAATGGGATCAGGGCAAGGCTTCTACCATCTTGCATACACAAAAGAGAGCAAGTATAGCAATTCGGCTCAAAAACCAAACCTCACACAGAATAATTTAACAACAAACACACAAAAAACAAACAAACTCACAACAAAACAGAATTTTCACGCAATCAATTACTCAAACTACCAGAGTTAACTATTCTATCATGCAACACTAATCTAATTACACAATACTAAGCATGCAAATATGTTAGTCAGATTACACTAACTACTCTAAGCTAGATTACAGTTGTAGGGCCCAACGTAAATAAAAGTAAAAGACCACCGCAACGGCACCAAAACTTGGTTGGGCAAAAACAACACTTATAAAATTATGCCCGTGCGCAAGTGTACACATCATACCAAGTAATATACAGGACGAGTCCAGATCAATCCCACAAACTAACCACGTACTAGCCAATGAATTCTCTACAAATATATCTAACTACTGAAATTAAAGAGAATTGTCAAAGTATTCTACTGTAAAAACTACAAAAGAATACTAACTATCTAATTACAGTAGTCCTAAGTGATACACGTCCACATTAGAGGTTAAGTAGATTAGGAGTACGGGGGAGTGATTTCATGTAATTAAGGGTAGGATTCATGCAATTTAGCTAAATGTGCAATTCACAACTTGTTAGTGGGTCTGGAATTCCCTATGTGTAACCATCTTTCGAGTTGCTACTACAATGCCCCCCTCCTTTCTGTCTCAATGAAACGATAAGATGAACATGATAGAGGTCATCAATCTCTTCATGTTAAAGCTCCCAGCGGCAACTCACGCTAAATTAAATATAGATTGCACTTAAATAAACTAAAATAGCTAAGATTACATGAATTCAAAACCCGAAATCACTTTACATCACCACCCCCAAAAGAAGTTTAGCTTCACATAACTTGGAATCGAGAAGAATCCCTATCCATTGACATTAAATACATGATAGATAGCAAGAACGAATATAAAACAGTGTCAAAAGACTTTCATTTTGCCCTTGAGCTTCTCCTTCTTCCTCCTTCAATGCCGTAAGTAACTCAGCTTCACTCCCAATGCAATCTCTGCCTGAGCGGCATGGAGGTGTGATACCCAAAGTGAGTTATAGCACATATTTATAGAGGTGACTGGAAGATTTCCCTTTTTTACGGTACCCTAAGTGACGTGGCGCCACACGGCGTAGAGCTCCTCCGACAGCACTAGGTCTTGGTGCCGAGTGTGGCGCCTCACGAATCTACGACATTGTGTTACGTTGTTTTCTACATAGCCAGCGCATTGGCGCTGGCTTTTGTCACCACGGCGCTGCAACAGTCAGGATCAACGCTCCGGAGTTGTCTTTTGTAGCTGTGGCACTGGACGTGAGACGACTAGCACTCCGATGTTGGATCCTGACTCCAAGGCACTGTGCCCAGAAAATCTCTGCTACATCAAGCTCTCTTGCGCTAAGTTTGGCACTGAGGCATTGAACACTTAGTCATTTTTCCACTGCTCACAGCCCTCGTTCATGCAGAGTTGTAGCTTTGAGCGTGGTGCCATGAGGTGTCCCGTGCACCGCTTCTCTTCAATGTAGCACCATGGCGTCGCCCTCTATATTGCTCCAAAATAGGGTCTTTTTAGGCAAAAAATGTCTAAGTTGCCTCTTTCTTCTCCCAGTTGGTCTTTGGTGAATATGAAACACTTTCCAACAAAATCAACACCAAAAGTTTGTGAAATTACAACAAAATAACATCAAAACCTCGCTTTAAAATGCAACATAATTTCCACTAACCACATTCATGAGGAAAAGAGGTTCATTGTATCTAGGTTTGTAATGGGTGGTGAGCGGATATCAAATGAGAGGTCACTGTCCGTGCCCCAGACTCTTCAGAGGAGGCTTATCATAAAGCCCTGGACTTCAAGAAGTACTACAGTTCCCTCCATGTAGGCGATATTTTTGCCTTTCCAGTGATCATCGTCAGGGATAACCGACTCCTTTTACTAGAGACATCACTGGAACGCGACCACCCATGTTTCAGACTCCTTCAACTCATATTCCTGAACCTCATCATGGTATGCATAAGGTTACCCATCATGGTATGCATAAGGTTACCCATCATGGTATGCATAAGGTTGCCCATCATGGTATGCATAAAGTTGCCCATCATGGTATGCATAAGGTTGCCCATCATGGTATGCATAACAACCCCTTTGAGATTTTATATAGCCTATCCCCATAGCCTACTGACCTTATTTCTTTCACCACAGATTTTTGCCCTTCAGACTTTGCCCATACTTTTGTTGATCCTTTCTACAGTATCCATGCTGAGATCAAGCAAAAAATGACTTTGAGTATTGATAATTTTAAATTTTCTACAGACGCACAAATTTTATTTGAATTACGGTAGAATGGAGTAATTTATTTGAGTTACGATTAGGAGTTCTCTATAGTTTAGTATTTTATTTAGTCTTTTATTACATTACAAACTCCCAATTAAGTTTTCCAATAAGCCTATAAATAGGTTCAGTATTATGACTGTAGCAGTTTTGGAAGATTAATAGAATTATTATCTTGCCTATCTTCCTCTTGTTTTTGCTTCTTTCTTCTTCCGTTCCTCTTTCCCTATGTTTCTTCTTTCTCTCTTCCAATTCTCTTGCTTGACCTACACACTTAGAATTCAGAATAAGATATTACAACTAAATCACAAGGACTGCAATCTGATAACAACACAATGCTAAGTCTAATTCAATCTATCAATATAAAAACCAGATTACACTATAAACTAAAGATTAGTCTATAATTCAATTTATCAGATAAAAATAAAAAATTTTCAATTTAACAATCCCAAAAATATCAAGCAGTACAACAACACTTTCTGATTTCTATAAGTAAACCGGTCGCCAAATTTCAGCACCAAAACAGATTCGAAATTCCTACTAAAATGAAGAAGTTTTTCAAAAACTGACGCTACTAAATAGTAAAATAAATTTGGTCTTTAAATTGTTGGGACTATTTGAAGATAGCAATAATATTTTGAGTAACTTTTGGAAAAACAATTGTTTTCGAAACAGATTTAATATCTCTGTTCAATGCTAAATTACACATACTATAATCTAACTTCAATTGAACATCGCATACAGTACAGCAGTACACAATCTATCAAAACAGTACAGCAGTACACAATCTATCAAAACAGATTTGATAACTAATAAGGAGATTTCAAATTAGAGATGAAAACAATCCAGAAATAAGAGAAACCAATGTGGAAAACCCAAATGTCAATTTGAACTTGCGAAGATAGTTTAATTAATGAATATAACATATTGCACAAAACAGAGATAATGCCATTTAATATGTCAATATTGAAGATGATAAACCTATAATAACACAAATTGTCTTCCAGCACTAATTAGATTAGAAAATATTGAAAGATAATAATATGCAGAAATTGGGATCTAATCTTAACAAAGGAACCAAAAACAATTCTATTCTATAATTCAGATATACTCTACCTAAACAATAATCTGTCTTGTATTTCATGAGAAATATCTTGTTTAATTAAAGCAGGAAATTAAAACATGAATGAATCATACACGCAGCATCTCATACATTAAAAACATACTTTGCTTATGAAAATTAAATAGAATTTGAAATGTCAAGTACATAAATCAAAGAGAACCAGACAAATTACGTGAAAAATAGAAATAAACTTATTGGGCAGAGGAAGAGCCTGCGGCGTGGGAATCCCACTGCCTAAAAAACCAAATTTGCCAGCCAGAGGTGCACAGCCGTGGATCCGTAGGTCCCTCAAGGTTATGCAGTTAACTTCCCGGTGATATTGATTTCTCGCCGAAAAAGTAGAGATGTTGAGGAAGCCCTGAACAAGCACGAGGAAGCCTAGAACAAGCACGCGGAAGCCCTGTAAGGCATTCGCGCATGGAGAACAGCGGAAAATAAGAATCAGAAGAACGAGTGATCGAAGATATTTTAAATAGAGAGCGAAAAAAGATTGAAACATTTCACGTACCTTTCAACCGAATTGAAGTACACCTTTTATATCCTTCTCCAAGCACTTCAAAGTCTCGGTAGAAGCATCTATTTGCGGTCCATGAAACCAAAAACAGAAATTCCCAAATCTAATTTTAATTGGACCCCGAGAAATAGTCCGAGTAAGATCCTTAATAGTTAGATCTTATTTAAAGGAGAAGAGCAAGGTACACACTCGCATGATGCACGCAGGGCCATTTACCCAACATCTATATATGCATGATATAGGCTCTCATGATTATCTAAGATGAGTTTTCACTTATGGTGGCAGGGGAAACACACACATGAACTTATGTGGGAAAGAGTGCTAGTGCTATGAATCCTAAATAAGAATATGATAAGAAAAACTTTAATCTTGAAAATATTATAAATTATACTCAAAAAATTAGATTAAGTTTTAAAGCTTACACAATATATATTAGAACACAAAAAACAATTTATTTCAATAAATGTTGTCAATCCAATAACTAAAGCAACATATAGGATTAAAATTCAGTTTCAGAAATACAAAAAAAAATAAAAACAAAAGATTAAACTCTTAAAATATTAAAATTAAAAAATTCTATGTTCAACATATATGAGCATCTTCAACCAACCTGTGTTTACCCCAAATATGTGGTTGTTTCTAAATCCATGTTCAAGAAATTAAATTTAACCTGACACTGGTAATAAAAGTTTAGTACTTTTTGAAAGCTCGGACCAGAAAAATTAGTAATTTATAATAGGTAGATAATATTTACATGTGAATTTGTTGTTTGTACTGATGACTTGTTTGTGTGACCTAATGTTGTTTATGTTATTAATTTGGTTGCCCTGAGTGGAAACTACGAAAAGTAATTCTTTTGTGAGAGCTAGCAATCTTAAAAGCAACCAAAGAAGATCCTAATTAATATGCAATTATTGTGATCGTAGAATGTATATAATGTGTAGAATCATATCCAATGTAAATAAGATATTATAAAATAGGTATATAAATTACCACGGTTGGCAACAGAACCCAGAACATAAAAAAAACTAACTCAGGGCTGAAAACAAAGACAAACTGCGCCACAAACGGAGGGAAGTTTGTTATAACTACAACAACAACAAAAATAGATAGTAATAGATGATTTAGACACCAGAATTCTAATGACTAATAAAAGCAAACTTTTCCACAAATCCAGAAATGCGATACTTCATCTTTCAGATATAAAGGTAAGGCAACCAGTCATTTCAAGTGAAGAAAACGAAGAGATCAGAGAGTAGTCACAGAGAAGAATGATGTCTAAGGGCTCCCGGCTGTGCATGATACTGGCTCTCATGATTATCAGCAACGAGTTTTCAGCAATTGAAGCAAAAAAGCACATCAACTTATGTACTAGGGAAAACGCTGCACTATGTACACCCGATGAATCCCCGTCCAAAGCCGCGCATCTCTTTCATCGTGGCTGCAGCAAGCAAATGGGTTGTCGGGAAGGTTCACGAGATCCTGAAACACCACCTGGTGGGAATATATGAGAATTTTTGTCTCAAATTTCTATTACTTGGTTGTCTATCCACTCAATTCCAGTATGCTATTTAACTAATGGCCGCAGCAGCAAATTGTTGCTGCCAAGTAGGACACAATTTGGTTACTTCTTTATTGAATTCTTGTTTTAGTTTTCGTTATTTGACACAAAATGTGGCTTTTAATGTGAATGCAGTATTCTTAAAAATTGTGGTATTCACCACTTCTCATGTTTTTTTTTCTCATTGCTGTCAATGAAATGCTATTGCAGCCGAATGATGACGGCAACAGATCTAAACACCAATGATTGTACCGCTTCCCTCTGCCTCCTTTAAAATATAGTTGTTACAGGATCAGAAACCATAATGGTTGAAAACCTATTTAATCCATTGAGATGGAAAGAAAATCTTCTTGATCCATTGACAATAACATGACTTTTAAAGCCCTCAATGGATATCCATATCCGAACAAGTGGGGAATGCATCTAATGATTCATATCCAGTAAGAAGTTGGATAACCAGAAAATCCAATTAAAAAAGGCAGTAAAACCGTATGGACATCCAAGCCAACATGGACAGACTCCAAACTGAAACCTAAAGGACACGGCTAATGTGTTCCCGCATAGCACTATAGCAGAGCGGGTCAAAAACAAAAAGTAAAGTCTCAAATTCCTCATTCGTCCCTCCAATTTTCTATCCTACTTTTCTCGTTAATTACCCTCTCAGTTCTCTCTTTGTTTTCACTCTAATTTCTCTCTCTAACTGTTCTCACTAACTTCTATCCGTAATTTCTCTCTCTAATTTCTGGCTTCAATTTCTCTCCGTACTTTATCTCTCTTTCTACTCTCAAATTATTCTATCAAATTTCTCATTCTAAAATCTTTCACTTTCTCTCTGATTTATCTCTCTAGTTCTCCATTAATTTATCTCAAATGTTATGCAGAAAATTCTCTCCACTCTCTGCACAATCTTTTCCACATTCTCTATTAACTCTCTCTTTACACTCTCTCTTTCCACTTTCTCGCCCTAATAACTCTCTCTCTCTCTCTCTCTCTCTCTCTCTCTCTCTCTCTCTCTCTCTCTCTCTCTCTCTCTCTCTCTCTCTCTCTCTCTCTCTCTCTCTCTCTCTCTCTCTCTCTCTCTCTCTCTCTCTCTCTCTCTCTCTCTCTCTCTCTCAAAATTCAAAAGGACTTATAAAACTGAAATTCTTATAAAGAAATTAAACTTATAGTGCTTACAAACCATAGCTGCTTACAAGAGAGAACTAGAAGATTGGATATTCGAAGGATGTCTAACTACTAGATTACAATCTCCTTATATAGATGGAGATAACAAAGTGATTGGAATCCACCAATAGAAAGAAAAAATAAAAGATGTCTTCCTTGATTCAAGGCAATACCTCTTCTTGATTGAGATTTGTACGATTGTTTGTAGCTCCATGATTAAAGCTGATGTTGATGGAATAGTACGATTACTATTCAGGCGGTTTGTCTTCTTCTAAAGAATAGTAAAGATTCGAGTTACTATTTACTGATGGTGATTGATGAATAGTGCAATTTCTATTCTGGCTGCTTGACTTCTTTTCCAAAAGCTTTTCTTTTTGGCTAAGAAATCGGTCGATGTTGATTGAGTCTTTATCCACCTTGTGTCATTTTTGTGAATAATTAAGATTCCTTTGGGAAGTGACTTGTCATTATCTCCCCCTGTAAAACATTAAGGGAAGCAGGCGATTTTGGCTTTGAAGACTGATTTTCTTCAATGTGTTTCATTAATTCTTTCAAAGAATAAGGTTTTATAAGTCCTTTTGAATTTCGATCAATACTTCCGCATATTTGCTATCAGAGCAATGAAAGGTTAAATTTAGGATATCTTAGTATGGAGTAATATTCTTTACTTCGTTTAATGTAACCATTTTTTGAATCATGCTTTGATATTATCTGAGAGATAAATCTATGATTCATACTCTTCTTGTGTTTTGGTTTGAGATTAAATTATCCGCATGGAGTTGTGCTTACTTAATTCTTTTCAAAGTAATTTTGAGTTAAGTTATGCTTAGTTCTTTCCAACTATGGAAACTTGTATGTTTTTCATCTCCATCCTGTAATTGTATGGGACATCACCCAAGTCGTGTTGGGGTGTAGGCCGTATTGCCGTGGATAGGCGTCTATGGTCGTGTTACCCTTAAGTCGTTGACAGACGTGTACTTGAGCAAGAGGAACATGAAAGCCAGAACTATTCGTGGAAAGAAAAAATTATGGAAGTTAGTTTTACTTGAGTTATTAGAAAAGAATTTGAAGTTTGCTTTACAATCTCGTAAATCGATTGTGTGCCAAGACATGAAGATTATGATTTGTAGGATTATTTGTCATGTTACTGATAAGTGTCATTTTTCTAATGGTTATAGTATATCAAGTTTAGAATAAGTACTTCATACCAAGATATTCTATTTTCCTATAAGGAAATGCCCCTCAGGCGAAGAGGCTCAGTGAAGAATACTTCACTAGTTGAGTATAAGACTCATCAACAATTAAATGACTGGACAATTCCAGCAATTAGGCCAGAGGCCATTTACCAGAAGGGAACTTTTCAGTTCACTTCTTCTATGGGAATTAAGACCATAGAACAGACCATGAATCTTGAGGATCAAGAGTCTACTCTAAAATTATTAGAGTATATCGACATTAGTAGGCACTTAGTCAATACTCATAAGAAATATAAGCATATTAAATGCATACATATTTTTTTCAAACCCCTAACACTGTTAGGTGGTAATACCTGTATTCAAGCAGTTCTCCATGATGGAAGGTGTCTGGATTGAAAGCAATCACTAATGGGAATTGTTGAAACTAGTATGAGTCGTGGACCAGTCTACTTCAATTTCATCCCAATCTCAGTCTGTCCATTACTGACAGAAATTTGTTAGAAAGCATCCAAAAGGATATGATTATATCCCTTGAAGTGAAACCATAGCAGTCATTGCTAGGATTCATTTCAAGCTAATTAGTAGTCTAGTTACAAAGGTACTTCACCAGCGTGACGAAGGCCACACTGGCTTGATTGAGACAGAACTCAAGAGTGCTAATATAGCCACTCCAAGAATGATCGAGTGGGAAGACATTTAGTTTCCTGAAGCATGGGAAATTCCCCAAGCTATTCCTCCCAAGCTCCTGCTAAACCAGGGCATTGATCAGGTCAAACAATCGACAGATGGTGATGTTGTGATCAACTTCAAAGGAAAATATCCCTATAATGTTTCTCTTCCTCAAACATCATACAGACATTCTGATGTGAGAGAAACATCTCGCCTATCTGGGTCAATTGAGACCAAATCATCAAAGGATGATCTCTTAGTCCAAGGTATCAAACTTTCAGATACCCAAAATCCTCATGGTATTTGACATTTAGTCATGATCTACATACAACCATTTGATCAGTCTTACCAATATATGACCAATGAGTCAGGTCAACCGGTAAGTAAAGAAGAAGAGATGAATATAATCTCTGAAAAGACTCTTATGCCCCTCTAATGGCAGAATTATCAGTTATTGAAACTGATACAATTGATCAAGATTTGGATCAGACGTTTCTGGAATTATCACCCTTACCAGAAGTTGATCTGATAGATCTGATTTCTTTCAATTATGAAGAAATCACACCAGAGACTTATCAGTATCTTCATTGGATTCAATTTGTGAATTAGAAATTGAACCAATTTTTGAGTCAATCCAGGTTTGAGTTGAAAAACCTAAACCAGAGATGATTCAGAACATTTTGAATTCTTTCCCTGAACCAGATTACCAGATTGATTTAGTTTCGGTTGCCGAACCAAAAATCCCAACCCTAGCTAAAGATTGGTGTACGGGAATTCGGTTCAATCAGTCTGCTATGGCATGCTCGCCAGAAGTAGATCTGATTGATCTAAATTACGATCAGTCATATCTGGTTTCATCACTTGAACCAGAAACTGATCTTGATCGTGATTATCTGGTTTCCACACCTGAACCACAACCTGATCTAATTGATCTGAATTTTGATGTGCTATGTCTGGGTTCATCACCTGAACCTGAACCAGATCAACAATTACTGGATTCAATTTTTGAATTAAAAGTTGAGCCAGTACGTCAACCCATTATGGTTTCAGTAGAATTACGCGAACCAGAAATGGATCATAATATGGATTCAAATCTGAACCAGAATCTGAAAAGGAACTAGTTTCGGTTGGAGAACCATCCATCTCAACCTTAACTAAAGAATGGCATCTTCAATTAGGAAAGAAAGTTGTCTCTGTACATCCTCCAACAGAACTAATGAGGACAAAATTTCCAAATAAAGGAAATATTTCAAAAGTAATAAATCTTGCTGGTAAAATACCACCTATCAGCAATCATAACATTATGAATTCTGAAGAAAAGGAGAATAGTTCTTCCTACAATAAATCACAGGAAGAAATCTGTTCTCTGCAGAGAGAGGTGTTACAAATACACCAAATCAATATTCTAACTTCTGGACAAAGGAATTCTTGTCAGAAGATAGATGAAGAGGAAGACATGGAAGAAAGAATTTTGTTCCAAAATTATCTTCACACTTCAGCAAAAAATCAAGGTGTAAAACCTTACTCGATAAGAGAAATCATTAGTCGCATTGAACACAGGCAATCTTCAAGGCACCCGATATCACCTAATGTTGTACAGGGGGAGATAAAGGACGTCAAGCGAGAAATAAAGGAACTGAAAACCCTTTATAACAAGCTTGAAGGACAAATGACTGTCTCCGAGAGAAAACCAAATGAGGAATACCTCAATCAAATTACCAAGAGCACTCATCAAAAGTGGCATACCAAAATCAATTTGGTTATTGATCAAACGGTTATCACTAACCTGATAGCCTTGATTGATAGTAAAGAAGAGCTAAACTGCGTCGAAGAAGGGTTAATTCCAACCCAATATTTTGAGAAAACCACTCAATCTCTTACCAATGCAAATGGTAAGAAAATGAATAACAAATACAAATTGAACAATGCTTAAATCTGTATTGATGGTCAGTGCATTATCACTGATTTTCTGTTAGTCAACGATTTGACCCAACAGGTAATATTAGGAACTCCCTTCCTACAAATCATTATGCCAATCACGAGCATAAATTCCCAGGAATACTTGGAGAAATAAATAATCAGCCAATGCTTTTCCCATTTAAATCTCAAAAACAAGTTAGCTTCATAAATGAGATTTCGGAGTTAAGAATTGGCAAAACCCAACATCTTAGTTTCTTACAAAAAGAATTAAGGTTTTTTTACTGTAGACCAACAGTTAGAAGACCCTTAGATGAAAGAGAAAATTAATTCTCTTTTCAAATTTTTCTAGCAAGAAATTTGTTGCGATATTCCTACAGCTGGGATAGACACAAATATATTGTGTCCCTACCATATGAAGACGGACTCAATTAAGGAACCATCCCTACTAAATCTAGACCCAGTCAAATGAAACATGATGCAGAAAGGAACGAGGTATTCCAAGACTTGTGGTTAATCTCACCAACCCTTTTTATCCGAAGGTGGTTGAAACTGATGCCTCTCATATCGGTTATGGTGGCATACTCAAACAAATAAATCCCAGCGGTAAAGAAGAACTTGTACGATTTACCTCTGGAAATTGGCAGAAGAACTTGTACGATTTACCTCTGGAAATTGGCATAGTGCACAGCTTAACTATTCCACTGTTAGCCAAGAAGTTCTTGCCATCATTAAATGCATCCATAAATTTCTGGATGATTTATTGAATAAAAAATTTCTTTCAAGAGTTGACTGCTCTGCAGCTAAGTCAATCCTTAAAAAGGATGTCAAAAATCTTACATCTAAGCAAATCTTTGCTCAATGGCAGGCATAATTAAGTGCCTTCGATTTTGAAATTGAACATATCAAAGGAGAATTAAACTCCTTACCCGATTTCCTGCCACTGACAAAGGCAAAGCCCCAGTGTCATATGAAGAAGCACTGATTAGGGAAATTCCCTATACTACTCTTCTCAATTCGGGAGAAATTCTGATTCTCAACAAAGAAGACCTGGATGGTAATCTCAATCCATGGCAAACGATGAACAAATGGTTTGTTGACACTTTCTGTCCAATTACGACAAGTAAAGACGTCAAGACTTATGAAGCAATATTAGCTTCAACCAATTCGATCAGAAGTGATCATACGATGGATGATGCTAGAAAGCCCAATAGTCTTTGGGGTTATAGCAAATTTGAAATTCACAGATTCATTCATCCGTCAAGTTTGGGGCAATGCTCCCTAACGAATGCAATTCCTCTTCCAGGGAGAAAAGAATTCAATTACTGGGATTATACTGATGCCTAGAGCAAAGCATTTTACTATCAGAATCCCAATCATAGGCATTCTTGGTATTTTTACTGGGGTGAAAATGCCAATAAAAATGTTCACCTTTGCCTAATTGGAAAATAGGTTGGTGCCAGAAATTTAGCCCACCAGAATCAATTTTAATTGATGCGATTCGCACTCAACTCCCAATTTGGACACGTTCCAGTCCTGAATTGAGATCATTTTTTAAATTACCCAAAAATGTGGACCTTTTCATATACTTCATGGTCTTTCGGATCGGATGGATATGGAAATAAGACTGCACATTTGGCTTCAATAGAGGGGGCCTACCAGTCTTAATTCAGACGTTTCATGTAAAGTGGTGGCCAAAGTTCCCCACGGATGAAATTGCGGCAGGAATTAAGGCTGCCAATACAAAGAATGAGAACATATGGGTATCAAATTGTGCCAGAGGTTTTCCAAGACCCAACCAATATGTTCAAGCAATTAAAACCCAATACAGGGTTATGCATCCACAATTATCGGATGACGAATTAATGGTTCTCATTTTAGAGTCAATGAAGGGCTCTATGAATCAAGAAAATAGAGACCCAAGGAGTATAGATAATATGTCTGCTTCGGCTACTTCAACAGATGGAGACGACGACCCTCGTGATGCTCATCCAGACAGCCATCCAATCGATGAAGAACCCGATATGACGGATTATCAAGATGCCATGATTCATAATTAGGAATAAAAGTCCAAGAAAAAATGAACAAATCTTCAGGCAGGACACTCCAGAGGAAATATCCTCTCGCCAACTGTTGGCCAATTTGCAAAACTTGATCGGGTATGTATTCAGTATTTGGGCACCAGAGAAAATACAAGGACTTTCGTTAGTTATCAGCCTTCTAGAAACCACAGAAGTACTCAAAACCTACTGATGAAGCTATCTGGCGTAATGAACATGCCAAAGCTAATCAGAATTTGAACAAGGACAAGAAGATCCATCACAATCATTGATGGATGACGGACAATTTGATTTTTGGAAACAGCTCACCTTAGTCTCAAAAATGGGGGAGACAATGACAGGTCACTTCCCAAAGGAATCTTAATTATTCACAAAATGACAAAAGGTGGATAAAGACTCAATCAACATCGACCGATTTCTTAGCCAAGAAGAATAGCTTTTGGAGAAGAAGTCAAGCAACCATAATAGTAATTGCACTATTCATCAATCACTATCAGTGAATAAAAACTCGAATCTTTACTATTCTTCAGAATAAGAAAAGCCGCCTGAATAGGTATCGTACTATTCCATCAACATCAACTTTAATCATGGAGCTGCAAACAATCGTACAAGTCTCAATCAAGAAGAGGTATTGCCTTGAATCAAGGAAGACATCTTTTACCTTTTCTTTCTATTGGGGGATTCCAAATGTTTTTGAATTCATTTCGTTATCTCCATCTATATATGGAGATTGTAATCTAGTAGTTAGACATCCATCGGTTATCCAGTCTTCCAGATCTCTCTTGTAAGCGGCTCTGGTTTGTAAGCACTGTAAATTTTCTTTAAAAGAATTTCAGTTTTATAAGTCCATTTCAATTTCGATCAATAGTAAATGGCCGAGACCCTATATTCTCAGTATATTTTGGAAAGAATTTTTCGCCTCTCAAAGCAAAATTAAGAATGAGTTCGGCATATCACCCCCAAACCGACGGCCAAACGGAAGTCACAAATCGAAGTTTGGAACAATATTTGCGCTGCTAAGTCCATCATTGTCCACAACTACGGAGTTCTTACCTGTCATGGGCCGAATACTAGTCCAACACAACGTACCATTCTTCCATCAACATGTCTCCATTTCAAGCTCTGTACGACAGACCTCCACCAACAATTCCTCGTTTTGAAGAAGGTACTACTCATGTTCCAGAACTCGCACAACAATTACAAGACCGTGATATGCTTCTGGACCCACTCAAAGTCACTTTACAAACCACAAGCAACATAATGAAAAGCTGAGAAGATCACAAACGCAGGGAAGTCATATTTGACATCGGTGAATGGGTCTTTCTCAAACTTCACCCATATCGACAACATTCCATCTTCTGTAGTGCTTCCCAGAAATTATCTCTTCAATTTTATGGCCCATTTCAAGTCGAACAAGGAATCGAAGAAGTCGCATAAAAATTAAAACCTTCAGTTCATTTCGAGGTTTATCCGGTATTTCACGTATCTCTGTTGTGAAAGAAGCTCGGAACCAATATCTCGACAGCAATAGACTTTACGGACTTGGCTAATGAAGGCCTGCCCATCTTGACCCGTGCTGCCATTCTTGATCAATGTTTTATTAAACGTGGAGATCCATTCGAAGAAGAAGCATTGATACAGTGGCAAAGATTACCTCCTGAAGATGCCATGTGGGAAAATAAAAAGCAGCTGGAAACAAGCTTTCACAACCTTGAGGACAAGGTTTGTCTTGGACAGGGAAGCATTGATACAGAAAGTGAAGAACCAGAAATTGGAACTCCTAAACCCAATCCTAAATACAGGGATGGTTAATGGGAGTGACTGAACAGCAGTCGGTTTTAGCACGACAGCCAGTTAGAATTCTGTTATGGATTTATGTATTTAAATAGTACAATTGTATGAAAGAAAACATGGAAAAATTGTATTGACTATCGTCGTCTTCCTCTCTCCTTCTTCTTCTTCTTAAAAGTATGTCTTATTCTGTTTGACTTCCGCTTCCTCTGATCGGGACCATAACACATTATAAGTGGAAAAGCCAAAGAGAAGAGCGTAGATAGAGAGCCAAATCACTTTGAAGGGCTTCAATTTGTGCATAATACTTGCTCTCATGATTGACTTCTCACCAATTGAAGCATAATGTAGTAGACACCCTTTATCATGTGATAATCCCAAACATTCAAGCCCTCCCAGCCCCGTGAATCATTATCGTCGTGGCTAGAACAGAGCGAGCGTTGTTGACAAGGTCCAGGAAATGATCCAGGAGTACGATCTGCTTGGTTGACGTAATTTCTATGATTTTATATCAAGGTTCTATATATAATTTTTTTTAATTTCACTTGATATGTGACTATTGGCCACAGCAGCAAATTGTTGCAGCCCACGAGAGTATATTTGGTAATATGCAATATTTATTGTAATTAGTTTTAAAAAAGGCTATTTGGTCCAAATTATGGTATTTTGATTTGGAATTTGTGAAGTATTTTCATGTGGAATATGTGTCGTACTTTAATGTGAATGTGGAATTTTTTTAAAAAAGGTTATTTTTTACTTTTTGTATTTTAATTTGATGTTCAATACGTATGTTATTTTAATGTGAATGTGGTTCTATTCCTTGTTCTTATCTGAATTATCTTTGATTTATCTCTCAAATTTCTCTCTCTCACATTCTTCTCTATAATTTCTCTCAAATTTCTCTCAAACTTTAATCTCAAATTTCTCTCAAATTTTTATCTCAAATTTCTCTCTAATTTCTCTCAAAATTAAATCTCAAATTTCTCGCAACTCCCTCCACTCATTTTCCACATTCTCTCTCGAATTTCTCTCCACATTCTCCTCTGACGTTTCTTTGATTCATTACAGATACAATGGGATTTCATGGTTAGCATATTGGACTGCAAATTCAGTGGAACCTTTCGTTCACCCTCTGCCATAAGTTTAGGGTTTTTCTCACGAATTTTCTCTCAGTAATTTCTCTCTCAAATTTCACTCCATAATTTCTCTCTTTTTTCACTCTCTTATATTGCTCAATTTGTTTTCTCAAATTTATCTCTCTAATTCTTCTCTCTAACTTCTCCACTAATTCTTCCCCAATTTCTCTAATATAAATCTCAAATTTCTCTCAACTCCCTCCACTCTTTTTCCACATTCTCTATCTACTTTCTCTCTCCTCATTTTCTTCCCACTTTCTCGCCTCACTCTCTCTCGACTTTTTACCATTCTCTAATTTCTATACCAATATCTTCTCTCTACTTTTACCCTTCTCTTTCTTGCTCCATTTTCTCAAATACGTCCTTTCTATAGGGCTGTAAATGTATCAGAATTTAATTAATTAAGGTTAAAATATCATGTGCAATCAATAAATAATTGTTTCTAAACGGTACAAATTGTAATTCTTTTTTAGAGAGCAACTATAAAAGCAGCCAAAAAAATCTAATTTGCAATTTTTCCAGAACAAAGGAATGTATAAAATGTCCAGAATATTATCCCATGTACATAAGATAGTACAAAATAGGAATACAAACCACAGTTGGGAAAACCCAAAACACCAAAATGGCAATACAATTTTTATTCATTAAAAAACTTGGACAAGCAAAATTAGTCATTGTTATTTGTTAAGCCGTTGACAATAATTACTTGCGAAACTTCTTGATGTTTGAAGTGATCAGTTACTTGTGAAAGCTACTTGAGAAGGATTTTGGGACGAAAAACAAAGCGTATAAGATTAAACTTACCAAAGTGACAAGGCAAATACAATTGAGTTTAAGAAAGGAACAATTATAAAAATTAAACAAAAGAAATAGATGTAAAGAAGATTTACAAAAGAATACATTTGGGGAGAAGAACGAAAGGTGATACATAAAATTCAGAATATTTTTTAGTTACAAAATGATTTAAATGAAGGAAAATGCTAACCGCACCTATGCGCATTTCCCATCAAATGTACCAATCAATCTGAAACCAAGTTTTACAGTATTAGAGATAGGCAAAGTATCGGGCATTATGGACATGGATGCGTATCGTGGATATGCATGTAATAAACATGGATACTGTTGGAAAACTTATTTAATATAAGGAAAATAATAAATATTTATTAATATTATTAATATAAAAAACTTTATGTTTTTACTGATACAAATAAATGAAAAAATAATACAACTGCCTAAAATAATGTTCTTGAGTAAAATATATATGATCTACAAACAATCCCAGTTAATATGATAAATATCCTCAAATTTTACTACTTAAAATAGTTTATCACTTTTTTAATTGATTTTATTTTTTCTATATTACCTCATATAAAATGTAAACACATCGAACCAAACCTATAATTAAAAAAAATTGCTTTGATTGTGGATTTTTAAAAAATAATAAAATTTTTAAGAAGATACCAAAAGTAGAAAATATATTATTCTGGCTATGGTCCAATTTTCATCCAAACCAGAGTTTACCAAGGCATTTATCCGATTTTTTCTTGTACCACCGCCAAACAAGACCGAACCGATCCTGTTCACATGGTCGGGACAAGACCGCGGGAGGTCATCTCTAAGCTCCGGCAGCTAGCAGTAAAGAATCTCTAGTTTCTCTGGGTCGGCTTTCCAGACGCGTAAAGTCTTTCGACCATCGGTGACTGTTCCACCTGGAGTTTCATCGTCGGACAGCGACGGATTCCACCGGATCAAAACAAAGCACACCTAATTTTTTTGAGATTTGAATTGATTTTTGACTTTGTGATTCACGATATCTCCATCCATAGGGAAGATTTGGAGTTTCGAATCCATAAGTTTCCTCGATACGTTAGGAAACTTCTACACTTGGGACGATTACAAAACGATACGGGGCTTAGTTTTCCGTAGCTCAAAACAACCCTCGTCTATTGTTTCCCGTGCGCACGGAGCACAGCAGAAAATAAGAATCAGAAGAACGAGTGATCGAAGATATTTTACACAGAGAGCGAAAGAAAATTGAAAGATTTCACTTACCTTTCAACCGAATTGCAGTGCCCTATTTATATCCTTCTCCAAGCACTTCAAAGTCACGGAAGAAGGCATCTTGTTGCGGTCTATGGATCTGAACCCCTTCGGGAAAACGTTCTCCCGAGAATCCAAAAACAGAAATTTCCAAATCTAATATTTCCCTGGATTTAGATAGACACGGAGTTTTTAATTGGACCCCGAAAGTGGGTCCTAGTAAGATCCTTAAGATTGGGATCTTATTTAAAGGAGAAGGGCAAGCTACACATTCGCACTCATGGCAGAGGGGAAACACACATATCAACTTATGTGGGAAAGAGTACTAGTGCAATGAATCCTAAAAAGAATAAGATAAGAAAAAAATTAATCTTGAAAATATTATAAATGATATTCAAAAATTTAGACTAAGTTTTAAAGCTTACACAATATATATTAGAACACAAAAAACAATTTATTTTAATAGATGTTGTGAATCCAATAACTAAAGCAACATATAGCATTAAAATTCAGTTTCAGAAATACAAAAAAATAAAACCAAATGATTAAACTCTTAAAATATTAAAATTAAAAAATTCTATGTTCGACATATATGAGCATCTTCAATGAACCTTTGTTTACCCCAAATATGTGGTTGTTTCTAAATCCATGTTCAAGAAATTAAATTTAACCTAACACAATGGTAATAAAAGTTTAGTGCTTTTCAAAAACTCGGACTAGCAAAATTAGTAATTTACAATAATTAGATAATATTTACATGTGAATCTGTTGTTTGTACACACAGGTAGAAAATAGAGTTTGCCCAGTGGTGAAACATTGTTGGCTTAACGGCCCAAACCGTCGGGTTAGAAGTTCCCGACGAAACAAGACCGTCGGGTCATTACCGGGTCGGGCACACATTTACACGACGGTACATAACCGTCGGGCCTAAAACTTTCTTGACGACGGCAAATGACCGTCGGTGCTAACAAAACCCTATCATGGCAGTCAAAATTAAGATAATACCCGACGGGTGACCTGTCGTAACAGATTTAGTACGAATCAGAAATTAGATGAACGCAACGGGTTAATGTCGACGAGATAAATTCATTAGGCCGACGGGATACAACCCTCGGCGCAAAGCAGTAGTCCCATCGGACCATTCCCCTCGGCGGAAGCAAAGCCCGATGTTTTCATCTCAACAGCTGTTTTTCATCGAGTTTGGATTTTATGGCGACAGCATATACCCATCATCTCAACTCAACAGAAAAAAAAAAAATTTGCTCGACCGTTACAAACCGTCTGCTTGAAAGAAGATCAAAGTAGAATTGGCCGACGGTTTGGTAACCATTGTCTGCCATCTATTTTTATACCCGACAGAGCAGTACCGTTGTTAGTCGTCGAGATTCGATTTTAGGGCGACAGCGTATATCCATCGTCCCTATTCTTCGAAAAGGAATATTGCCCAAAGGTTAGACACCGTCGGCTCAGTTCTAGAGCGTAATTGAGTTGGTCCAACGGGTATGTACCGTCGGCTTTATTTTTAAGCATTTTTTAATACCTGACGGTTCTGTTCCGTCGGGAATAAGTTAGCATTTGGGCCGGCGGTTACAACCGTTGTTTGTCATCGAGTTTGGATTTTTGGGTGAAACCATATATCCGTCGTGTCTTTGCTTTCGTTTAAGTATTTAGCCCGACGGTTATGTACCGTCTGCTGTCATTTTGTGCTTTGTGGACATGGCCCGACAGGTATGTACCATCGGCTTTCATTTTTTGTTTGGGGCCGACGGTGATGTTTCCGTCGTCGTATTTCTCTTTTTATACCCGACGGTTATTGGACCGTCGGGTATAGTTTTTTGGTTTTTTTTTATATTTATTTTTGTTTTTGTTTTGGTCATTTAAGAGACTTAAGCTGCTATCAACCTGATATCAACAGACACCTCATTTACATACACACACACACACACACACACACACACACACACACACACACACACACACACACACACACACACACACACACACACACACACACACACACACACACACACACACACACACACATATATATATATATATATATATATATATATATATATATATATATATCTTAGTTCCACCACAACTAACACATCTCAAAGTAGTGAAATGTCTTTTACATATATGTATAATGTACATGTACAAGTGAAATGACACTGAAAAACCCAAAATGGCAACAACATAATCGGAGACCAAAATGCATAGAGTAGAAAACAAAATGAAATCAAATTCAGCCTTAAGAAACGATATGGTAGTAGTACAACCCAAAAAGATTGAAGTGACAAAGGTTCTGCTGTCAGAGGGAATATCCAGAAGGCCCACGCTATCCCATAGAGAAATACCTGCAGCATTAATGAGCTAAATGTCAACATAAAAGCAATCACCTTCCTGCATTTAAAACCAAAACTATGATGTAGAAACTTTGTTTTGCATCAAAATGACTTAAAAATCAAGTCAGAGAATTTACTACTAATATGCAACTTGCTTGCATACAACAACCACCTTGTCAAATACTAAATTTAGATGGAGTTTTAATTGGTATTCTCAGAACACGCTTGCAGATTTCCTTCTCATTTCCCCAAAACCATCAACCTCTCTGAAAGAAGATGAAGATAATAACAATATTGATGACAACAAAAATGAAGAATAATGGGGAGAAGAAAAGGGATATCACCCTTATAATCTTACATTCCTAATTGCTTCTTTTAATCCACTACATATTTAAGGTACACCAAATTAGGTTGATTCAATTACATAAAATGAAACTGTAAAATCAACCTTATGCCAAGAAATGGCAGACTGTGAAAATGTCAAGCTGCAGTAAGATTTTCTTGTGATTACCATATCAAACATCTAAATAAGAGAGAAGGAAAGTAATACGAGTAATCCACAGGAAAGGTTTGAATTGATAACAAGTAAACGAAACAGGCTGGATATCTTTAAGACTTATAATTCACGGCGAAGAAAAGATTCCACACCTGCTCTTCTACTAACAGGTCGTTGAGCAGATGAACCAGCTAAAATAGCATCATCATGTAAATTAGTAAGAGGAGTCATAAATTTAATGCAACTGAAGTTTAATTTCCGACGGATCTCAAACCTAGACTTGACTCTTGCAATCTTTGCCATTGCATTATTGCCATCATTTGTTGCTTCATTTTTTCCATTTATTCTTTCATTTTATCTTTGTCTTCCTTTTTACTCTGCAATGTTTCTCTCTTTTCTGCTTCCAACTCTGCTCTGAGTGCGGCAATCTCAATGGTGTTCATAGCAGTAGACGCAGACGTACCTCTCCGCGGGGGTGCACCATGCCTAAACCCTCACTCGTAGCCACCGTGGTGTCCCCCAAACACCTTGTCCAACACAGGTATTACTTCTACCGGATCCTTCGACCGGTGTACTTCTTGTTCAATTGCAACCGTCTATACCTGGGTCAGCAAAGAAACATATCTTAGTATAAGAAAAAGCCAATATTATTAGTCAAATGAATAATTACGATCACTTACGCATATTGCTGCCATTTTTTCATTTGGATAGGTTCCGTCTTTCCTCTTATGAGCTAGGAGGTAAGACTCCACGTAACTGAATTCATCCTTCTTTTTGGCTTGCTGAATTGAAAACCACTATCAATCAGAACACTTGCAAAATTCAATCAGATATGCACACAAACAAAAAACAAATGTGACAATTACAGACTTACCTCCTCCTCATAAAAACAACTTAGGGACTTTGCCCCAAGAGTGTGCGTCGATCACATTCGTGTCCTATTGACCTTATTCCGTTTGGACATCTCCACCATCTTCTCATCATTCCAATAAGCAACAATTTTATCCCATGCTTCTTGACTGATAGTGGAAATCGGATTTACTTGAAGTTCATCTTTAGACTTTCCATCGTAGTGCGCCTTCTTAAAAGACGCCCGGTTATCTGTGATTATTATTTGCAAAACCGGTTTAATGGCTGTCATAGTGACACGCCGAGTGACCTCCTCCCCATTTTTGCCGATGAATTTGTACTTTTCCTGCGAAACACAAATCTTGATTGACTATCCCAAAAGAAGAAATAGTTTTTAAGTAAAATAATTAACTACTTACGTTGATATCTGCGAACCACGTAGAATATTCGTTATCATCGTAGTCTCGCCACTGTACATGGAGGGTAAAATACGTTTCAGTCCGTGCATAAGTGCCCATCAATTGGACAAATAGCTTTGATATTTCGTACTCATCTGCCCATTCTTAATGGGTACATTCCACACACCTTCCCTTACCCCTCCTGCTACCGGGCTCCTCGAGTAGTTCAGATTCCAAAACCACCTCTGTGTCATCTTCTCCCACCTGGTCCTCAATATCTTCATCCGGATTTTGAGTCTCATCATCTTCACCATCACATGTCATACCACCCATGTCTACATGAGGTTGGGTCTCTGAACCCTGTGCAGTGGCATGACCAGATGTCCCTATGAATTCAGAATACCACAATATGTTATATACTAGATTTAAGTATTAAAATTGACTTCAATATGAAGCAATCTAAATGGCACGATTAACTTTTACCTGAACCGTCGATAGAAGGGGAAGTGTACTCTGGAAACAGAACTCGAATGTCTACACAAGCTGGATAATTAGTTGTGGGATCAATACATAAATAGTAGAATCAATCAAAATCCAAGATATTCACAATAACTAGTTAAAATCCTACGTGGTGGTTCGGTCGAGTCCGGTGGAGGACCACGTCGCAAACGAATGTACTGACTCGTAGGTGGAGTCTCGATTGGTTGTTTGCCCTTCATTTCAAATCTCCTGCAACATACAATTTCAGCAGTTGTTATATTTATTACAATACATATCTGAAATGTGCAGTTATACCAAACATTGATAGGACGAAAAAATAACCTAACATACATTACGTTACATCCATATCAGCCACGTCAACCCTTACGCCTGGACCAAGTTCTCTACGCACCCACAAATCCTTATCTTCCGTATTGCACACATCCATTTGTCCCACCCCTGGATCTTGCGCCAACAACAATGATTCCAATTTGTCCCACCCACTGGGATATCGACGTAAGTGGCCCTGGTTTCCAATGATAGATGACACTCCAATTTGGGTCAATAGGGTCTTTACAATAAAATACTTGTTGTGCTTGCGATGGAAAAATGTAGGGTTCAACTTCGTAACTTCGCCTCGTCGTATTAATTAATGAGAAATCAAATTCATCTAACTTACGACCAGTACCCTCCTTCGTGTCATACCAGAGACACTTAAACAAGCAGATGGGTGTCCATGTTCCCATGTACACCTCTAGAAAGGATTGTAGGACCCCATAAAAAATATCTTCCCCTTCCCCTACTGTTGCAATGCCACTGTTTTGAGAAATCTGTGAAATGTCAACAGATGCTGTCTCAAATTTGTATTTATTATGAAAGAACTCATTGTATGATTTAGCCTCGCGTTCGGGCCAGCGCGCAAGGGACATTAATACAAGAACATCTTCAACCTGGTCAGTTGATAAATTTGTCACCTACATTTCACAATTAAAGCCAACGTCAACCCTACCCTTAAAGGCAGTGAAGTACGATAAGTGTACAAAGACTAACTTACATTTGTTTGAAACCACTACATAAATTGGTTGTGCTGCTCATTCTGTATTTTGTGTTCAATCCACCGAGGATGCAACTGTCTCAAGTAATCTTTGTGTTTCCTAAACGCGATTTAAACTAAGTTATCTTAACACATTTTTATCAATAAAATGTACAAGGAAGTGAAAATAGATGGTTTAATACGTACAGTATGTCCTGCTGAGTTTGTGGACTGTTAAACAGTACAAACCGATGGATCCGATATGCCTCCTCACTACTAAGGAAATAAGAGTGACCCGCCCCCAAAGGACCTTCATCGTATCGTATAGGTCTCGTCAACTTTGTCTCAATTCCCTCAACGTACCGAGAACAAAAAGTAGTTGTTTCCTCCATTAAATACCCTTCAGCAATAGATCCCTTTGGCCAGTTCTTATTACGTACATAATTCTTCAACATCAACAAATATCGCTTGATTGGGTACATCCACCTATACTGCACCAGACCTGCTAATCTTGCTTCAGTGGGTAAATGAAGCGTCAGGTGGATCATAACAACGAAAAAAGCCGGAGGAAAAATTCTTTCGAGCTTACATAAGATGAATGGGATGGTTGCTTCGAACCTTTCAATTTCGTTCTGATCTAGCACCTTCGAACATAGTTCTCTGAAGAAGGAACAATACTCATTTATGACTTTACAGACAGGCCTAGTAATTGATTTCCTCAAGGCCAATGGGAGGAGGAGTTGCATAAGAACATGATAGTCATAACTCTTGTGCCCCAGGAGTTTCCTTTTTTGGACTTAAACTTAGGTGGAAATGTTCAAGGAGAACCCAGAAGGGAGTTTCAAATGTCTCAGAACATTGAGGAACCTCGTCTTCTCTTCCCTGGTCATACTGTACGAGGCACCAGGAATGATGATTTTCCCAGCTACTTTACGTGAAGGCTTTGGGTGGAGTAGTTTACGTATGTTTAGCCACTGCAGATCTAACCTAGACTTTATGTTGTCTTTTGATTTGCCATCTTTCTGTAAAATAGTGCTCAATATACTTTCACCTACATACTTCTCGACATGCATCACATCTAAATTGTGAGATCAATAAAGTGCTCCAGTATGGGAGTTGAAAAAAAATGTTCTTCTTCTTCCACCCTTCTAGTAAATGATGACCTTCACCTTTTCTCTTACCAAATGCAACATTGTCATGACCTTCCAATATATTTAATATATCAACGCTTGAAATGCTTGGAGGAGAGGTTTCACGTTCTTCTGTCCCATCGAAAGAATTCTTATCTGCTCGCCATGGGTGATTTTCCGTTAGGAATCTTCGATGCCTCATGTACACACATTTACGGCTATGGGGCAGATACATCGAACTAGTGTTCACATGACATGAAGGACAAGCTTTGTACCCCTTAGTACTCCAACCCAATAACATCCCATATGCAGGGAAGTCTGATATAGTCCACATCAGCGTTGCGCGCATCTGAAAAAAAAGACCTGGAATGCGCATCATAAGTCGTCATGTCAGATTCCCACAACACCATCAACTCATCGATCAAGGGCAGCAAATATACATCGATATCATTACCTGGCGATTTGGGTCCATCAATTAGTAGAGTCATAATGAAATAGCTCTGTTTCATTGCCAACCAAGGTGGCAGGTTGTATACAGTGACGATTACCGGCCACGTAAATCCCAATTTTAAATGGACTGAAACCATAGCTCGCAAGGCCGAGTCGAACATTTCGTGGATCAGAACTGAAAGTCAGATGTGCGGAGTTGAAGTGCTTCCATGCAACAGAATCTCTTGGGTGAATCATCTTCCCTTCTTCAGTTGCTAGAGTAGTTCCATGCCATGTCATCAATTCTGCAGTTTTCCCTGACATAAAGATCCTTTGCAGCCTCGGTACCAAAGGAAAATGTCGAGGCACTTTAGCTGGCTTGCAATTTTTCCCATCTCCCGGTTTCTTTTTATCTGACCATCTTGACGAACCACAACTAGGGAAACTATCCAAATCCTTGTATTTATTCCTGAATAAGACACAATCATTTCGGCATGAATGAATTTTCACATAATCCTTCCCCAAGTCAGCCATCAATTTCTTTGACTCATACCAGTTCTGTGGGAGAGTATTGTCTGCGGGAAGAGCGACTTTGATAAGGGATATCACATCCGAGAATGACTGGTTTGTCCATTTGTTCAAACACTTCAACTGAAATAAGTGGACCATAAAAGACAATGTAGAATATTTCTCACACCCAGCATATAGTGGTTTCTTTGCCTTATCTAGTAATTGTTCGAATCTACGCAATTCTGGGATATCACTGATAGGATTTGTACGTCGTCTCCAACTTCTTACATAAAAGTATCATCTAACATCATTCTCGTTTGTTCACCATGTCCTGTCTCCACTTGGACGTATTCTCGTTCATTTCCTGGTCGTTCCCCATGGTAGTACCACGTGTTATATAGTGGGGCAAAACCTTCTAATATTATATAGAAGTTGATGGTCTCGCACACGAGGAAATGTCTGTTCTCACAAGTCCAACCGATTACATGATTAAGCTCACATATATAAAGTGAATATCATCAGCTTGGTTTATAAAGGGAATTTTAACATAAAAAGAATAGCAAATTCTTGTATTCTAGTGTTTAATCCTGGGATGGAATTTAAAAACCAACATACTATTTTCAACGTAACGAAACTCAGAAACTGTCACAAGATTGCCCTTCATTGCGAATTGAAATAATCCCATATCTAAAACCGGAAATTGTCTACTACTCATACCTAGTGCTTTCACCCAAACAATCATGTATAACCACCCCATTCTAATGTATCAAATTAAACAACTAAAATAGTAAATCTCCCTTTTAATAGATGTTGAGTACAACCACCCTAATTTACCATTCTCAGATTGAATTCATACCAATTCAGATATATAAAACTATAATCATGAATGAGACTAACTTCCCATGAATGATAACGTTCAACACAAATTCTCACATACAGTTAAATAGAAAGTACAAAGACTTAAAGAATTCCAACTACAAACGAGTACTCCATCATAGGCATTATAAATCAGATTCCATCAATAAAAATATATAAAAATAAGTATATCATACTACAATGAAGGGACATTGTTCTAAACCTATGATAAATAAATTAAAATTAAGCTAAAACTAAAATATGAAACCTTGAATTGTATCATTCCTCAACATGGGAACTCTCCTCCTCCAAGGGTTCAAACTTCAAAAAACAATAACCCCTAAAACACTCTTTTAACTGATCTTTACACACGACACCAGTATAGAAATGCTGCCTTCATGGTCTTTTTCTGTCATTTTCGCCATTTATGCGCTAAAGATACAAGGGAGAATGACAAAAGCCAAGGAGGACATTACTTAAGAATTTATTGACTTCTGCTCTAATCTATATGTAGATGAAACTCCTGATCAATTAACTAGCCAGGTGAATATCTAACTACTGAGTATCTAACTTGTTTAATTGTCTATAATAGATAAAATACCCTTCAATAATTAACATTACCGTCCGAAAGGAAGTTGCTGACTTTGAAATGGTCCATTCATTGTTTCTTTTTCAGATTCCATTGCTGAGGCACATGGAGTTCACAACCTACTATTTTCTTGCAGCCTTCAAGACTCACCAATACCAGACACGCACTTCTAGCAAGCTATACAAGGAGCTTGCATATGTCATCTCTTTTCTGCCTTACTACTCCCGCGCTATGCAGGTGAGACTAACAGTGCTTCTCTTGTCTGCTTTAATCCCTAACCCTCATAATATTACTATTTTAGAAACAGAAGCAGAAATATTAATTAATTAATAATAGGTTACCCGCTATATTCCGGCAAAAAGTTCAAAAGCCACTGAAATGAATATTTCTGAATTATATGATATATGCCAAGAACAAAGTTTGTTTCCATTCGAATAGCCAATTAAACACAGTCAGACATGTTTCATGTAGCAAATTCAAAGTGTTAATGCTATGTATTTAATTACTGTAATCTAACAATGGCACTGTTGAAGCAAACTAACCTTTTTCGCAGAGATGTTGGCCGGCGGCGAGATAGAAGGACGAAGGGAGGTCAAAATTATAGAGCAAAAGGGTGTTCCACAAGCAGGTTCCGCCGTTTTCCGTCAGAATCGTAGGTTTCTCGCCAGAATCCGCCTTCAACAAAGAAGGTGAATAGCCACTTCTAGCGCAGGGGAGAGAGGAGGAAAATACTTTGTTCGCGCGAAGCCGGGTGCACCGTTTTCCATCAGAATGGAAACGTTGCCGGCCGTCAGAATCAAAGGCTCGCCGGCCGTCGGAATCGATGTTTTCTTGCCATCGGAATCCTCTTTCAGAAAATACCCTAAGTCGCGAAGGGTAGAAAACGTGTTACTGGGTGGGCTGATCGTTTACAGATCGAAAAAGGGGTAAGTCAACAGGAACGACGGGCATAAACCATCGTGGGTTAAAAATAAATAAACACGACGGACACACTGTCCTGTTAAAGAGTACACTCGACGGTCACGAAAACCCATCGTTATATTAATTAACACGACAGGTTTTCCCGTTACATGACCCGGACCAACTGATTCCGTCAGGACCGACATCTATGCTGCTCATACCCGACGGGTTTTAACATTGACCGTCGGGTAAGCCCATTTTTCTACCTGTGACTGATGACTTGTTTGTGTGACCTAATGTTGTTTATGCTATTAATTTGGTTGCCCTCAGTGGAAACTACGAAAAGTAATTTTTTTGTGAGAGCTAGCAATCATAAAAGCAACCAAAGAAGATCCTAATTCATGTGCAATTATTGTGATCGTAGAATGTATATAATGTGTAGAATCATATCCAATGTAAATAAGATATTATAAAATAGGTATATAAATTACCACGGTCAGCAACAGTACCCAGAACAGAAAAAAAACTAACTCAGAGCTGAAAACAAAGACAAACTGCGCCACAAACGGAGGGAAGTTTGTTATATATAACTACAACAACAACAAAAATAGTAAGTAATAGATGATTTAGACACCAGAATTCTAATGACTAATAAAAGCAAACTTCAACAAATCCAGAAATGCGATACTTCTCCTTCAGATATAAAGGTAAGGCAACCAGCCTTTTCAAGTGAAGAAAGCGAATAGATCAGAGAGTAGCCACAGAGAAGAATGATGTCTAAGGGCTCCCAGCTGTGCATGATACTGGCTCTCATGATTTTCAGCAACGAGTTTTCAGCAATTGAAGCAAAAAAGCACATCAACTTATGTTCTGGGGAATACGCTGCACTATGTACACCTAATGTTTCCCCGCCCAAAGCCGCGCATCTCTATCATCGTGGCTGCAGCAAGCAAATGGGTTGTCGGCATGGTTCAGGAGATCCTGAAACAGCACCTGCTGGGCATAACAAATGAGAATTTTTGTCTCAAAGTTCTATTACTTGGTTGTCTATCCACTCAATTCCAGTATGATATTTAACTAATGGCTGCAGCAGCAAATTGTTGCTGCCAATTAGGAGACAATTTTGGGTACTTCTTTATTGAATTTTTGTTTTACTTTTGGTTATTTGACACAAAATGTGGTTTTTTTATGTTGACCTTGTTTGGTATTTTAATGTGAATGCAGTATTCTTACAAATTGTGGTATTCACCACATATCATGTTTTTTTTTTCTCATTTCTGTCAATGAAGTGCTATAATTGCTGAATCAGAATTACCGTTCGTGGATAAAAAAAAAAAAAAAAAGTGCTATAGACGGCTAGAGATCTAAACACCAACGATTGTACCGCTTCCCTATGCCTCCTTTCAAATATAGTTGTTACAGGATAAGAAACCATAATGGTTGAAAGCCTATTTAGGCCCCAGATGGAAAAAAAAATATACTTGATTCATTAACAATAACACGACTTTTAAAGTCCTTAATGGATATCCATATATATCCGAACGAGTGGGGAATGCATCTAATGATTCATATCCATTAAGAAGTTGGATAACCATAAAATCCAATTAAAAAGGCAGTAAAATCGTATGGACATCCATGCCAACAAGGACAGACTCCAAACTGAAACCTAAAGAAGACGGCTAACGTCTACCCTAATAGCACTATAGCAGAGCGGGTCAAAACCCAAAAGTAAAATCTCAAATTTCTCTCTTATTTCTTCCTCATTCGTCCCTCCAATTTTCTATCTTGATTTTCACCTTAATTACCCTCTCAGTTCTCTCTTTGTTTTCACTCTAATTTCTCTCTTACTGTTCTCACTAATTTTTCTCCGTAATTTCACTCTCTAATTTCTGGCTTCAATTTCTCTCACTACTGTATCGCGCTTTTTACTCTCAAATTATTCTATCAAATTTTTCTATCAAATTTCTCATTCCAAAATTTTTCAATTTTCTCTCTGATTTATCTCTCTTGTTCCTCCACTAATTGATCTAAAATTTTATACTCAAAATTCTCCCCTCTCTGCACATTGTTTTCCACATCTCTATTATTTTCTTCCACTTTCTCACCCCAATCTCTCTCTCTCTCTCTCTCTCTCTCTCTCTCTCTCTCTCTCTCTCTCTCTCTCTCTCTCTCTCTCTCTCTCTCTCTCTCTCTCTCTCTCTCTCTCTCTCTCTCTCTCTCTCTCTCTCTCTCTCTCTCTCTCTCTCTCTCTCTCTCTCTCTCTCTCTCTCTCTCTCTCTCTCTCTCTCTCTCTCTCTCTCTCTCTCTCTCTCTCTCTCTCTCTCTCTCTCTCTCTCTCTCTCTCTCTCTCTCTCTCTCTCTCTCTCTCTCTCTCTCTCTCTCTCTCTCTCTCTCTCTCTCTCTCTCTCTCTCTCTCTCTCTCTCTCTCTCTCTCTCTCTCTCTCTCTCTCTCTCTCTCTCTCTCTCTCTCTCTCTCTCTCTCTCTCTCTCTCTCTCTCTCTCTCTCTCTCTCTCTCTCTCTCTCTCTCTCTCTCTCTCTCTCGCTCTTGTTCTCTCTCTCTCTCTCTCTCTCTCGCTCTTGTTCTCTCTCTCTCTCTCTCTCTCGCTCCCTCTTGTTCTCTCTCTCTCTCTCGCTCCCTCTTGTTCTCTCTCTCTCTCTCGCTCTCGCTTTCGCTCTTGTTCTCTCCCTCTCTCTCTTGTTCTCTCCTCTCTCTCTCTCTTGTTCTCTCTCTCTCTCTCTCTCTCTCTCTCTCTCTCTCTCTCTCTCTCTCTCTCTCTCTTGTTCTCTCTCTTGTTCTCTCTCTCTCTCTTGTTCTCTCTCGCTCTCTTGAATCTTGATTATCAGCAATGAGTTTTCGCCACTTGAAGCAGGGAAAAACAAGTACATCAACTTGTGTGGGGAAAATGGTGTAGCAAGTCAGAATTTCAAAGATTCCACTCCCAAATAGGGAAGTAAATGGGTAATAAACGGTACGGGTAAGGGGTTTCCGTTAATCGTTTAAATTTTCCAACCCTTTACCCGTTTACCTTGCGTATCTATTTAGGTCCGTTTTATATCGTCCGCATCTGTTTTGTTCCGTTTATTACCCTTTTTTGACGGCCAACCAGGTAATAAACGTGTAACAAACGAGTAATAAATGGGTAATAAATCAGTAAATACTAAAAAATATAAAAAGTTACTAAATAATATAAAAATAACTAATAAATATACATCACTAACAAATTTTAAAAAATCAAAAAATGAAAATTAGGGAAAATTACTAATTTAAATTTATCAAAATATATACGGTCAAATACAACATTTTTGTTCAGAGTTCAAACACAAGTTACATAAAATGAAAAACAAATACAAATATAAAATAACCCTACACTTAAAATTGACATTCAAATACATTTGATACTTTATATTCAAAATTGTCCAACCCAAAAGAGCATTTGCACTGCTCAATCCATAATCATCTTAACACATGAGACCATGACTCAATATATATTGACTTCTAATACTTACCAAAAAATAAAAATATTCAAATTCTCTCCAAACTTTTCAACTCTACATAATTTTTATGATAAGTAATAAAAAACATATTAGAAAGATAATAAGGTTATCTATATGAAAAATAAAAAAGTTATGGTTTAACTAAGTGGATATATAAATTTAACATATTACCCTTACTTAAACGGTAAATGGGTAAAACGGGTTCGGAAGAACTATTTCTGTTTCCGTTCCGTTTATTAAATGGTAGAGGGGTAAACGATAGAGCAGTAAATGGATAATAATATTTTATTGTCATTTTTTCCGTTTAATAATCGGTCGGACGGTAGAACGGGTAATCGGCTCCCGTTTACATTCCTACTCCCAAACCCGTGAATCCTTATAATCGTGGTTGCATCAGCACCCATCGATGTCGACAAGATTTGAGAGAAACAATAAATATACATAATTTATAAGATTTTCTGTTTTATTCTTTGTTCTTTATTTACTTGAAATATAATTAATGGCAGCACCAACAAATTATTGTTGTTGTAAAGGAGACAATTCATTTTATTTGCAATTGGATCTTTGAGTTTGGCAATGTTCTACTGTAATTTCTCTTAATTGTGATTATTTTACACGAACTATGAGATTCTGATGTGAAACAAGGTATTTTATGAGAATAAGTACTTGAAAAATACTAGTTGCACCTATCCACAATGTCTATTTGACGTACATGACGTAACCAGCCAATCCGAAACACAATTGTCCAGGGTTTATCCTTTAGAATTTTGGATTTAATTAACAATTTTTTTAATTATTTTTTAAGTTTTTCTATGCTTGTTACGCCATGTACGTCGATGATTACTGCAGCTTAGGTGCAGCTAGCATTATTATAAGTCATTTTCAACATTATGGAATTTTATATCTATATTATTCACCACTTTTCAACATTGTAACTATTCCATATGCTTCTTTCAAATAGTGTCTTCAAGGATCAGAAACTGATCAATTAATGTGAAATCCTTTCCCCATCCTTCAAGGATTACAAGTTCGATTCTTAACCAGTTGGACATGGATTGAACCCAATAAGCAAATGGATATTCATAGAACCATTCCAGAAAGGAAAATTCAACCCAGTGGATATCCACTTGTCCACGCGCATTGGATTGCTAACCAAATATCAAAAGGAGAAGCTAACCTTGGTCAAACAAGGCACAACGGTCAAATCCCAAACTGAATTAAATTCTCTCATTTCTCTCTCCTTTCTCTCTATTCTCTCTCTCTCTAGTTTCTCTTTCTAATTTCTCTTTCTAGTTTCTCTATCTAACTTCTCTTTTAACTTCTCTCACTGATTTCACTCATTGTACCACCAGTGCATCCACATCAAAAACACAAAAATCTTATTGTGTAAGTGTCTTTTCAACTTCTCCTTTTTATTTCGTCAACATTCTCATGATGTAAGCATCTTTCTTTTGGTCTCATTTAGGTTATCTTTAAATTTCTCACAAAGGAAAAGGTTTACTGACAAGAGAGCAGATGAAGATGAAGAGATTTCAGTTTTCAACTATTTGTTTTTGCTTCTCTTCATTTTAAGGCGATTGAGGCATTAATCTCACTGTATACCTTCATTTTTGGGCAATTTGCAACTTCAAAACTATTAATCTCTACATTGGTATGATCAAGCAAAAGAAAACTAATAAATTAAAAGAAATCAAGAAACAATCAAAACGACACACGATTTTTCATGGAAAACTCACAAACCGGAGAAACTTTACAAACCACCAGAAAAAAATCCACCAAGTGAAAAATTTTTACAATGACTCAAAATTTTCTGTCAACAATACATTCTTACAATGCTTCCTCTTTCCCCGACTCACACCCAACTCTCACAACAAAGGAAATTCTAAAGCCAAAAAACTTGAAGTGTCTTTGATCGGGGTTTCTTGATACTAGTGCCTTTAAGTCCTTATATAGCTAAATACACACAGTCCTGTTTGCTTCACAATCAATGTGAGACTAATCTTTTCTTTTATTTTGCCAAAACTAAAAAATTTTACCTGGGTTAGATTAAAGAAACTCCATACCAAACATTATAATCATTGTCAACACAAACAATCATAATTCTCAAACTAGATTATTATATCCCTACTCCACTATATGAGTTGACACAATTAGAATTCAGACATTTTAAGAATTTTCCTCTGCTAAACATGTTAAAAACCTTTTCTGAAATTCTATGGTGCAACTCCACCATTTAACTTTCCTGGAAGTCAATCAGCTATTACATAACTTCCACCACACACCTTGCATCATGCCAAACCAATGCCCGTGTACAAACTTGTGGATCTGCTACTAAAAACACATCCGCTTCCATGGGAATACAAACATACCATGAGGATGACTCTTATCACTTTTTAATAAAATCTCCTTCCCACACATCAAGATCAGGTTCATGTGCTAATAGGAAAATTGGAGATACAAGATGAGCTTTAACGTTTTATCTTCATCTTCAATTTAAACTCTAATAGCCTCCAGCTCAGAGATGATGTCATTGAGAACACTCAAGTGATCTGAAAGTTTTGCATCTTCGTCCATCCGTAATGTGTGAAATTGTTTTTTCATGTACAAACGATTTGAGATGCCCTTTGCTTGGTAAAAATCTTCAAACTTCTTCCAAAGCTCCTTGGTCGTCAAAATTCCATGCATGTTTGAAAAACATTTTTACCCAAACACAACCGTATCATACTTTCTGCCCTCAAATCCATATCCTTCTAATCTTCATCGTTCATACTAGACTTGTCAGAATCTTTGTTTGAACCCTTAGCACCTTTTGACAGACTCTGGTTTTCCCTACAAAGCCTTGTGTAACCCAGTTTGTATCAACAAATCCTTGAATTCAACCTGCTACAAGCCCAAGTTGATCCTTTCATTCAGTTTCTCCTCCTCAAACCTCAGTAGACTTAAGAAATTTGACATATGTCCTTCGACTTTTAGCTTGGTGAATAGTTGTGCAGTTATCTAGAAAAAAAAACCCACTAAGCAAACTTTTACCTTACCGCACCATAATATTAACCTTGCAACCTTGTGCTCTCATACTACTTAAAGGGAAATTCTATACCACATTCAACCAAAAGAACAAGCAAATAACTAAGAATCTAAGAGAAAGCTAAAAAAATCAACACCACAACTTTTACGTGGAAAATTCCCAAATCAGAGAAAAACCACGGTCCACCAGAAAGAAATCGCTTGGGTTAAATACTTTTACAATCACACGATAATTTCTCATCTTGTCCACAATACACCCACACTCATACAAAACTTTCAATTTCCCTAACTCACACTCAACTCTTATAAAAAAAAGGAATATTTAGAGTCATATACACAGTTTAAAATGTCTTTTACCGGGACTTCTTGAAACAAGTGCTTTGAAGTCCTTATATAGCTAAAGACTCACAATCCCTTTTGCTTCACAAGCAATGTGGTACTAATTTTTTTCTTTTATTTAGCCAAAACCTAATACTAATTTCACTCAATAATTTCTCTCTCTGATTCCTTCTTGGAAGTTTACCCTGCCATTTCTCTTATTTCTACCTCAAATTTATCTCTCCTCTCTCTCAACTTTCTCTCTTCATTTTCTCTCCATCTCCACATTTGTTACCACTCTCTCTTTCTCTCTCATCTTTCTTTATCCATTTTTTCTCTTCTTTGTTTCTCCGTTCTCTCTATCAAACTATCTCTTTCTACTTTGTCTCTCCACTATCTCCTTGTCTACTTTCTCTTTTATATGCATTATAAGTAAAACATCTCTTATTAGTTTCAAAAATTATTTATTGTTCAATCAAATAGTTTATTAGATCCAGTTGGATAAGTAATGAGGATCAAAGAGCTTATTCGATACCTACTGGATATCCAATAAGGATTTGGGTCCTTACTGGCATTTTGTATGCATATACTTGAAGTCAACAACATGCTAGTTTTGAGAATATAAGTGATAAAGATGTGAAGCGAATACTTTGGGCTCAACTACGCAAATTTAAAACTGTTTAGAAGAACTTACAAAAAATAAGTCCTGCAGTGAAATTCAAACTGCGGTCAATGTCTAAAGATATAGAAACTCTAGATCTCCAACCATGCAAGAGTTCTTGATTCCTTTATCCATAAATGCTAAACAATACACTTTTGGAACTGCATTTATACTTTCAAAGTCAATTTCAAAATTATTAAAACTACTCAAAAAACATCTATTTGAAGTTGAGAAAATTTAAAATTTGTAGCTCAAGTCAACTTTTTGAACTACAAATCAAATATCTCAAGAGTAATTCTAACGGTACATTACTGTAGCGTACCGTGTGCATACAGTCTGACGTGGAAGGCTTATGTGGCATCCACATCAGACGCTTCCATGGCAATGAGAAACCGGAACATTGAGTTTCCGGTTTTCTCAACGGGAGAGAGGCCCGAGCAGGAGAGAGGCTCAGCCCCGCAGAGTGGGAGGGAGGCCGCGGGAGGCTCGGCCCCGCGGAGCGGGAGGGCGGCCGAGAGGGAGGGAGGCCGAGAGGGAGGGAGGAGGCTGAGCTGGAAGGGGGAGGCCGAGCGCAGCAGGGGGGAGGCCAAGCGGGAGGGGCGCCGAGGCGGGAGGGGTAAGCCGAGCGGGAGGGGAGGGAGGAAGGAGGGAGGCTCCCGCTCCCGCGGCCCGGCCCGGCCCCGCCGAGCGGGAGGGAGGCTCCGCTCCCTTTGCACCTCGGCTCCCGCAGCCCCTCCCTCCCGCTCCGGCCTCCCTCCAGCACTGGCCTTCCTCCTGCTCCAGCCTCCCTCCTGCTTCCGTGGGCCCGTCCCGGCCCCACCGAGCTGGAGGGAGGCTCCGCTCCCTTGGCACCTCGGGTCCCGCAGCCCCTCCCTCCCGCTCCGGCCTCCCTCCGGCACTGGCCTTCCTCCCGCTCCGGCCTCCCTCCCGCTCCGGCCTCCTTCCGCTCAGGTCTCCCTCCCGCTCCGGCCTCCCTCCCACACCCTCCCTCTTCCTCCCTCCCCACCTCCCTCTTCCTCCCTCCCGCACCTCCCTCTTCCTCCCTCCGCAACCTCCCTCTTCCTCCCTCCCGCCTGCCTCCTCTCTCTCTCCCCCGTGCAGGCTTCCTCCCTCTCCCACCGCGCCTGGGCTTCCTCCTCTCCCTCCCACCCCAGCTCCCTCCTTCTCCTTCCCGCCTGGCTCTCCTCCTCCCTCCTCCGGCCTCCTCCCTCACCCTCCGCTCCTAGCCTCCTCCTCTCCCTCCCGCTCCGGCCTCCTCCCTCTCCCTCCAGCTCCGGCCTCCCCCTCCGCTCCGGCTTCCTCCCTCTCCCTCCCGCTCTGGCCTCCCTCCCGCTCCAGCCTCCCTCCCGCTCTGGCCTCCCTCCCGCTCCAGCCTCCCTCCCGCTCCAGCCTCCCTCCTGGTGAGAAAACCGGAAACTCAATGTTTCGGTTTCTCGTTGCCATGGAAGCGTCTGACGTGGATGCCACATAAGCTTTCCACATCATATGGTACGGACACAGTATGCTACAGTAATGTACCGTTAGCATTACTCTACCATAAAACACAAAGAAAAATGATATTAGTACTTTTGGAACTGCATTCATACTTTCAAAGTCAATCTACATTGTTATGTGGTTGCCCTCCTGCTAAAAATACTCATTCCGTCGACCGGTGGCATCGGCTGAATGAGAATCGGCCGGCGGACCTGAGTCACCCGCCAGCCGATTCTATGAATTAAGAAACCCTCGTTGGCGGAATGTTGGGTCTGATCTTAAGCCCAAAAAAGTAGGCTTGTCAGGCCCATTTGTCGGATGACGCATTATTTCAATATTTCCGACCGTTACATGTATGTAACGCCTAAAAACTAATATTCCTCCCGCGATTTTCCCTCCTCTTGTATCCCCGCGTGCGCACTCTCTTTTCCGACCGACGGCCTCCGGAACACCTCCACGCGCGCGTTCTACTCCGGCGAAACCATCTTCGGCCCTCCGCTCTTCGAAAAACTTCGGAAATCTTTCAGGCGACCTTCAACCTAGCTTGGTTCGGCTGGTGTTCTCCGGCTGTTGGTTCGGCTGGTATTCTCTGGTGGCCCTGATTGAGCTCTCACACCCTCTACTTCCTGACCTGACGTCTGAATCGAAAATTCTAGAGAGGAAGAAGTTACTCGCGCGCCCTCTGTTTCCTCTCTATTTACAAGCAATTTCAGTCTTCAGATTTTACGGGTGGGAAAGCGTGTATCCACAGGTATTAAAAAAATTGATTCTTTGGAATAATGTTTAGTTCTCGGTTTGAAATCTGATTTGTTTGTTATTTTTATCTAGTTTGTGAAAATAAATTTAATTATTCGAATTATTTGTTTTTGTTTTTTTTTTTTGGAAGACATCTATCTTCATTGTGAAATGCTATTGTAAGAATCAGATATGATTGGCTTTAAATTTTAGAGAAGAAAGTGGAAAATGCAATTCGGACAGATGTTGAAATGTAACTCAATTTTGTTTCTGTGATATCACATAGTTGAGAAGGCTGCGTGTATATCAGATGTAAATACTGTTGACTTTGATTTCATATATGAAGCATGCACAGTTAATTTATTACTGTTTTTGTTCGAGTATTTCAGTGTGCCATTTCCTGTTTTTGTACTTCACGAGTTCGAACTTCCTGCTTTGAAACATTTTGGTTCTAACAAATGGTAAACTGTGCTCATTTCAGTTGTGTTGGCACTATGTGACCTATGCCCAGAAAATTTCTCTCTCTCTCTCTCTCTCTCTCTCTCTCTCTCTCTCTCTCTATCTCAGTTTTTTCTCTAGTTAAATCTCTCTCTCTCAAAATCGTTCTCACTCACTAATTCTCTCTCTCCCTTTCCCTCTCTATCTAAAAATGTTTTTCACTCTTATCTTTCTCTCTCTCTGACTTCCTCTCTATCTCTCTCGGTTTTCTCTCATTTTGTCTCAGATTCTCTTCAGTTAAAACTATTTGCAGTATGCATTCTCCTTCAAACTATTACAATTTTCGGATTAAAGTATTTCTTCCATTGAGAGAATAATATTTTCATGCATATTTAATTTTTTTAATGATGACTCATTTCTGATGACCTTAATAATCTCTCGGTTGTCTTATCTTTTTCTTTTATCTTTCTATTTCTCTGACTCCCTCTCTATCTCTCGGTTTTTCTCTCCCTTGGTTTTCTCTGATTCTCTAGGTCCCTATCTCTCTCAAATTGTCTCAGAATCTGTTTCTCCGTAATTCTCTCTCTATGAATTCCTCTCTCTCGGTTTTTTTCTCTCTTTCTTGGTTTTCTCTCTCTGTCTCTCTCTCAGCTTCCTCTCTACTTGTTACAATATTTCTCTCAAACTCATTTTTACTCTATAATTCTCTCTCCCTCTATCTCTATCTCTCATTGTTTTCTCTAATTAAAACTCTCTCTCTCTCTCTAATTCTCTCTCTGAATTCCACTCTCTGTTTTCTCTCTAATTCTTTCTCTCTCGGTTTCTCTCAATTAAACAGTTTTTCACTCTCTCAGTTTTCTCTCAAGTACTTGAGAGAAAGCTGAGACTGAATTTGCAGTCTTGTCCACATGGCTACATACTTCAACTATCTTTGAGTGATAAGTGTTCGTGAGATTGTGCACTGAAGGGAATAGAAGTTATCGTCTCCATTTGCATGTAGCTAGATGCCTTAACTGATTTTCCAGTCTTCTTTAAGATCTCTAGGAGCCTAGATTGTTTGCTTTATTGTTTTTATGAAATTGAAATTCAGAAAACCACTTTTTTTCCAATTAAACTTTCTCCTTCTTACCTTGACCAAAATGACGGTGGCTTTTATGAATGGTTCTCTTAATCAGTAAAGTCATACATCGTCTCAATTATTATTCTTTATTTTGGCTTCTCATTCCTTGAGATAGGTATGTTGTTTGTTTTATGTCTTTTTAACCTATTTATATGTCTTCCATATGACTCTTATTTCGTAGTTGTTCCTACTATCTATATAGAATACAGTAATTAGTTTCCTAGTAGCCATTAGAGTAGTAGTTTCCATGAATTACTTTCTATTTACTTTTTCACAAGTAGTAGCCATTAGAGTATCTGTTTTTACTATCAGTAAATCCATTTGATTTTTCTAATTGTTGTATGTGTATATACTTTTTTTTGTGTTCTCTTTTTAGCTCATTTGATCTCATGTTCCGTAGATTCCCAAACAAGTGACTGCTGATTGGAGCTTTTACATATACACTCTTGTTGTTCATCATTACTTTTGCTGAGGTACTGTTGTCCTAAGTCTCTCTCTCTCTCTCTCTCTCTCTCTCTCTCTCTCTCTCTCTCTCTCTCTCTCTCTCTCTCTCTCTCTCTCTCTCTCTCTCTCTCTCTCTCTCTCTCGCTCGCTCGCTGAGGTACTGTTGTCCTAGATGCCATTTAAGTGAATCAGTGGAGAATCCAGAAATTGGTAACCTTAGATAAAATGTGCACGGAATTGAAATTCTGGATTGTTTTTTTCATTTGAAGGAAAAAGGACGGTCCCTAGTCATTGGAGGAGGCAGCATCTGATACAAATAACTTAACTGATTTCCTTTTGCATTTATAACTCCTTTCTAGTTGTTGTCCGAGTTCTCCAGCTTTTGGTACAGACAAGCAAACACCTTTTCACTTGTTAGTACAAAGAGGTATTTTGGTACAGACAGGCAAATAGGCATTCTCATTTAAGTTAATTGGATGTTGTCCACTCTGGTGTTTTCTTTTAATTTATGTTGTCTCTTTCAAAATGACTATCTGATTTTTATTCTCTATTGAATGTTTCAAGTATTACTTATGCAATATGTTATAGCTCATAACTTGTAGTTGGAGAAAACTAAAGGTAATTGCTTAGTGTAATTTATTCAATGGTTGAATCAAATAAGTCCATTGTCTATTGCATTAAGATTTTCAAGTTTGATTTTGAAGTTTGAGAAGGATGAAAAAACGGAAGGATTTACATTTTAGAGGAAGGATAGTTTTTTAGAGAGTGGAAGTAAGAGGGAGATATTTGGCATGGTGAGTTACCCAATTGAGTATTAAACGCCCATTCTTTTGTTTTGTGTAGATTATCTTTAATAATTACCATGGATATGGACTATTTTAATGACAAGACAAAGCCAAACCGATGTCATCCTAGGTTTGTTGCTGGAGTCAATTTCTTTATAGATTATACAAAAGAACATGTGGGGGTGTAAGGAAACGGTTTTATGCGTTGTCCATGTTAGAAACATGAAAATAGTCGGTATTTTGACTGTGAGACGATCAAGACCCACATAGTCCTAGAGGGATTTTCCTACTATACAAAAGGTAGTTATACAATGGAGAACAACTCCAAAATCACTCCGACATTAATGTGTCAACTGGTCACGGTGGAGAGATAACAACGATGTTGAGTGATGCTTTCATGGAAAATATGGAAGAGGACAACATATAGCATGAAGTTGATGATGCTGAAGTACGTAGATTTCAACAGTTACTGAAAGAGGCGAAGAAACCACTATATGGTGGATGTGAAAAATACTCCAAATTATCTTTCATGGTGCATTTATTCCAATTGAAGTGTCTAAACAGATGAAGCAACAAATTATTTTCAGATTTTGTCTCCCTTATTAAAGACGTTCTTCCCCAGATAATTTGCTTCCACGAAGTTGGTATGAGTCAAAGAAAGTGATGACAGGCTTGGGATTGAGTTACGAGAAGATTCAAGCATGTTCGAACGACTGTGTATTATACAGAAATGATTTCAGAGAACTGGATAACTGTCCAAGATGTGGGTCCCCAAAATGGTCAATCAAAAGAAAAGGATGATATCAAACTGTTTCAAGATCTGCAAAGGTCCTTAAACATTTTCCCTTGGTTCCAAGGTTGCAACGGTTGTTTATATGCAGAAAACATCCTAGTTGATGATATTGCATGGTTCGGTTCCCGCAACTGAAGAGGGAAAGATGATTCACCCTAGAGTTCTACTGCATGGAAATAGTTTGACAGGATGTATCCATCATTTAGTTATGATCACCAAAACATTAGATTGGGTCTTCCAAGTGACGGTTTCAGCCCGTTTAAGTTTGGAACTGGGTCATGCTACATTACATGACCAGTACCATTACTGTCCACAACCTTCCTCCTTGGTTAGCAATAAAACAAAGTTATTTTATGAAGACACTTCTTATTGATGGACTAAAGTCTGTAGGGAACGATATTGATGTATACTTGCAGCTGTTGATAAATTAAAATTTTTATAGGAATCAGGCGTGAAGACTTACGATGCATATACGAAGTCATTCTTTCAGATGCGTGTACGAAGCATGTCCCACCTGTCACATGAACAACAGCTCAACGTATCTGCCCCACAGTCGGAAATGTGTTTACATTCGGTACCAAAGGTTTCTACCAAATGATCACCAATGGCGGTAGGATAAGAAGTCGTTTGATGGGATTGAAGAACTTGATGGAGCTCCCCCTCCTTTATCTGGGGAGGAAATTATAAATAGTTGGGTAGGACATGAAAATGTTGTGTTTGGGAAGGGGAAAGTGGTTCAGACCAAGGCTAATTCTTTACTTGAAGGATGAAAGAAGAGTGTATTCTTTAAACTTCCGTATTGGAGTAGTCTACCCATTCAACACAACTTAGATATCATTCATATCGAGAAGAACGTATGTGGAAGTATTCTGAATACGATTTTGGAAAAGGATGGAAAGTCAAAGGATAATCTGAAGTCTAGATTGGATTTGCCGACTCATCTGAGGCCATTGAAAAAGGTTGATGAGAAGGTTATATGGTAAATTTATCAATCTTTCTCATTTTTATATTTTAATATTTTCCTAATTGATTAATTTGCTAATTCTTTTTTATAACTAGTCCACATTCTACAAAGTGAGATATCATATATTTATGATTATTAAAAAATGATATTTTATTTATTTTTTTCGTTAAATTGAGTTGGTAAAATTAGTTAATTTATTTAATAATTATTCTATAAAAATTTTACAAAACTATTCCCACTCCTATTTTAATTTTTTATTCCTACTTTTATTTACATCTATATTTTTGTTATCTTATGACTTTTATCAACCATATCCTATGTCTACATGCCTCATGAATCATGGTCATGAGTTAAGTTTGTACTATGATTTTATTTTATATTACTATTGTGTATTATGTAACAAATAATACTATTTTTTAACTGTGTAAATAATTATTAAATCAAACAAAGGTCTTAAATTTATTGACATGGATTATTATGCCAAATAAAGTCCAATATATCTATTGTTAATTATACAATTAACTCATTAAACAATGCCCAATGCCTTGTGCTTAAAATTACAAATATTAGATGCCTATTCGTTATTTACAATACTTATTATTGATATTATATATCTTTTACCCATGAGTTTAGTGATAGGTTTCTCTCATTGGGGAAACATTGAGGATGGAAGTGTGTTGGTTTAGTACTACTCAAGCACACTGTAGGGGTTTGAGTGGATGCCTTACCTTTGGCAAAGTGTTGATAGGAGACATTTAAGAGGAAGTTGCTCTTGTATCTCCGTAGTTTGGTGTTTGGCGATCCTTGTGTTGCCCTTTCCCTGGATCATCCTTCCCTATTTTGAGTTTCGTCAGTTTCGTCAGCTCCATTTGAGGACAACTCCATTCCCTGGATCATCCTTCCCAATTTTGAGTTTCGTCAGTTTCGTCAGCTCCATTTGAGGACAACTCCACAATTTTCCAGGAGGAAGATACTTGAATCGCCGAAATCGGAAGTCCTGTCTCTCTCAAAAGGCTGTTTCGTTGTTTTAGTTCTTTAAATGTCCGTTTTTAATGTTATTTAAATAAAACTAAAGTTGCATGAACCTATTTCGAACGACTACAAGCAAGTCCATAATTCGACACGTCTAAATCAACAAGGTAGATGCCACTGTTAACATAGGCTTTTACGAGGAAGATCTAGCTCATCGCAAGAAGCCAAAACTATGTTCTTCTTCCATTACGGTTTCGCCGGAATAACAGTTAACAGCGTACAGTGTATAGACGCTGAATCCAGAACTCTAGTTTGTACTACATCAGAACTTAACACACGCGCACTAAGATAAAAATGTAAAACAGCAAACATAAAAATAAAAATCCATCTTCCCGCCCGTTCTTGTTCCCTCACAAACCCGTTTCATAATTCCCTTGCTCAGTACCTGTAATGAGCAGGCTTGTAGGGACCCTCAACAGAGACGTGGATGTACTCGGCCTGATCAGGGGAGAGTTTTGTTAACCTGGCACCAAGCTTGGGGAGGTGCAGCGCTGCCACCTTCTCGTCCAAGTGCTTGGGCAGCACATACACCTCCTTCGCATACTTGCCCGATCCCTTCTCCTTCCACAGCTCAAGCTGAGCAATCACCTGCAAAGAATCATTTATAAAAAGTAAATTTCTGATGACATAAAAAAATAAAAGATAAAACATCAATGCAATGTGGTACCTGGTTGGTGAAGGAGCAGGACATGACAAAGCTGGGGTGACCGGTAGCACAACCGAGGTTCATGAGACGACCCTCGGCAAGTACAATGATGCCAGAGTTGATGTCAGGGAAGACCCAGCGATCAGTCTGGGGCTTGATGGTGATCCGCTTCACACCGGGGTAGCTCTCAAGACCGAGCATGTCGATCTCATTGTCGAAATGGCCAATGTTGCAAACTATGGCGTTGTTCTTCATCTTCCTCATGTGGGAGACCATGATGATGTCCTTGTTACCGGTGGTGGTGACGAAGATGTCAGCCTCGCCGACGACGTCCTCAAGGTCAGGACAGGGATCCCTCCATCAGGGCCTGGAGGGCACAGATGGGGTCGATCTCCGTCACTATCACACGGGCTCCGGCCTGCTTCAGGGCAGCGGCGCAGCCCTTCCGACGTCTCCGTAGCCGCACACGACGGCGACCTTGCCGGCGATCATGACGTCCGTGGCTCTCATCAGACCGTCGGGCAGGGAGTGGCGGCACCCATACAGGTTGTCAAACTATCACAAGCAAAGATTTAGGAAGAGATAAATACGAGGTACGGTGCCCGTAAAAATCAAAACTTTTCAAATTCTGATCCGAATCGCACGCCACCAGCCGAATAAAAATAAAAGCAAAAAAAAGTTCAATTTCGAAGTCTCACATTCTCAAACTACTACAACTACAAGCAAGAAAGTATCATTTGAAGCTAAAACTCAGGAGAGGTATACGACTACAGACAAACAAACAAGCGTTGCGAACAAATCAAAACTAGAAACCAGGAATGTTCAAATTCTGATCCGAGCTGAAAATTACCAAACATTACATTTTAACAATTTCAGATCTAGACCAGAATGAGTACTAGATCTAAATCATGACTAATTAGAATGAAGAAGCCAACATCGTCACGAGGTCCACAAAGAAGATGATTCCGAGCATTGGTGTAAAACAAATTAGGGACGACAGAAGAAAAGTGGAAATTACGACGAATCGACTTGTAATAGAGCAAGAAGTCGAGACTGTTGAAGAGCAGAACACAGATCAGCTCGAGGCGGGAGATAACAGATAAACAGCAATTAGAGCAATGGAAACAATAGATCTGAATCGAAATTTTAGATGCGAAAGATCAAGTATCAAATATGAGATTGAATCAGAAGAAAGAACAAAAAACAAAAAAGCAAATTAATGAAGAGATCTGGATAGAATATTACCTTGCTTTTGGTGACTGAGTCGTTAACATTGATGGCCGGGAAAAGCAGAGAACCAGCAGCCTGCATCTGGTAGAGCCTCTTGACACCGGTGGTAGTCTCCTCAGAAACCCCAACAATTCTGTCCTTCATCTTGTGGAACCTCGTCGGATCCCCCTTCAATCCGTCCCTGATAATGGTAAGCACGATCTGGAACTCGGCGTTGTCGGTGGAGGCCGGATCCGGCATCTTTCCGGTCTTGGCGTACTCCTCCTCGGCCTTGACGCCCTCGTGGATGAGGAGCGTGGCATCACCGCCATCATCGACGATGAGATCGGGTCCGCCGCCGGGACCCCAGTCGAGGGCGCGCTCCGTGCACCACCAGTACTCCTGGAGCGTCTCCCCCTTCCAGGCGAAAACGGCGGCGGAGTCGCGGGCGATGGCGGCGGCGGCGTGGTCCTGTGTGGAGAAAATGTTGCAGGAGCACCATCTGACCTCGGCGCCGAGGGCGGTGAGGGTCTCGATGAGGACGGCGGTCTGGATGGTCATGTGGAGGGATCCGGTGATGCGGGCCCCGGCGAAAGGTTTCTGGGGTCCGAACTCGGTTCGGCAGGCCATGAGCCCCGGCATCTCAACCTCGGCGAGGTCGATCTCGAGGCGGCCGAAGTCGGCCTGGGACATGTCCTTCACCTTGTACTCCCGCCCCGACGAGGTCTTCTCCACTGCGAGCGACATTGCAACCTCTCTCTCTCTTCGGCCGCCGACGAAAACGAAGGACCAGAAAACGCCCTAAAACCCTCCCTCTGCTCGTCCGAGACGGAGACAAGTGCGAGAGAAGTCGCAGGGGCTGTGACTCTGCGAGACTGGGAGTAAGTGCAAATGGCTCACTCAACGGGTGTTTATTTATAAAGAAAATTGTCTGCCAGTAAAGTAAACAGATATTTTTTTCCGCTTTCCAATGAAATTGATTTAATATTACCCCCGTTTTTCTACAAATATTACACCGCCATCCTTTTGCCCTCTTCGATACTCTTCATCGTATCGAAAGTATAATAATCCAGGCCGTCGATCTTGACTATTATAATATTAATTATACATCTATTGAAATAAATAATTATAGTCCCAAAAAGTTTAGCCTATTTTTCTATGCAACTACCTTCATTGAAATATTTACATGCGAACTTAGCTTTAAAAAGGGACCTATGAGGCTATATGACTTATATAATTCAGTTTTTTCTAAAATAATCTTAAAATAAGTAAAAATTTTGGAATTAATTGTATTTGTAATTTGTATTTTCAATATTAAGCAGAATTAATATACTAAAACTGGTTTAACATTAGATTTATAAGAGACGTGTCAGACGACATATTTTTCCTTTTTTTGTTTTTTTTTGGTTGGTAAGAAAAGCGGGGGATATCATGGGACGTTTGTTAAAAGGAGAGGACGTGAAAACTGACGCCGTTACCGGGGGGAGGAAGAGACGTGTAGGTGTGTAATGTGTCGTGGTGCACGTGACGCATGTCGGGAGTCCCATGCATAGCTCGCCATTCTCTCAGAACGGAAAAGTTCGGTCTTTCACGGGACCCACAAAAATTAGAATTGTGATTAACCAATCCGAATTTAACAACACCAAATAAAACGGAACAGCAGAGACAAAGAGAGGAGGGAGAGGTGGCGAGGTGTGACGGTCACGTTTGTGAAGTCAGAAAAAAAAAATTGAATATTTGTTCTTTATTTCAAAAGATCTAATTATTTATGTGGCAAAAGTTGATGGAGGAAAGGTGAGAGATCTCAGATCCGATCGAGTTGGGTGAAGGTGGGGGTTGGTGAGAAAGCGAGTGGTTTCTATATATCGTAATTTATTTTATTATTTATTATGATTATTTTTTATTTTTAAGTTGAGTAAATTGAGTTTTGAGTCATTTGACTGGGTTTTAGAGTGTTAGGCTCAACCCTGATTTGACGTTAACCAACCCCCACTTTTCGCCGGACGGCGACTACTCCCCCGCCGGTGACTGAACGTCGGTGGTTTCGCCGGAGCCAAATGACGGAAACGACCTCAACAACCACCGACATCGCCGCGATCCCCCGGGCGTGTTAATTACGAAACGTCGGCGTGGAGAAGAAAAGGGTGGGCCCGCCGCATCAACTACAAAGCACCACCGCCACCGACTCTAGCCAGAGACGTCCCTCCTCCGGCGAGATGGTTTGTGTCCAATAGACGATTTTGCCCTTACCAACTCTCACGTGGGTCCTTCGCTCGTCGTGCGAGCACCACCGCACGACATCACTTTTGCGTAGATCTGTTATGTCTATTCCAAAATATATAACCTACTTTAGTAGGCCATTTATATGAAATAATAGAACCAAAAGAAGGGTAATAAGAACGGAAATTTTTATTCCTGGAACGCTAAATTTTTTGTTTCTGTGATCTTGATTATTAATTTAATAAGGTCATAATGTATTTATTACAATTGTATTTGATGTAGTGGGTGGGTCACTTGTTGGTTGGTGGTCTTGTAAACACTAAGATGGAGTATGTGGGAACTTAGTTTAACTGCTTACCTAACAACACTTAGGAATTGGGATTATATTTAATTATTATGTTCACAACTTCCCAAACTTAATTATGTTTTGTTTTTTTAAAAGCGAAAATAAAAATAGGACAAAAAATCTGAGCCCAATACAGTAATTTGAGTAACAGAGTCGGAGTTTATAAAATCTCGCTTCTGCTGCACATACTCCCTGCAACTCTCGCCGACGCTATTTCTACATCTCTGTCTCTCTCTCTCTCACTCTCTCTGTCGAGCTGCTGCACATCCCCCGGCCGATCACTGCCATGGACGCCGTCGACGCCTGGGGCAACACTCCCCTCCATACCCTCGACGAGGAAATCTACGACCTCATCGAGAAGGAGAAGCGCCGTCAATGCCGCGGGATCGAGCTCATTGCCTCCGAGAACTTCACCTCCTTCGCGGTCATGGAGGCCCTCGGCAGCGCCCTTACCAACAAGTACCCGAGGGGATGCCCGGGAACCGCTACTACGGGGGCAACGAGTTCATCGACGAGATCGAGAACCTCTGCCGCTCCAGAGCGCTCCAGGCCTTCCACCTCGACCCCGCCCAATGGGGCGTTAACGTCCAGCCTTACTCCGGAAGTCCCGCTAATTTCGCTGCCTATACCGCCGTCTTGAACCCCCATGACCGGATCATGGGCTTGGATCTCCCCTCCGGTGGACATCTCACTCACGGCTACTATACGTCTGGGGGGAAGAAGATCTCTGCTACCTCCATCTATTTCGAGAGCCTGCCCTACAAGGTTAACTCCACCACTGGGTTTATCGACTTTGAAAAGTTGGAAGAGAAGGCCATGGATTTCAGGCCCAAGCTTATCATTTGCGGTGGGAGTGCCTACCCAGGGATTGGGATTACGCCAAATTCAGAGCAATTGCTGATAAGTGTGGGGCACTTTCTGCTTTGTGATATGGCTCATTATAGTGGTCTTGTGGCCGCACAGGTATTCTTAATTGCTGCTTCCTTCTCAAACTTTTGCTCTGTCTTCGTTTTTCTGTGTTATAGTCATGCACCTATTTGTGATTTCTTTATATATCATTAGTGTCATGCATTTCTAAGATCTGAAACTAAAATTCTTTGTACCATTCCATGCTCTTCAGATCTGCAGTAGAGTTACTCCACATATAGCATTTTTTTTTTTTACTTCCGCTTTGCCCTTGTTTTGATTTGAAGTCCACAAACAATTAATTATCTAAAAATTGTATTTCATGCTGTCTCATCTCACTGAAATTAACCAAATATGTGTCGGTTTTACCAGTCCTTGATACTGCAAGGAACTACAGTGTCAAATTTGTGATCTTAAAAGGTAGCTGACAAGTTCTATTTGATTAGCTCTTACGCTGTCTTGATAAGCATGTGGATTTGTTGAATTTACTTTGCCTCCTTATTAGGCACGTGCAGCTGCCATTGTCTTGTTCTCGTTTTTTTTCTGAAATTAGTTCTGAGTTGCGTCCCCTCTCTCCCTCCCTTGCCCTTAATTTGTATTAATGGTTCTACCAGTTGGCTGTAAGAAATTTCTCTGCTCCGTCAGAAATGAGTTCACAGGTGGTTTTGACAGCTCTAGGCTACTCAATTTTGTTGGGTTCTTGATATGTTAACCTGCAAATATTGTGTGCCAGGCATAGATGTTCCAACATATTAACAAGGTTTTTCAGAAAAAATGTTTTCATCTAGTGAAGCACAACAGTGATTGCTTGAATATCTATGGCCATTCTGCTAGCAGTTTTTAGGTGCTAATTTCTTTGAACGGAATGCGATGTGAGAGTCATATTTGACATTGACAATATGGTAATTGTAGTAAATTGTACTGCTTCTTTCGTGTAGGAAGTTGCCAACCCTTTTGAGTTCTGTGACATAGTCACTACAACAACCCACAAAAGCCTGAGGGGCCCGCGAGCTGGTATGATCTTCTACAGGAAGGGCCCTAAGCCTCCTAAGAAGGGTCAGCCAGAGAATGCCGTCTATGACTTTGAGGACAAGATTAACTTTGCAGTTTTCCCGTCACTTCAAGGTGGACCACACAACCACCAAATTGCTGCCTTGGCTGTGGCCCTGAAGCAGACCATGACTCCTGGTTTCAAGGCTTATGCCAAGCAGGTCAAGGCCAATGCTGTTGCTCTCGGAAACTTCCTCATGAGCAAGGGATACAAGATTGTCACTGATGGGACTGAAAACCACCTTGTTCTATGGGATCTCCGTCCTCTCGGCTTAACAGGTGGAAAGCTCTTTTCCAGATCATCTTTTGTTAACGAAATATTTAACAGAATTAATGGTGCTGATTTATTTTTCCTTCCCTCTGTTGCATTTGATAGGGAACAAGGTAGAGAAGCTTTGTGACTTGTGTAACATCACTCTGAACAAGAATGCTGTTTTTGGGGATAGCAGTGCTTTGGCTCCTGGAGGCGTTCGAATTGGTAAGATATATTGTTTTCTATCCTATGAATCCATCATCCTCATGGAACAAGACTTGGAAAGCTAAACGGTTCCACTGCTAGTTTTTTTTTTTTGTTTCTTTCAGAAATCACTTTAGGATGGTGGTTAACTTTTGGGGGTTGGTTGTTGTAGGTGCTCCTGCCATGACTTCAAGGGGTTTGCTGGAGAAAGACTTTGAGCAGATTGGTGAGTTCCTTCACCAGGCAGTGACCATCACATTGAATATCCAAAAGGAACACGGGAAGCTGTTGAAGGACTTCAGCAAGGGCTTGGTCAACAACAAGGACATTGAGAACCTCAAGGAGTCCGTTGAGAAATTTGCAGGTTCTTTTGACATGCCCGGTTTCAAGATGTCTGAGATGAAGTACAAAGATTGAACTCGGTGATCCTTTCCTTCAGTCACAAGTTTGGCTTGTATCCGAATTTTTCCTTTAATCTTTATTATTCTACTAGCGGTTAATGTCTGAAGTCTCAATATTTTTTGTTTCTGCCCAAGAAAGTTTCTCCTGTTACTGGAGATCTTCCAAAGTAGATTTTAGATTGCTGCTATGTTCTAAGTAGATTTCAGAGGGTCCAAGTCTCCCTGAAATCATGGAAGGAAGCAAATAAAAACTCCTGGTGCCCGCTTTGCAGAACAATAAATGAGAGGTCTCCCACATGACAAACATAACAAATGTAGAATTTACCCATTTCACATAGTGATTCAGCTTGAGGAATTAATTTAAGAAAAATGCTATATGCACTTTACTGTGCAAGCACTGTGGGATTTTTACTTAGTTTAGCATTTGCACATGCATTAATGGGAAGACTTCGTTGTCTTTCCATATAATAAATGCTTATTTGCGTGATGTACTTTCTCTGGGAATATTCCTCGTTGCAACTTTCACTGCTATACGGAGTGAAAAAGCTTTCACAGGCTGCCTTTGAGTCTCACAGTAAAGGGTAATCAGTTTTATCGTAACGGAACAAAGTAGAAATAATATACAAAAAATATTATTTTCTAATTAGGGTTTTGTAGTAATAAATATTATTTTTTAATTACAGTTTTACCGTTTGAAACAACTCATCCGAACCACAAAGATTTCAGGTAAGTGGCAACTTCAAGGCATATTTTTCTCAAAAAGATTTCTTTGGGATTTCAGGTATCGTACTTGGGAAAAAGTTAATTTCAAAAAGCAATTCAACATCCATTACTCAACAGTATTGAACACCTCAGTCCCATTTAAGTTCTTCCATTGTAACTGCATTTTGGATAATGTCTAACATTGTGGACTGGAAACCAAATCCATTTACAGTTGCAAATCACAGAGCGCCCAAGTGAAGGCTCAAAGTACCATTGCTACCATTTTTACAGATTTGACATCAATTTCGCTAGCCTACTTCCAGTACCGCCGACCTTTCCCGAACATCTACTTCAAAATGGTGAAAATTTCAATCAATACAAAAATAAAAGCTGCATGCACAAATACTGCTTCCAACAAATGGAGGGCATAGCCCGCCCAATTTTAAAATTCTCATAAAAAATCAAATAATTTGCGAGCTACAAAATATCTGTCAGAGTGCTCATCACTATTCTCAATTTTTTGGTAATCAAAGATGCAAAAGTTAACATGGCTAAAAAATCTACTGCTGTCTGACTTCGGCTTTCCTTTTTTGCCAGAGCCTGTCAAGAGCACCGTCAGCATCTCCCTAGAAGCAACAAAAAAAAGTATATCCCAATTAATACATAAGTTACTGGTGCATTAAACAAATATACAAATACACATTGTATTTAAACAACAACAGGTCAGTTGTATGTGTTAAATAGACATCAATATCCCAATATAACTGCACCACAAAAAGTATGATACACCAGACACTTCACTCGGATCCTGAGATTGAAAACCTTTATAACTTTTCAATGGTAACCATGCAATAAATTTGAAAATTTGATTATAACCAGGTTCAACAGTTCCAGTATCAACATAATGCACCAAATGAAAAGTTAGAAAAATCGGATTTCAGAGCACTATACATTTTAGTATCTATATACATTTCAATTATCACTTAATGATATTCCAAACAGAACTAAATCCAGTTGAACACAATTCAAGCATCATTGCTGAGCACCAAATGAACAGAGTTTTAAATTTTAGAGATTGGGAACAAACAAAGTACACCTTTTGGGACTACAATATTTTTAATTGTTCCACCTCACTCAAAATAAATGGCAAATTCATCACGTGAGCATGGCACTCATATCATGCTAGCTGGACAACACAGATAGTTATTGAAGAGAAATGAAAAACGATCATGTCAAAAACATTACCATGGCCAAGTTTTGAAGTGCATCACAAAAGGTTAATTTGCCTGGTACTAATTAAAAACAAGGTTATGCATGGGAAAATAAGATCGCAAAATGACTAACCATGTGATAATTCTAGATATAATCTAATCAGGTAGCACGGTCAGTAGCTCCTAGTTTCACTTCTGGTAGTAGGAAACAAACAAATAATGAAGATGTTACCTTTCAAGCATCTTCATAGACACATGACAACACCTATGGAATTCAGTCATTGAAAGATGTCAGAAAAGATAGGACTGTTGGAAGGGGCAATTTTTAAGTCTAGCCAGGAGAGCAATGCTAATCAAAGCAACTCTTGCTGGGATCCCTAAATACTATCTATCCCTAATGGAATGTCCAGGTAGTTTCGCTGCTAAGTAAGAGCCCTACTGAGAAAATTTTTATGGTGAGGAACAGCAAGTCACTTCAAGTACCCCTTCGTAAAATGGGAGTCAGTTTTGTTGGGCAAAAAAACGAGGGCTCGGCATTAGACGCATTAAGGAAGTAAATTCAGTTTTTTTAGCAAAGTGGATTTGGAGATATGCAGTGGGACCCAATGGAGGGGAATTATAGATGAAAAATATGGAAAGGGGGATCATGTATGGATGCCAAAAATCGGCTCAGCAGCAAGAACATTGGGACTATGGGAAGAGGATATTAAAAAATGAATCAGAGATGAAACATTTTATAAGATTTCATGTCAGGATGGGCACCAAAGTAAGTTTCTAAAAATGACATGTGGATTGGGAATCAAATTCTTTCAGAATCCTTCCCTAAGATTTACCACTTGTCTCTAGATAAGGAAACCTCAGCGGCACTGGTACTTGGAAGCATCTCAGGAAATGACAGGAACTTCAGCCTTAGAAAGAATCTACAAGATGATGAGATTGCAGAAATGACAACACTCCTTCGATTGTTGGGAGAGTGATAGAACCCACAGAGGTATGGATTTCTATAGATTGAAATAGTTGGAATTCATAATCAGGACTACAGTATTCCCCTGACTTTCTAGAGGTCAGTACTCTCCCCTCAAGAGCTGTGTGCTCTGTTACAACCAAAATAGACTCAATGCCCTCTCTCTATCCCCTTCCTCTCTATATCCCACGCCTCAATTTCCCTTTTACAGAAAAAGACAAAAAAGAAAAAACTAATCACTAACACCTCTCATTCATATCTTGCTCCCCCCCTACCCACTTGTCACGTACCTAGCACGTCTTGCATACGTGAAGCGTATTGGGGGTCTATCAATACCCCGTGCCCAAACAGCCACCTTGTCCTCAAGGTGGAAGGAAGGAAACTGATTTCGGATGGCTGCCAAGGATTCCCATGTGGCCTCAAACTCTGGGTAGTTTTTCCACTTGACCAACACCTCAAAATCTGAATTGTCTCCCCTTGGATGGGGCCGAATTTCTAAAATGTCCTCTGGTTCAACTAGCAATTCCAAGTCGTCCGTCAATTCGGGAGGAAGCTCAGTAGTAGAATGGGTCACCCCGACGGCCTTTCGAAGCAGGGAAACATGAAAAACTGGATGAATAGTTGTTGTAGGAGGAAGTTGCAACCGATAGGCCACTTGTCCAATGCGTTGTAGCACCTGATATAGCCCATAAAAACGAGGTGTACGCTTTTCGCTGGAACGTGTAGCCAATGACTTACGCCGATAGGGTTGCATCTTGAGATAAACCAAGTCGTGAAGTTGACTTCCCGACGGTGTGCATCTGCTATGGCCTTCATCCTCTGCTGTGCTCAGCTCAAGTTCATACGTAATTCCTCAAGTATCTTGTCCCGATCCAAGAGTTGCTGCTCGACCGCTGAGTTGGATGTACTACCATGATCAAAACGAAGTATAGGTGGTGGACCTCTTCCATACACAACCCGGAAAGGGGTATCTTTGTGGCAATGTGATAGGAGGTATTATACCAAAACTCAGCCCACGGCAACCACTCCGCCCAAGACTTTGGCTTTGAATTTGCAAAACAACGGAGGTATGTCTCAAGACACCGGTTCACCACCTCAGTTTGACCATCCGGTGATATGCAGTACTGTGTTGTAACTTAGTCCCTTGCAAGCGGAAAAGCTCAAACTAGAAGTTGCTGAGGAAAATTTTGTCTCGATCAGAAACAATGGACTTTGGCACCCCGTGTAGGCGAACAATCTCACGAATAAACACATGGGCCACTGTCTGAGCCGAAAATAGGTGTTTCAACTCAAGTAAGCAAACTTGCTCAGCCGATCAACTACGACCAGAATAGTGTTGATCCCCTTGGATGGGGGTAACCCTTCGACAAAGTCCATGGACAACTCTTCCCAAATCAGCTCTGGTATAGGTAGCGGCTGCAATAGCCCCGCCGGAGCCAAGGACACATGTTTGTTACGCTGGCACACTGCACAATTTGCCAAGTTTTGAGGAACTCGGAGTGCCCTCCCACACAACTATCATGAAATTCCTTAAGAACTAGACGCACCCAAGGTGAATAGCGTGGAAGAACCACAATGTTTTTGTAGTAGAGATGGCCTTGAATCAAGGAGTACCCCGGACGCGATCCCGATTCTTCAGTCAAAGCCCTTACGATCTCACCTAGTTGTTCATCCTCTGCCGCCAAGGCATCAAGCTCATCAAGCGGTAACGAATGAGGAACTGTGAGTGACATCATGGCTGCTGTGGGAGGCATGCGAGACAACGCATCTGCAGCCTTGTTTTCAAGACCGGGTCGGTATTGAATTTCAAAGTCGTAACCTAGCAACTTGGTCAACCACCTTTGGTAATCCTCACTCACCAACCGTTGTTCCAGCAAATATTTTAGGCTCTTCTGATTAGTTCGGACCACAAATTGGTGTCCCAGGAGATAACGCCACCACTTCTGAACAGCAAATACTATGGCCATCAACTCCCTTTCATAGACCGATTTTTGTTGAGCCCGTGAGGACAATGTTTGGCTGAAGTATACAATCGGTCTCTGGTTTTGTGACAATACGGCCCCCAATCCCAGGCCGGAGGCATCGGTTTCTATCATAAATGTTTGTATGAAGTCGGGTAGAGCAAGAACCGGTACACTAGTCATAGCTTCCTTCAATTTCTGGAAGGCAACCTCTTCTTCTGTTCCCCACTTAAAATTGTCCTTCTTAAGCAACTGGGTGAGTGGCCAAGCAAGTTTACCATAACCTTCAACGAACCGACGGTAATACCCGGTGAGTCCAAGAAATCCTCGGAGCTCCTTCAAGTTTTTAGGAGGAGGCCAGGCTGTCATTACCTCCACCTTGGCTGGATCCACTACTACACCTTCCTTCGAAATGATATGGCCCAAATATTCCAACCTCAGTTGGCCAAATTGACATTTCTTCTTGTTAGCGTACAACTGGTTACCTGCCAATACCTCCAAAACCGTCTTTAGGTGGATCACATGTTCTTCCATTGAAGCACTGTACACAAGAATGTCATCAAAAAATACCAAAACAAATTGCCTTAAATATGGTCGGAATACCTCATTCATAAGAGATTGAAAAGTGGCTGGCGCATTTTTTAGGCCAAACGGCATCACCAAAAATTCATAGTGACCTTCGTGGGTGCGAAACGCGATCTTCAGCACATCCTCCTCACGGACCCGAATCTGATGGTATCCGGATTTCAAATCCAACTTAGAAAAAATCGCCGCTCCATGAAGCTCGTCCAATAACTCATCTATCATTGGAATTGGAAATTTGTCTACCACTGTCACCTTGTTCAAGGCCCTATAATCCACGCAAAACCTCCAACTCCCATCTTTTTTTCGGACCAATAAAACCGGACTTGAGCATGGGCTCGAACTGGGTTGTATAATTCCAGCAGCGAGCATTTCTCCCACGAGCTTCTCAATTTCTGATTTCTGGCTGTGAGAATACCGATATGGCCGTACATTAATCGGGGCAACCCCTGGTTGCAAGCTGATGGATTGGTCTCGATCTCGTGGTGGTGGCAATCCCCCTTCCCACTCAAACACTGTCTGAAATTTCTGTAGCACGGTCAATAGTTCTAGTGGGCTATCCAACTCCTTTTCGGTTCCAACAAGCACCCCAAGACAACTGCATTCGAGTAACACCCCCTCCCCTTGTTCTTGTATAGCTTTCAACATTGTTTCCAACCATTTCATTCCCAATATTACATTAGCACTTCCCAATTCTAAAGGTAAGAAGTCCTCTACGATTTCAATATTTTGTAGTGTTAACACCACCCCCTTGCACACTCCTTCTCCTTGTACTGTTAAACCTGTCCCCATTAACACCCCATATGCAGCAGTTCTGTTCAAGGTTAATTCATTGGAGAGAAAATTATGTGTCGCCCCACAGTCAATCAACACAACCACATAAGTGCACCCAATTTTGCCCGGGACCTTCATTGTGCGCAGCGCTGTTATTCCCACCACAGAATTAAGGGATAATTCCACCGTAACCTCTTCTCCCTGCAGGTTCTCAAGGACATACTCAATATTTTCCTCAGATTCGCCCCCATCATCCTCGTCGTGCACCACCAGGACATGTAGTTCCTTACTGCGACAGCAATGCCCTACTGTAAACTTCTCATCGCACCTAAAACAGAGTCCCTTCTCCCGTTTTTTCTGCAACTCCGACTCTGTCATCTTCCGAAAGGGTAAACCTGGCTTTGCTGCCTGCCGCGTGGACTCCGGAGCCGTGTTGGCCAATCCCGTGGAAGCTCCTGGTCTTTGGGTTGAAGGGAGCTGTCCGAACTTCCGAGATGGAAATCCCGCGTTTGCAGCCCGCGAAGAAGATGACACAGAGGGGTTTCCTGTCGAGCCGATTTGGCTTGTCGCACTAATGTGGCTGGTTGAACCAAGTTGTTTGGTCGAACCAGGTTGTCCACTTAAACCGGTTTGGCTCGTCAAACCAGACCCATACTTAGAGGGGTCGAGAAGAGAATTCCTCTCTTCAATCCGTTGGGCCATCTCCATTATACGGCCCAACCCGACTGGTTTAAGCATGCATATCTCTGCCCCAATTTCCAGTCGAAGACCATTCACGAACTGACCTTCCAAAACGAGCTCCAACACCTCCGTCAACGGCGCTGCGAGGAGTTCAAACGATCGCCTGTAATCTCGCACATTCCCTTCTTGCCAGAGCACCAAAAATCGTTCATATGCCGATCCTTCCTGAGTAGAACGAAAGCGCTCCAAGCTGATGACGGCTCATCTGCCGGCGCCCATCCTCCCATTGAAACCAAGCCAGTGCATCTCCATCCAAGCTGATGACGGCTGCTTCAAGTTTCTCGACCTCAGAAAGCCTACTAATTGAAAAGAATCTCTCCACCCTGAACACCCAACCTTCTGGGTTCTCTCCTTCGAAGACAGCCATCTCCAACCTGCGAAATTTTGGCTCCAGACGCAGCGGAGCCGTGGACACTCGTTCCAGTGCTGGTTCTTCCATGTTCGACCCTGGTTTCTCTTCGAAAAGTCGTCCCCCTCCATCCCCTTCAGTCGCTGAGGCCACACCCAATGTTTCCCCTTCTGTCCACCTTCCTTTTCCCTTATTCCGCTCTGGTGGCCTGAGATGAACGGGGCTCTCTAGCTGTTGCAGCACCCTTTCAAACTTATCTAGCATATTCAATTTCTCCATTAACGCCCCCATTCCTCGCTCCAGCGTGGACAGCTTCTGCAATTCCCCTCGCATGGACTCCGCCTCCCTCAGGAAATCGCGGTGCATCCCCTCCACTCTCTCTTCAACAGCATCCATCCGGGACTCAACCTTCTTCGCAGCCATGATTGCCCAGAGTCTTGCTCTGATACCAGTTGATAGAACCCACACAGGTATGGATTTCTATTGATTGAAATAGTTGGAATTCATAATCAGGACTACATTTTTCCCCTGACTTTCGAGAGGTCAGTACTCTCCCCTCAAGAGCTGTGTGCTCTGTTACAACCAAAATAGAGTCAAAGCCCTCTCTCTCTCCCCTTCCTCTCTATATCCCACGCCTCAATTCCCCTCTTACAGAAAAAGACAAAAAAGAAAAAACTAATCACCAACACCTCTCATTCATATCTTGCTTCCCCCTTACCCGCTTGTCACGTGCCTAGCACGTCTTGCATACGTGAAGCGTATTGGGGGTCTATCAGAGAGCACTACAGGCCAAGCCATGGAGAGGTTGAAATAATTTGGAGCCCTAACGAGAGTGGATCATTCACTGTGGCTTCATTTTCAGAGACTTTACATGCCCAAAAGCCTCTTGTGTCAGACGGCATTAAGAAAGCATAAAGGTTAATTGCCCCAGAAAAAATTAAAGCATTTTGTGTGGACAACAACTCATGAAAAGATCCTCACATACAAAGAATGAATAAAAAAAAGGGCAACAAAAAGCTATCTCTTCATGCAAACTATGTAATGAAGAAGAGGAAACATGTAATCATCTAATGCTCCACTGCAAATTCAACATGCAAGTGTGGTCCGGTTTCCTCAAAAAGTTCAATATGAGCCTTTGTATACCGGCCAATCTCAGCCATTATTTGGAATAGGGGTATCATTGTTCTCTCCCTTATTGGGGGAGAGTATTATGGAGAGCCAGTATGCTAGCAGTTTTATGGAGTATATGGGTTGAAAGGAACAACAGACTCTTCAATAAGAAGGTTGCATCAATTGGCAAGGTCATTGAACTAGCAATTCGCAGCACATTAGCTTGGGCACATAGCCTTCATCGGCTACCACCTATTCCTACCCCACTCATTAGAAAATTTTGGAGTAAAGTGGTCCACTTTGCAGAACGTAAGCCTCCCAAGATGGTAAAATGGCAACCTCCAAGCTCTCCCATAATTAAGTTAAATTTTGATGGTTCTTCCAGAGGCAACCCGGGCCGTCTAGTCTAGGGGAGTGATAAGGGACAGCCAAGGTGCAATCCTCTTAGCTTATACGGAACTGCGGGATTGTGTGGGTCAAATGAAGCGAGAGGAAGGGCTCTATAAGCTGGTATAAAGCTTTTAAAGCAGCACTTCAATCAACAAGTAGTGGTGGAGGGAGATTCACGATTAGTTATAGGATGGGCAACGAAGGCAACTCTGCCCATGGGCTCTAAAAGAATCTTTGATTAAGCTGGATGACTTGGTCAAAGGCGGAGGATTGCTTGGATGACAGTCCCCGTTCGCTCATTCCATTGCTAATAAGCTCGCCAAAGCTGGAGTAGCAAGAACTATCCTTACTACCTCTTCCTCGGTTGATGAACTTGCGTAACTTCTTATTGGAAGCACCCAAAAGGAGTCTTAGGCCTTATTTGTACTTATAGTGTATCTTATTTGTATCATTAGTTGTATTAATCTACATATTCAATTAAAGTATCACTTTCTCAAAAAAAAAAAAAAAAGTCTACATTGTGCGTGGCAGTGATGATGAATGCATATTTTGCTTAAAAAATTCTTCTTTTAACAAAATTTTCATAATTGGGCCTCCCAGATGAATGCAAGCATAGAAAATTAGCATATACTCCAGTAGGCAAGTGTAGAGGATCAAAATGCAGTGATATAATCAAATTCCAGCCGAAAAATATTAAAAGAATAGAAATTAAAGAAAGCATAATTAAAGTCGAAAGAAAGATAATATAGGTTAAATACGAACTTGGGCGCGAACGAAACCACAGAGAGCAAAAGTTGAGAACTGTCCACAGTAAATGCCACTCTCATCCAAATGACCTATATTAATCTGAACAGATGCATGGTCCTTCGAAGTTATCAGTCTGTTTGTAGCAGAACTGAGGGGGGAAAGACAATAAATGTGATTTTAAATTGACATAATGTACATTAAACAAGAATGACAAAAAATAAAAAAAAAGCTTCTACTATACCATTTCCTGGGGATGTAAAGATCCATGTGCTGACCCTCTTCGTTCTGCATTTTGGTGGTTTCAACAGTCAACACCTGAAATACATAGATAAAGTAGATATTTACATAAGAATCAGGCCATATTTTAAAATTCTAAAAAATTCAAGAGCAATAGCATAACCACCATAAAGAAAGATAAATAATTTTATTGAGCAAAAAATAAGACGACTCAAATCTGAACAAGAGATAATGAAAAATAGCTGAACAAAAGATGATTGAAAGAAGAAAAAACGAAAGTCCCCCTTGTAACCCTGTTCAAGACTCCAGCCAAAGAATACACCCAATGAATAAAAAGATAAAAGGAGCTAGAGAGGGCCCACCACAAGGCAGTCTCTCTAGAACCCTTCCTTTGCAACACTGTTTTCATAGAATTAGAAGATATAGAAGCCTTTAAAAAGACAGTAGAATGATTAAATAAGAAGTCTGAGATCTCATCAAATATAGGTTGCCCCAACGAATGACAAAGGTTGAATCTCCTTCAATATGCAATAGATCGCCCATGCGCTGCATGCAGAACTTGATTCCAGCTAGGAGAGCTCTCACCTCAACCTCATTGGAGCTGCAAGACCCCACTGAACCCAAGAAGGGGAGAAGAGGAAAGAAGCATTAAAATAGAGCTTGAACCAACTAATAAGAGGGGATTTCCATGCTTCTGTACTCCCTATGATTTCAACAGAGGAACATCCAAAATACAGTGCCATATGTGTAAAGTCAAAAGTGGAAAGAAGACTGGACTGGACTCAGATCCAGCCAAAGTTGGTTGTGTACAACTTTTTCTCCCTTCAAAAAGTTCATCTATTTACAATTTATTGTATTTACAGTAATACAATTATCTCAATGGGTAGCAACTAAAACAAATTCGTACAAAGCTCTCAAAATCAGATCAAACTGAATATTATATATATATATATATATATATATATATAATAATAATAAACGCATGCAAAACTGAAAAATAGGTCCACATAATAATAAACTGAAGAATTAATACTCATAATAATATACACATGCAAACCTGAAAGATGGTCAAATCATTTAACTCACATTTGATAGATAATTGAAAAACAGTCCCAGCCAATCTTGGCTGGACTTAGGTTGAAACTCCCTTTTCTCTAATACTAATTTATAAATTTATGGCATCTAAACAAACGAAAAGATAGGCAATGCAACCAGAAACTGATGTTCTGCACCATCTGAGAAGCAAAAGGAAGAAGAATGACAATTTATAGTAAAAGAGTAGTAGGAAGAAACCTCACAATCCGACCAGCTCATCTTAAAGGCTAATACAACAAAAAAAAAAACCCTTTCAGACTCCTTCACAAAAAACCCAATGGAAGCAGAACCAGACCCCCCTCCAATTTTGACACATTAAACTGCTTTTAGCTTAAAACTGAAAGACCCAGACACTTTTGCCCGTTTCACCATGACCTAGGTTCGTTGGTTCAATCTGCTGTAGTACTCTGCGCTTCAGAGATGATAAAATGTTTTTGCTTCAAGGAAGATTCAAAACCATAACCAAGTATTCATGTAGACCGGGTCCCCCAGCCAACCAAAGTACTCATAGATGACTAAGTTCAATGAAGTAATCTACCAAACATAAAATCTATAAGTTTGCATCCGAATTTTGTCCAACTAATGTTGAATCAACTCTAAGCAGTTTAGCGGTTCGATGGCCAGCTCATTTTTAGTGAAACTGCTAGTTTCACTATAAAAAGTAAAATAATTTTTGGACATCAACGTAGCAATCACTACTTTACAACAACCAGTACGAAGGTTTTCAGTTTGTACCGCTCATTTTAGCCACTACAAAGGCAGTGATCACTAACCTACTTCTTTAGGCAGCAACAACACATCTATGTTATAAAGAGAAAATACTCTCGTGACAAAAAAAAATCACGCAATATTACAAAAATATCGTAGGAGAAAATAAAATCCAACTAAGCTTCTTGCCTAAAAAAATCCCACTATTCGTCCAAAAGAGACAGAAACACACTACTTTCAACTCTTGTTTGAAATACTGAGTAACGAATTACGTGGGCTGGCGGGTGCCCCAGAAGATGAGGATGTTCAACCAAAAGTGAGCAAACAGACAAAACTATACGCAAGAGAAGAAATGTATCCTCCCATGCTGACACATAGTACGGGTAAATCGAACTACTTTTCAATCTTTGACACATAGCCCGTCGACTCAAGCTACCACTACGTGCTTATTACGAGTCACCCACTCGTTCTTAAATGGTTATAAGCATTTTTAAAAGCAAAGAGCAGAATGAGAAACTGCTCTAGAACTACCTAGGAACAATCACACTGAGAAAGAACGGAAGAGGATGAATAGAGCGGACATAGCTCAGGATTACGGAAGACCAAATGAGTTACCACCGTCCAAAGAGATATGGAGGAAAATGATTCAAGGAAGACTAGACGAGTTGGTGTATTTCCTGTCTTACAGTCGTCTTCTTACCCGAATGTGCCTCATTACCCGAGAGAGAGACGGAGGGAGAGAGAGCCACAGAGAAAGTCAGAGAGACAGAATTAAAAACAGAAAAAGAGAGAGAGAGAGAGAGAGAGAGAGAGAGAGAGAGAGAGACAGAGACAGAGACAGAGAGAGAGAGAGAGAGAGAGAGAGAGAGAGACAGAGACAGAGACAGAAACAGAGATTGTTACCTACCAGCTCAGAGGAGACAACAGGGAGCACGCACGGAGGAGACGGCGGACAGAGGAGATCGAAACTCTGCGCAGATTAGGTACAGAGGTGATGAACCCGGCGACTTTCTAGCATATAGCGTGAAAACCGCAACTCTTGGTAATACCTGGTTGGAAATGTTAATTCAGTAAATTCATTCTTTTGGGAAAAAAAAATTTTTTCTTTGAGAAAGAGTCCAATAAAATAATTCATTGAAACATGTAACAAGTTTTACAATGATGACCTGTTCAAGTTGTCACCAATAGATAGTTTGGCAAAAGTATCGGGAGTACTCAGCTCTAGGGCTTCCCAATCCCTTAATCCTCTTCTTAATACATTGCTCCAATCTATTGCATTTTCTGGACCATCCTCGAGGTCCTGGATAGTAGACTGGGCTGGGTCCCTCAAAATGGCACAGAGTTCAAGAATGCATCTTTGAGTGACTATTCCACATCCACTTATCATTTTAAATTTTAATTGATGTTCCATTATTGGAAAATCTAATGCATTGTTTGAATTTTAGGAGGAACTTTGTAGATCCTCTTCCTTATTGTGAATCTGTGATTTGGGGAATGTTGGCCAAGCTTCCAATCTTCAATTTCTACTCCCATCTAACTTGACACTAATTATACCCCCTCAATAACTAAGGTTGGTATGGATATTATTTCTCCTTGCTCCTATTTACAACTAGACCATATTTCTGTTCAAGGCAACAAACATCCTCTCCTTGTACGAGGTGTTGCTTAAAGCCAGTGGATGATCCCTTCCAACGTATGCATAATTTGCTTCATTCTCGTGGGAACCATCATCAAACAATACATAGAAGGAATGACATATATTGAAATTAACTTCCTCCCTCCCTCTTAGCACAGCGTTAGGTGCTGGAAAACATTGGAATTTACCACCATTAATGCGAATAAAAAATTTGGCCGGGGATAAACATGAGTTTATCTTATTCCTCTAGTACTGGGTCTTGGAAGAGGCTGGTAATAAGATAGCCAACTTTCATTACCACTAAACATCTGATTACTTTGTCAAAAAGATGTTAGAACTCCACTTGGTAACCACGTACATAAGAAGAATAGTGAAGCTTTGAAAGTATCATGAAGGTTTTCATATTAAATGGCCAAATCTTACAAAGAAGATGAAGGTGATTGTTTTATGCTTTTCAAGATAGAAGTACAAAAAATTGGGAGAAGAACTAAAGGGACGAACAAAAGAGAGAGAAGAGAAGAAAAGAGCAATGAGAAGCAGTTGTTAGAGTAAGCAATGGGCGAGGGATCTCAAAAACAAAACCATATGAAACCTTTTCTTGAATTTATACATACCCACAATAAAACCAATGTTTAATGACTCAACTAGGAAAAACAATCCGTAATGGTCCTACCAAAGTGGAAAAAGACCCATCCAAGGATAGAGATATAACATATCATTGCCCTCAAGCAAGCAGGTGTTACTCATTAGAAAGCGAGACTACCAAATAATCTACAAAACCAACTAGACATAAATATGACCAGTCATGAACTTTCTATTTGAAAATGTGGTAGCATTTTTGTTTTTAACTCTATTAACTTCACAATATTGTTGAACTAGCTTCACCCTCTAAATAGGAGTAGGCTAATGCAACCTACTTGTCATACCGTTGGATTGAACAAGGCAACTTCTGCAGCGTGTGGCCTAGCTCCCAAGTCTTAAGAATTTGACAAAAATAGCAACAACTGCATTTGGAAAAATCTAACTCTATTTATTCCAACAAAGATTAACTCCTTTGAGCTACAAATTACTGATATTCCACCTATTTATAGGCATCCAACTGTGTACAAAAAATCTCCTAATAAGATGAGATTCCATTCTATCGCAAACTTAGATACAATATATCTCATCTTGAACTCATCCCATCTCTCATCCAGATTCAAAATTCTATTCAAATTTAAATGGTTTTTCATCCTCTCATTTGAATTCAAACTCTCTAACTCCAATTCAAATTCCCCATTTCGAATTCGAACACCAAATTCCTGCATGACTTGTTTGAGTTCACCCCAGTTGGTCCTACAATCAGTCCACCGGTTAAACAATTTGAGGTTGACTTGGGTCGGATGGAAATCCAAACTAAATGACCCACCTTTGAAAGTGCATGTTATGCAATTTTGCGCATGTCTTTGCCTTGCACACAATCGGTGTTGTTGGGCGTGCACGTTGCCCCCAGCTTCGTTGTGTCCGATAACATACTCTCACCATCATAATGCAAACGTCCTCATCGCATTACTCCTCTATCTTCAAGCCTTCCGATTCAGAACCTCAACTTTTGTAGTTGTTTCAATAGAGTTGTCTTCCTCCAAGCTCTCTTGTCTCGCCTCAATCATCTTTGGAACATATTCCTCCATGTTCGTGCATAAATCCTTGAAATCTCTAATCGAAAGAGAGTTAAAAGAAATCTCAGTGGTCATAGTCCCCTTACCTTTATTAGCAGAAGTGACTTCATAAACCCTTCTTGTGTTTGACATTACGTCAAAGAGCTTTGATGCCAATTGTCACACCACTAGATTGAACAAAGCCCAAATTTGACTCAGCCCAAATTTAACTCTTTACAGTGTACAGTCTAGCTTTCAAATCCATTTGAGGCTAGTAAGTCGAACTCCTTGAACTTACAAAAATGACAACAACAGCTTAGGGAAAGATCTAACTCAATTAATTCCAACGAAGATTGGCTCCTTTAAGTTACAAGTTGAAGATGGTCTAAACCAAAAAGTACACCAGCTATTTATAAGTGTCCAACTAGGGTAAAAAAAAGACATAAAAACTCTTAATCAAATAAGATCTTATCATGTCTTAAACTTAAATTCAAAGACATCTTCTTGAATATGAATTCAAACCTTTTTGAAGTCAAATTTCTTATCTCCCATTCCAATTGAAAACTCTATTTATATTCAAATGGTTCTTCCATCCTCTCATTTTAATTCAAACTCTCAAGTTCAAATTCAAATTCCCTTATTTCAAATTGGAACTCCCGAATTCCAATTTGTACACCAAGTTCCTCCATGACTTGGTCGAGTTCACCCCTGTCCATTGGTCCAGCCATCCATCCACCGATTACATGGTTTGAGGTTGATTGTGGTCGAATGAAATTCCAAACTAAACTACTCGCCTTTGGATGTGCATGGTTTGAGCTTTTGCCATGTCACCTTTGCCTTGTTCATGTCGCCTCTGCCTTGCACAAGTTGGTGTTGTTGGGTGCCCTTCGTTTTTAACACTATTGCTCTGTCCGATTCCTATAGTAACTAAAAACTTATTTAACTTTCTTGACCCAAGCAATTGACTCATCGTAGTCAACATATTTTGGATAGTCAAATAGGCATAATGTGTGTAGACACTAATTGTTTAAGCATTGGTATTTATTCTTGTTTATCTTAAAGTCTCTTTGATGGTGTAAAGTCCAATCTTCTTGCCAAAAAAGTACCAAAAAGAATGGTAGTGTTGTAATGATGATAACAAGGCTTGGTATTTATGTACTTGTCTTCTAAGTATATTGGCTACTCATCTATGATTATAGAATTTTAAAATTTTTAGCTTCCAAGTTGTGTAGTTCTGAGAGAAAGCTCCTCTGAACCCCTGTTTAGAAAATTTTACAATTTCATGTGTTATAATGGGTGTGAATTAGGAAAAGGGGATGGTTAGGGGTAATTTAATTTGATCATGGAAATCAAACTTCAAAGAATAAATATTAACTAGATTGAGGTATTTCAGTAGTTCAATGTTATCCGTTGCTACCTTTGTTTTCGATTCCAATTGGTGTGGCTGAGAATTTGATAGTGAGTGATTGAATTAGTTGGCTATAGATGATTTACAGAATTAAGTACAGAGTGTAGAGATATCTCTCCATGTAAGTGGCTAATGGGTATATGTAGACCCTTAGCATAACTATGGTGAGACATTTTTGCCTATGATTCACATAGATTAATTCGTACATGGCTAGAAATAAGAATTGGTATTTGCATCAATTAGATATTAAGAATGAATTTCTTTGTGGTGACTTATAAAAGGGGAGTACATGAAACAACCCTAGGGTATATTGTTTTAGGAGGGGAAAGTGAAGGTGTCATCCTTTAAAGGAAGGAAAATACTAGTTGCACCTTTGCACAATGCTTATCTGGTGTACATGATGTAACCAGCTAATCCGAAACACAGTTGCCTAGGGTTTATCCGAATTTAGGATTTTAATAAACAAAAAATATTTTACTATTTTTTTAAGTTTTCCTATTGGTTGGTTACATCAAGTACGTCGGATAGGTACTGCAGCCTAGGTGTAGCTAGCATTACTATTAAAAAAGAACTATATGGTTTGAAATTGGTTTAATTAGTACTATACTCTTTCCCTTTGTTTTTTTTCCTAATAGCACTACTACAAATATCACTTTTCCCTACGGTTATAGGACAAACCATAGGAGAAAAATGACTTTTCCCTATGGTGACTAATGGACACTAGGGAAAAGTACTTTTTCCCTTCAGTCCCCTTCCACCCGTGGCAAAAACCCTTAATGGCTTGGGTTATACGTCGAACCGAAGGGAATAGAGAAAAGAAAAAAATTTCCCCCCTTTAATTCTTTCCTACGCGCATGCCCTTGCCCCCAGCCCGCCCGACCTGCAGTTTTCATTTTCCGCCCTAGCTAGCCGAAGCTGATTGAACTCCTTCACGATTGCGGACATCCGATGGCAAAATCCTTCACTACTTGTTCCCCAAACTCTCTCCCACTTCGTTCGTAGTCAATCGGGATTAGGGTTTGTGTTATGGCAGATGCCAGGTTGTGCCAATCGCCATTGAAGACCTTTTGAGCTAGCTGCTGAGATTTTTCCCGTGAAGGTTAGTTTTTTTTTTCTCGTTGTTTTTCTTATAGTTCTTTTCTTCATTCTTTATGCTGCATTCCTGTTTCACATCAAGGTGTTGCTATTGGTTTCAATTCTCTCTTTCTCTCGCTAGAGTTGAACTGAGCTGTTTTTTCTATTATTTGGAATGTCCACTCTCATTCCCTTGCTTACGTGACAAAAGGCATGGTAAAAAGAGGATCTGGAATATACAATGTATTTTACGGAGCCTTAGCAAACCTTAAGATATTGTCTGTGACTGATTTGAGCTAGAGGTAAAAGTTGTTTCTTTTTTCGAATTGAGCTAGAGGCAAAAGTTGAGGTTTTTAAGAGCCTTCATGGAAGGCTTTTAAGAGCCTTCATGGAAGGCCAGAGAAAATCTTCTTCTTCTGTTTCTTTTTGTCTCGCATGAGTATTGCCAAAATGTTCAAGTGCAGCACCCTGCATACAAAATTCTACTATTGGTTACACATTGTGGTCTTATTATCTGATTTATTGCCTTTTTATTCTTAACTTGGATATGTGGTGCTCTAGCCGGTTAAAAACAAGGTTTTGTTATTTTTTCTTTAATTTTGCCCCTCGCTAAAAGTTTCTTGCTTCTTGAATGTCAATATGAAGCAAGTGGTGGCCCATAATGGAAGTTAATCTTTTTATTTTTTTTTCAAATCCTATACAAACTTTATTTCCTGAAAGTTGGCAAGTGAAGAAGTCCTCCCAATTTAATGCAAGCATTTCTGCATAACTCATTGTAATTAAGATGGTCACACAAATAAATTTTTTAAATGCTAGATAATGTGCATACAACGTCATAAATCTTTGAAAATTTGCATACAAAATTATGAATCTTTGTATTTGTAAATATTAGCCTTCCATTTTGCCATTTCTTTTATCTGTTATATTTTAATTGTTATCCTATTAATATTACTTGTGTAGGGACACCTAGGTGTCAAGCTGAATGACATTGGGAGGCAACAAGCAGCTGCAGTATGCACAACTTTTTATGTTTATTTATTGAAATCTTTTAGTTCGAAAGATTACCATGCATTTTATTTCCATTTTAGTTCCTCCAGGTAGCTGATCGAATGTCTAAGGAATTCAATGTTGAAGCCATTTGCTCCTCTGATTTGAAAAGAGTCTATGAGACTGCACAAATAATTTCGAGGAGTTGTGGCTTGCCCAAGGTAATTATTAGTTGACCAATTGTTGTATTTTTTCCTCTAGGTGGTTATTGAACAATGATGTTCCAGTTAGGTGCTGTCAGTACCAATTTTTTTTATGTGGCTGTATGAAAGTTCAAAGATTTTTTCTGGGAGAACTCATAGCATTTTTTATCCCGAAGTTTGAATTATAAAAATTATCTAGTAAACTTAATGCAATTTTACTTTACAATTCTATCCTTGTATTTGTTGTGAGGTCATTTTTTTATTAGGTCTTGGCCCTGCTAACTTGGCTTCCTTGTAGAAAGAATTGTTTCCAATAGCCGGCGACATAATTCTTTCAATTATTTGCATTTTCATATTTTTTTCAGATACTTATACATTTTCTACAACAATGTTTATCTAGGATCCCTCACAAGAATTGTTTCCAGTGGTTGGTGAACTTGTCCTTGAGGTATTTCTATCAATTGATTATTGTGTTTGATTCGTATTTCTGTTGTGAATTTATCTTTCCATAACAATATACTTTCTGATTGTAATTGTTCAACTTCTTTAATAGATATCAAGCACCTTCAACCTCTCCAACTTGTGCTTCTGGCCATCTGTAAGTATTTGTGTAGAGTATGTTGATTCAAAAAATTATTTGTTTAGAGTTTGATTTAAAAACATCTTTCATTAAGAAGCACTTATTTCTGTATAGATGCAATGAGATTGATCGATATTATATTTCAGCAAGAATGCTTAATTATTTATATTGACCAATAGGGTTTTAGGGTATATATAGAATTCAAGAAATGTGTTATACTGCTCATTAAAAAAAATCAGTACTTTTGCTAGATATAGTGTTTGATCCCAAATATATGCATGAAATTCAGAATTTTAAGGCTAAAATGTTTCAAGTCAATAATAAAGCACCCCACATAGGTTTGTTGATTTCATTTTTAAGTTAATTGCCGGGAAAAATCAACCCACACGTACTTATCATCTAATTTTTGTGTTGTTTAATCTGTCTTTGATTGTTGCCTTAGAGATGAATTATCTCAATGACAAAAAATGGATGTACGAGTACACTAACAAACATGACTGATGTAAGGATGAATTTGTGGGTAGAATTCGTTTCTTCATAGAGTATGCAAAACAGCACATGGGGGTCCAAAGAGATGGTGTTATGCTATGTCCATGTGTCAAATGTGAGAACACAAACTATGTCGATTGTGAGAGCATCAAATACCATATCGTTAGAGGGTTTAGGGCAAAAGAATACGGAAAAAGTTGTTGTTGCTGAATCAACGGTGCAACACAGATATATCATCATCTTTAGGTTTCATAAGACAATAATTTCCTTTCTTAGTGAATTTTTCAACATATATAATTATTTAGTTTGTGTTTGCCCTCATTCTAATTAAATTTTTCTAATTGGCAGATCCAGAAGATGAAGTTGATAGTGGGCCTTTAGCATAACGATTGAACAAAAGCCATGATGAAGTTGGATAGTATGAACTCCATACATGAATATTTTTTGGCATGATGAAGTAGATTGATCACACTCCATACATGGAAATGTTTTGGGCATTTAAGATTGATCACAGTCCATACTTGTTTATTTTTTGGCAATTACATGTATATGCAAGTAATGTAGTACGTTTTTTTGGCAATCACATGTATATATAGTTAATTTAATACTTATTTTTTGGGCATGACATGTATAAACAGTTAATGTAATACTTGTATTTTTTAGCAAAAAGTTTCTTTTGATGTGTTTGGATTATGAAATGTTATTATATACGTTTTTTTTAATGTGTTTGACAAATATTATGTATAGGGTGTGAGAATATATAAAACAGGGAGAAAAATACAGAAAAATTTTAAAATAATTAATAGCACTAAATATTATTGCCTAGAGTTGAACCGTAGGCAATAATATTGCTCATAGAGAGCAATGCCTACGGTTTAATAGGTAAGGAATAACTGTAGGCAATACACAATTTTGTAGTCACGGATTTCAGTATTCCCTACGGTTGTATTTACGGTTAAACCATAGAGAATAAGTATTCCCTACGGTTGTTCTTACGATTCAACCGTAGGGAATACGTTTTGCCTACGATTTTTCCTACGGTTAAATCGTAGGGAATAAGTACTGCTTATAGTTTAACTGTAGGGAATAAGTTTTGCCTACGGTTGTGCCTACGGTTCAAAACCGTAGGCAAAAAGCTAGTTTTCCCTACAGTTTGTCAACCCGTAGGGAATAATACTATTCCCTACGGTTTTTAACCGTATGGAAAAACAATTATTATCCTCTACGGTTTCAACCCTAGGGAAAGATTATTCCCTTCGCTTTTAAGCCCGACACATTATTGGCAATGTAGAACAGTAGGGAATCTTTTCCCCACGGTTATTTTGACTTGTCCCTACGGTTTAAAAGTGATATTTCTAGTAATGGAGGGTTGTCACCATGTTTATGTTGCATAAAAATGGAGGTTACTTTGATATTGGTTGTATATGTTGATGACAATATTATTTCAGGTGACGATAATACAAGTATAGCAACTACAAGAAATATTTTTCATCATATTTTCAAACAAAAAACCTTGAGACTAGTCATTTGCTAGTAGTAGAGGTGGCTAGAAATAAGTTAGGGATCACTTGTGTTAGCGCAAGTATTTTATTTATTTGCTTGATGATACAAATGATGGGATGTAAGCCTTATAAAACACTTAGATATTTGTGTGTCATTGTATGTGAAACCCCACTACTGATTGAGAATAGAAATTCATTTAATCAATTAGTAGGTAAGCTCATTTATGAGACATTGCCGCTCATTTAAATATAGCTTAAGTAGTAGGGATGGAGAGTAGATTTATAAAATCACCAAGTACATATGGAGGACATATGTGGGATTCTTAGGTACTTAATGAGGCCTATACAGAGGTCTTTTCTTAAAAAACCAAGGGCATGTTAATATCACAAGGGTGTCACTATGGCAGGCTTTGTAGGATATTGAGTGGATATGAGCTCTACTATTAGGTTTGTACTTTTGTTAGTGGTAGTTTGATTACATGTCAAAATAAGAAACACAAGGGGCCCCTTCGACTAAGATTTGGTATCCAAATATAATCCTCTCCAATATGAGTGCAAATGGCTAAAGTCTTTACCTGAGCGTTTGGAGGATACTCATTCTTATCTAAACATTGCTTTTCTGCCTCAAAAAATGTTCATTTGTATAAAAGTTTGACTTAATTAGTACTCACATTTTTTATTTATTTATCCTTTGCCACACAATGACATATTTATTTCTGTAAGCTTCAAAAACTCTTGGAGTGTCTGAGTCAAGATACTGCAATTTAGTTGTTTCCAGAGCTTGTAATTAATTGTTACTTCTTTTCCTGACAAAATATAACACAGTATACCATCCTTTGAAATGAGTATGGCTTGCTTAACGTGTGTTGACCCAGCGGTCCCTAATGTAAACACGAGGGGATCAATTACGCTAGCAAGGAGAACAGGTCTCAATGGTGAACAAGAAGGTGAACCAGAGGTATGTGGGCCTGAGAATATAGCGTTATGCTGTATATGCATGACTGGAAAAACAATACAAGGGGCATATCATATGAGTGGTATACAACATGATTCTCTTTAGCTTCGCTTCTGCTGGACAGATCGAGGAACAAATGCAAAGCCACGGGTATGGCGGCGTCCGAAGCTCACTGTAGAAGGGGATGAATCTGATGTGCTTAAATTTGAGATTTTGGAGACAAGGTCATCCATCTTCTTGTCCACTTCCATATCTGTTTCTTTGGTTTCCTTTGCTTTCTCTCTGGAAGGGATGCACTTTCTCTGTATCTTTAGACGCTGCTTTTTGGATGGAAGAGCTTTCTTGAAGAATTCAAAGGAAGCAGAAAACTTGTGCCTGTCTATGAGATGCTGCTGTCGGCTTTTATAAGTCTTTAGCTTCGCTTCACAGCCTTCCACCAAGCATTCATACTGGTGTTTAGATGCATAAATTAGTACAAACAGTATCTACTACAATCAAAGAGGAGAACACAACAGCACTAGAACTAAACACAGAGACTAGTAAGAACAAGTGCTTGATCAATGACAAAAAAAAAAATTAGTATGAAACAATTGATATAAGCATGCTTTTAAAGCTTATCAAATGGTTGGGCACAACAGAGAATAATTTCTGCACGACATTGCTCCTAATGAGATAAGGGGGTAGGCATAAAAAATATTACATCATTTATTGATCACTGGAAACATTAGACCTCATACCAAACATTTTAATGGACAAGTAACTACTGGCACAATCCATAAAATTTCGGAACCAACGGCAAAATTAATTGCATAATCTTTGTTTCAGAAACAGCAGTGCCCAAAAACATTATTAGTCACTTGGCGACAAAAGTACCCAAGCAACGAACTTCCCTTACGAAATATAAAGCAGGGATGGTTTTCAAAAGAAGAGGTGGATGAACAAAAAGGCCATTGTAAGGATACTTGGACCTTTGTTGTGACTCATAGACGCTACAGTAGGAACTCATTAGGCTCTCTTTGGTCCTTTGTTGTGACTCATAGACGCTACAGTAGGAACTCATAAGGCTCTCCACAATCTAATTATAGCCTTATTACCATACCTCTATCCGACACCTAATTATAAGATACATCACAATCAAGTTTCTACTCACAGTTGATATCCTAAGATATTCTTGTCAGCATTCCTAGGCTAAGATGATGAGCAACAATTTTGTTTTCACTCTGCACTACAATCTGCAAAAGTAACGACTGCCACTCATGCTTATTCTCTCGTACAATAATATAGGATACACCTAATAACAGAAAACATCCTTGTTGTAAAATTGTGGGACAGATAATTCAAAACCTTCCTCATCTCCATTTATGTATTCATTGATAAACACTATGAGAGTCATATAAAGAGTACATAGAAGTTACCATAGCAAAACCACGTGCAACTTTTGCTTGAAAGAAAGAATCATGTGCTTCAGAAATATGAATACTCAGCAAGCGAGATGTGGGATAAACTCTTGAGCATACAGAGCAGGAAGCCATGTGCCTTGCATGATAATGGTCTTCAAAGTTCTCTAACGAATCCATTTTTGCACCACATCCAGCAATAGGACAAGTTAAGATCCTGCCAGTGTGTAAATGAAGTAAGCCATCAATAAATTTAACACAGTTTGAACAACACAAGAGACATATCCAGGAGCCAAATAAAAAAGACAGATATTTAGAAAAAAGGTAAGGAGTCAATTCTCTTATTAATTTAATTGGCTCTTTTTTCAAAAACCAAAAGCAGATGCTTAGTGCAGTTAAGGTAGAAATCAAGCACCAAGCACAAAGATCCAAATCAGTATGATATCTTTTACTAAACCGTGTAGAAAGGACACATATATTCACAGGATGTGCTAGTCACGTTCTTATATAATTTAAACCGTTTCATTTTGAAAGACTAAATCATATTAAAATTCACGAGAGCAAGTGAAAAGCCAAAAACATAACACTTCCCAAATGTAGGGAGCAAGAAGTAAAGCACTTCGTTATTTTAATTAGCTTTTTAGCATCCAAACTAACAGACCAGGATAGCGTGAGACAAAAACTGAGACAAGAACTCAAAGATTTCTATAACAAACTTTCATATTATAGCAAAAGTTTTAAGTACCATATATCTACTAAACTCACAGTGTGAAAATATTTTTTAAATTCAGCAAGAACTAGAATTAAGGAGAATGTAGGTCCATCGCATGGTTAATGTCTAGAAATAATGTGAAGCGAAGCCCCTCTCACATCTCAGTTTGTTTTCAGAAGGATCAACAAAGTTCACATATATATTACTTATATATCATAAGTAAAAAGCTCTAAAACTCAGAGGACATACCCGCCTTCCACATCTTCCATGTTCTGAATTTGGCTTTTTTCATCCTCAGATAGGTCTAATGCAAACTGGTAACAAGGGAAACATGAAATTATTTAATGCACAAACAAGAGTAACAAGTGTAGCCTTTTTTTTTTCATTGTAGATCCTTGCAAAATTAGGACATAGTTTCTTTCAATAAGAACGTGGAGACTTCAGCAGAGTAAAGACAAAATGCATCTGGATTGCATTGTGAAACCAATATTAGATAGCTATTTAAATTTTCCCTGATATCAAACCATTTGAAAGCATGAGAATTTATGCATTCCCAGATAAGAAAATATAATAATTTCCCCTGTATATTTGGACTTTCCAATTTCAGTAACCTTTATTGCTTCAAATTTAAGATGTTCAACCTCCTCCATTCTGTTGTCAAAATGACAATTTCTGCTGAGAGTACAGTGGATTATCACAATATTGCACATAAATGACAATTCTGTAACAAAAATGTTGAAAATACCTATCACATGAAAACATATGAAACTGGATTTCAAAAAGGAAAGAATAACTCATTATGATAAATAAATTGGAAGTTCCTAAAATCAGTCCGTGATTAGCTCCTGCTTGCTTCTTAAGATCGATTATTACTGGACAAAATGAGCTGCTATCAGGCCAAAGCTTCCATTTTCAATAAGATAAACATGTGACAGGCAGACAAAAGACCCCATCCTCCAGAATTTCTCCCAGAGAGGTTAAATGTATGATTACATTCTAACTTTCTGCATAGAAATGATAGAGACAACATCCCGAATTTCTTTACCAATTATTAAGAATATACAAAACAAGTTTCATTCTTCAGAGTTGATTGAGAAAGTCTCTATACGTTTTGACAACCTTTGTCAAGGAAATGAACATCATGTGGATGCCAACATTTCCTTTTCTAGAATGACAGACAATGCATAGAAACAAGAGTTCACCAAATTTGGTGCTTTATACATGAGGGTCAATGAGACCAACAAAATGCAGCAGCCTGCAAGTCTCATACTAGTCTTCAAAAACTAAATGAACTGAATAGAATAAAGAGCACTGAATTGGCTGAGGGCATCATCAATTCGTTCGCCAAGCACAGGATATTTTGAGACATCTGATAAAGTACAGAGGTAAGAATCTTAGTTTTGTTGCTCCTCGAAAGATAACTGCTACAGGTTAGCGAAAAGATCATTTATAGTGGCCATTAACATTCAGATTTGGACTTCAAATCCAGGATGGTTAGGCCTTCTACACCAAACTGAAATGCAAAAGACAAAGGTGAAGGGGCGTAAAGCCAACCATGAAGTGATGTTTGCGACATCCTTTTTTAGAGAAAAATAATTTCGAAATGATCTCAACCATCAGTCATAAAACAGATTGCTCCCGAATTATGAAGCCACCGAGCCAAGTCAGACTGCAAAGCCCCGAGACAGAAAAGCTAACGAGTATAATCAAATTCAATGATTTCATTAATTAGAGCGAAAGATTAGCTTCCTTTTTTTTTTTTTTTTTTTTTTCTGTCGATGGCCTACCAAGATCACCGTTATGGATCATAGACGTGGTACAAGATGCTTTCCGAGACGTCTTTGGAGAAACAGAAGCGGGAACAGCAAACCATTCCTAAACTTGATTATCTTCACAAGAATAACAAATTGTATAACACGCTAATTAGGTCCAAAACAGTCCTCAATCTAAATATCCGCTTTCCTGTCAAGAAGGCACAGTAGCACGAAAATGATCCAGGGAAGGATAAGAGCCGAAAATGACAATGCGAATCGCTAAGAAAGAAGAAGAGAAAGTAAAACAAGCACCTGTTTTGCCAAAAGCTCTCTCTCTATATTGCCTGACACGAAGAAAGGCGCGTTCGGATCAAACTTCCGTACAGCTGCAACCCAAAAGGGAAATCCTAATTCGACTTGAGCTTCCACGCAGACTGCCATCGTTACTGCTCTCGAGCACGGAGAGCGCTCGAACGCCTACCAACGTTCGTCTGAAGGCTGAAACTAACTGTAACTCTGAAATACGAGCATTTCGAATTCGGGGATAGTTTAGTAATTTTATTCACCTGTGGGGCTTTTGCTGAAGTCGCTCAGTAAAAAGTGCTCCATTTACGACTACCCAGAAGCAGGAAGGACTAAGGAGCAGCTGGCGTTTCTCCTCATTATCCCGCCTAGAAAGCTCGATAGAAGAAATTGAAAAAGGTTTTCTCTTCTTCTCCCGCTTGGGCCGCTTCCATCTTGTTACCATTAAATCATTGGTTTCTGGTTACTCAGTAATTTGTCTCATCTCCTTCTTCTCGGATGATGGACGTAACTTGTTGTGTATGATTGATCGCAGCGGTCTGGATTGATTGTAATCGAGTAGAATCGCCTTCTAAAATGGTGAGTGGTAACGACACAACAGATTTGCATTCCTCTTTTTTAACGAAAAAATATGGAGTTGTAAGTTTAGAAAATTATGGAGTATGACTGCAGCCGTAGCGGGTAGGTCATACTGTATAAACAGCCCTTACGAGCATTTCCTTCTTCTAATTCCCGTGAATATATATTGGTAGATAGACTTTTCTTTCTTATGTAGTACACTTTTGAAGAGATGTGCAGCTTTCTGGTATTGATCCCATCTCTATGTTGTTTTTGAGGTGTTTCAAAATGAGGGAAGCTTAAAAACTACTGCCCCTGGACTCCTGTTGCTAATCGTTCTTAATGAATTGCATTCTCTCTATGAACGTAGGGGAGGTTGTAATATTCTTTACTTCATCCATCCTAGATTTCCATTTGTGTAATATTCTTTACTTCATGCAACCTAGATTTCCACTTGTTCAGGCAAAAGAAGCGTTACTGGTCATGCACTTAAACTTACTGTTGTAGCGACAGTTTTTTAGTTCGTTTCCTTCACCCAACCTATGCTTTATCCAACCTATGCTTTATCCAACCTATGCTTTATCTGCTCGACATCCCACTCTGGGCACCTCCTCTACACTTTTAGGTCATAAGTAAGCCCTATTATTACTATCCTTTGGTGGCTTGATGCACGTGCCTCTTGTCACTATGAGAACTGGTATTTTCAGATGGAATTAGCCCTTTGGTCCTACCGACTTGGAATGACAAAATGAGACCCATGCAAGTATAATGAACCTGCTTTGGCTGACTTGAAATTTCATGAGCAAAACGGCTGGACCATCAGTCATGCAACAAGAAACACCCCGCATGATGATAATGAAAAAAGTAGTAATACAACAAGCTATTTCATCTCAGGATTCATTGATCCAAACTCAGGATTCATTGACCTTCACACCATTGAGGAAAAAAGTAGTAATACAACAAGCTATTTCATCTCAACTTGTGGTTGTTGAATGAGGTTAACCTTTTTGTGGTACTTGGTGAGTGGATGTCATTCCTGTAAATTCTCATGCAGGTAGGCATTAGGGTTAGGAAGTGTCATTGCATTTGTAAATGCTGGGGCGCACAGTGGTTGATAGTAAAGCATTTTGTGCTGTCTACAGCATCAGACATATTTTCTTTCACTAATCTCCCCGTGCCATGTTTAGCATAAACTACGACCATTGAAAGGAACTTGTTTGATTTTTTTTTTTGAAAACTGTGTCCTATTTCATTAATTGTTGTAATATACAAGAGTACCTGATGCAGGACGGGGAATAGAATAGATAGAGAAGAAGAAGGAAAGAGAGAGAAAGAGGACTAGAAAGGAAGATAGGAAAGGAGAAAGAGATAGAGGAAAAGAAGAAAACAAGAGAATAAGTTTCAATTAATCAAACAAACGTTTTCATTCATAAATTATAGCCTATTTATAGGCTAATTACAAAACCTACCAAGTACTTTGTATCCTAGTAGAACTAAAACACTAAATAAATTAAGAATTCTAAATCAACTAACTCAAAGCACCCATTCCACCCTAATTTTTTTTTTGAAAGTTGTGATTTTATTTCATTTCAAAAAAAGAATTACACTTGCCGCTTGGTGGGCAAAAATACACTAGCTTAAGGTACCGAAACCACAATGTGCTGTTCCTGTACCCCTTGCTTGGCAAGTAGATCAGCTTTGCCATTAGCACTCCGAAGTACGTGTGACCAACAAGTCACCAAATAAGATAAATCAGAGATTTCATTAAAAGTAAAGAGGTGCCTCCAAGGAGGCTTGGACTTCCCTTGACACCAAGAGATGATGACTAGTGAATCTCCTTCAACATGAAGTGGCCTTGAGACATTCAAACTTTTGCTTCGGCCCTTGTAATAGACTTAGTGCTTCGGCTGTGGTGGAATCATTGTGGCCAATTGGCCCGGCATAAGTTAGGATGGTATCCCCATTTGAGTCTCTGATGAGTCCTCCAATCCCGGCTGGTCCCGGATTACCGAGAGATGATCCATCAAAATTCAGTTTGTAGGACTGATCTGGAGGAGGCACCCACTCTTGATTTTTTTTTTTTGCAGTATGGCCTTCATAGGCATGATCCTTCCATGACTTCCAGATAATATCAGCACCAATCCCTCGGAATGAGGGTTGCAATTTAAGCCACCCCACAATATGATGTAGGATACTATAGGTAATGTCCTTCCAATGCCTGGCCTTGTTGTGAAAAACCTTGTTGTTGCGTTCCTTCCATATGCTCCATGGTATGTATCCCAAACAAGAACTGAACATAGTTCTGCCCTTTTTGCCCAAGCCAAGGGACCCGACTAAAGAAAACAGCCCAGTTAACTCCTTAGGGATGACAATTACCTGGCCAAACATATGTAGGAGGGATCCCCAAATCCTCCAACTAAAATTGCAATGGAGAAGCAAGTGATTGACTGTTTCAGCTTCATGGTGGCATAAGGGACATAGGTTGTTTGCAAGTTGTATTCCTCTTCTCTCCAACAGGTCACGGGTAGGCAACCTTTCCCGAATAAGACACCAGTTAAAGAAAATCTGTTTCTTAGGGCATGAGAAGGTCCAAGCAATTGTTGAAGCATGTCTATTGATGTCCCTATCCAGTAAGCATGTGTATCCCGAACTAACAGTGTATGCTCCTTTTGCACAAGGTCTCCATATTAACGCATCAGGTTGTATCCTTATCAAATAAGCTTTATCGATCTCACATATCAACTCTGAAAATTGTAGTGCTTCCGCATCGTGTAGGGTTCTTCGAAGCAGAGGAACCCAGTTGATATTTTTGATTTGCCCAGTTGGAGCCATATCAGAGATGAGGCTGCTTTGATTTCGAGCAAGGGAGAAAAGGTTGGGGAACCTATCAGCTAGGGGGGCATCTCCGATCCACCTATCCAACCAGAACCGAGTTTTGTCTCCCTTGCCTGGGTGTAGGGAGATCCAAGTGCGGAAAAAAGGCAGAAATTTAATCAACCGTCTCCAAACAGGGGAAAGACCCCTATTACGTATATTCTCAATCCACCAACATCTTGACCTGCTATCCATCCTTGTTGTAATCAGCCCTTTCCAAAGCAAATTATCCTTCACATTTAATCGCCATAACCATTTTGTGAGGAGAGCAACATTCATGAGAGTGATCCCCCTAATTCCCAGCCCTCCACATTCCTTCGGTTGGCAAACGTCATCCCATTTTACCAAGTGCATTTTGGACTTCTCAGCTGACCCGGACCATAAAAAATTCCTCATCAATCTTTCAATAATGTTAGCAACAGAGGCAGGGCAATGCATAAAGGACAAATAGTATATGGGAATCCCGAAAAGGCATGCTTTAATCAATGTAATTCTTCCAGCCTTGGATAGAAATCTCCCCTGCCAGGTACTCAATCTATGTTGCAGCTTTTCAATCACTGGGTCCCATAATTGTTTGGAAGTTCTTCTAGTGAACAAGGGAAGACCGAGGTATGTAGCTGGCAGACCACCCACTCTGACCGAGGAAGATTGCCGGATTACAAGGTACTTTGTTCAAGGTTGAATCCGAGATGGTGGACTTGGACCAATTAATTTTGAGTCCGGATGCCATTTCAAACAAGGACAGAATAGTTTTGATACTTTTCAGCTGCTCGATGGTGCCTTTACAAAAAATTATGGTGTTGTCTGCAAATTGAATAATCGGAATTCGAAAATTTTCTATGGTAGGTTCGATCCATCCTTGCTCAACTGCAAGATGCATTAGATAACGCAGCCCTTCACCAGCAATATTAAGCAGCATGGGGATAGTGGGTCCCCTTGCACGAGTCCATGAGATGGCTTGATGTACCCATGTGTGCCCCCATTTATAAATATGGAGTAACGAGCTGAAGATACGCATGTCATGATCCATTTTCTCCATTTTTTACGGAACCCCAGCTGTTGCATCATATACCTGAGATACTCCCATGATATTCTGTCAAAAGCTTTTTCAAAATCAAGTTTCAGGATTATCCTCGGTTCCGTGGACTGGTGACAGAGATGTAGAACTTCATGAGCACACATCGCAGCATCCAATATGCTCCTACCCTTGATGAAAGCATGTTGCTGGGGAGAGACAATTTTATCCAAGACTTTTTGCAGCCGTCCTGCCAATATCCTTGCAATTAATTTATAAATGCTGCTAGCCAAACTGATTGGTCGAAAATCAGTGATCCTTTCTACACATTGCTTTTTTGGAATTAGGGCAATGAAGGTTGCCCCAATGGCTCTATTGGTCAGCCCATTCTGGTAGAAGTGTTGGATCAGGCTCGTGGCCTCATCTCGAAGAAAACCCCAGCAAGCACTAAAGAATTCTCCGTTGTAACCATCAGGTCCAGGTGCTTTATTTTTTGGCATATATTGGCCCGCTGCATCAATTTCTTCTTGCGTAAAAGATGACTCCAAGAGTTCAGCCTGATTCTGATTTAGCCGATGGAGAGAGGTGAAAGGTATTCTTGGTCTAACAGGACTATCCTCAGTAAATAATTCGGTGAAATGGCCAACGATACTGTTGATAATTGTGGACTTGTCAGTCGTAGCAGCCCCCTCAACTATAAGAGAACTAATCCTGTTAACCCTTCTTCTATTTGATGCCATAGCATGGAAGAATTTAGAATTTGTGTCCCCCTCCCCCTCAAGTAGCCATTTTTGGCGTGCCCTTTGCCTCCAACAAATATTCTCCTTGTGAATGATGCTATTAAATTCAACAGTAGCATTAAATCTTGTAGCCACCTCATTGTCAGTTAAAGGCCTTTGTTCTTCTAAAAAATCAAAATCTGATATGCTGGAGAGAAGTGAATTTTTCCTTTCTCTTTGCGAGTCTTTTTGTTGTTTTGACCATGTCAAAAGATTGCCTTTAAGAATTTTCAATTTACGGAAAAACCTCCCCCCCATCGGACCATCATCAACAATTTGAGTCCACCAATGCTCCACTCGGGGTATAAATTTTTCCTCCTCCAACCAATAGTTCTCAAATCTGAATGGTGTGCCACCCCAATTCTAAGAATGAGAATCCATGAGGATAGGCCAATGGTCTGAAACTGTTTTATCCAACACTCTACATGCAGTTTGTGGATAAATGTCAAGCCACTCGGGGCTACACAAAAATCTATCTAGTCTAGATAGTATTGGGGGTGTTCTCTTGTTACTCCACGTAAATGCTTTTCCTGCCACAGGAAGATCAAGTAATTCGGCAGCTCCAATAAAATCAGCAAAGCCTCTCATAGAGGTTGTGAGGGACCTAGCCATAGGCGACTTCTCGGCTCTTGTTCTGATGGCATTAAAATCTCCAGCAATCAACCAGGGATATGCCCACTGATTAATCATCCCTGAGAGATCATCCCAGAAACCAGCTCTTCTAGAGTAGACGGTTGGCCCATATACTGCACCAAGGGACCAAACACTGTTATTAATGAGATCTTTAATATTAATGGCAATGTAATGCTCTCCCACATCATAATTTTGAACAGCTATATAGCGTTGATCCCACACACAAAGGATACCACCAGCTGAGCCATTTGCACTCTTTGATTCCCAGCCCGGTCTTGGAAAGTGGACTAGCTCCTTAACAGTACTTTCATTTATTTGTTCCAGCTTTGTTTCCTGGAATATAATCAGTTGAGCTCGACTCCTCTGTATTAGACTCCTAATAACCATTCTTTTATTGCAACTTCTGACTCCCCTTACATTCCATGATAAAATTATCATAGTCTCGCCTTGGAGGCTTTTCCAACTCCCTTTTCTGTCCCTTTTGCATTTTTCTTCTTTGGTTTCTCAGCAATTCCTTTAGCACGGTATTCCTTCCCAATCTCATCAAGCTTGGCTGCATAAATTAATTTTTCTTGATATTCCTCTTTGGCCATTTGCCCTTTTTGTTTCTAGAGTTGTGACACCCAAGAGTATTTCTCAGCTTTTTTATTTTTTCTGGTGCCTTCAAATTTAGCACTATCCCATTCATCACTCCAATCCTCAATTTGCACTTGAATCAAATCAACATTTTCTTCCTCTGCATTCACATTCTCTTCCCCTTCTATAAATAAATTTCCTTCTCCCTCAACTTCCACTGCACCTTCATCATCATTTGGTACTTGATCATAAAAACCATTTACAGATTTAGGGGAATTTGCTGCATTAGAGGCTGAGGAAATTTTCCTCCTGGAATAGGCTGTGAGTGAAGCACTTTGTAATCGAATGGGGGTGGGAGGAACTTTTTTCATAGCCACATGCGAATGAAAGTTATCATTGATACTACTGAGTGGAGTGTTTTGCTCACTTTGTTGTCCCGTGGAGAGTCTAAGAGAGCTGAAAGGAGTTTGAGGAGAAGGGGTAGCATTCTCCCCTGTGGGGCTGGAAACCATGGCCGATGGTTTATTGATAGAGAGAGGGCTTTGAGGAGTTTTTTGTAGGCTTACAGCAGAGCACTGTGCATTTAAGCTCTCTGCACAAAGTAAAGAGGATTGGAGTACTTGCAACTCGGCATGACTCACTTGATTTGGTGCTGCTACTGACTCGCCTGAGTGCTGGCATTGGTGTTGAGATGCATGAAGATTTACAGGTACTTGGAAGCCTCCCCAAGTGCCTAAAGAGAAATCCGTTTCGTACTCTTGAATGACTCGTACCGGCTCGGCCGAGTCAACTCGGGCTAACTCGCCCGAGTCAACTCGGGCATTCTCGGCCGAGTCAACTCGGACCAAGTCACCCGGGTCTACCCGAGCCAACTCGTCCGAGGTGTTGTTGAGGGGGATTGTTGCATTCAGAACACTTAACTCACCAGTGGATATGACTCGGCTTCCATTGTTTGGTGCTAGCTCCTCCTCGTCAACTCGGGCCGAGTTAAGTCCACCCAACTCGTCGTCTTCAACCTCCAGCCCTCCCGTGACTTCAAATGGCGGGACGAAATCTTCAGGCTTCAAGAATATTGCGAAGCATCTTCCTTCCAGTTCGAGCTCCGTCCACGCCTCCTTCAAAGGCCATTGATGTGGCCTGATTAAGACTCGACCGTATGCCATGTTGCGTCCGCTGGTCGTTTCCTCATCAAAGGCAATTAGTTCGCCTAATTTTTCCGCCAGCAAGCTGAGGGCATCCGCCCCCCATATCTCTACGGGAACACCCCAAATTTGGATCCAATTTGTTAGTGGCCGGTTTATTATTTCTTCCACCACGAGTATCCCAGCTCGGGATTTCCTCGAGTGGTCCCAAAGGAGAAGTCTTTTCTTTGATTCCTCGGTACTCAACCGAATTAGCCAATCTCCTTTGCCGATGTAAGAAACCGGGAAGTGTGATTCAGGTTCCATCGCTGCTGAATCCAATTTTCTAGCTTTTGAGCTTCTTGGAGCCTCAATCGATCTTAATTACAACACCATTTAGGAGGTCATTTTTTGCGTGTCCTCCATTTCTCAAGCCAAACGTGAGTTTTTCCCCTTAGTAGTAGCTTCAGTCCCTCAGTATTCAGTAACCTCCTTCCACCTTCGATCTTCTCGGTGCTCTGCGGGAGTAACAGCTGCTTTCGGTATGGGATTTTCACGTCTTGGCATATGGTCTTCCAGGGCATTGCGTAGGATAGTCCATGGTGAGTCACCGTTCTCTCCCTTTTCTGGCAGGTACAGACGAGCAAGCACCTCATGTGCCCTGAAATGTGCAATCTTGCACTCCCACGAACTTCGCTTCATTACTGAAATGGTGAAGAGTGAGTCCCCCCACCAAATCTCCCGAGTGGAATGTGAATCAGACGATGTAGCTTTCTTGTACTGGTGCAGAAAACTCTCAACAGCTTCAAATGGGATCCATATAAAAGCCCTTTTTGCACCTGTCTCCACCCTTGCACAGATGCATCTTCGCCTAGCGTCCTCTTCGACTGAGAAGGAAGAGTTTCCGAAGGTGCATTTTCCCAGTCCTTTCAAAAGCTTGCTCCTTTCACCCTGTTGACTCTTTCGCCTCTCCACGAGTTGCCATTCATCCTCCGAAGTGCTTGCATTTTGCCGTCCTGACGAATTTGAACGATGACCTTGATTTCGCCTCTGTCCTCGGCGTTCATGTCCTCTCGATCGGTTGCTGATTTCAGTAGGAGATGTCGATCTAGAGTTCCTTCCTCTCGACTCCACGGCTGGCCATCTCGCGCCTCGCGTCGCCTGATCTTCCCGCATGGCGACCTAATCCTCAAACGCTACTCCACTGATAAGAGGAAAGGCACATCAGCACTGATTCACCAGCAACTCTCCCCATTCCACCCTAATTAAACTACTAAATCCTTATGTTCTGCATCAGTACCCCATTGAGGGGCAAAAATTGCAATCACTCAGCTCAAAGTGACAGACAACAAGGTATTGCTGGTGAACCCCTTGCTTTGCAAGCTCATCAGCTCTACTATTAGCACTCCTAAGAACATGAGACCAAGTGGTAACAAAGTGTAATAAATCCAGAATCTCATTACAAATTGTTTTGTCTCCAAGGTGGCTTAGATTTCCCTTTGCACTATGAGATAATTACTTTAGAGTCTGCCTCGACATGCAAGGGTCCCCTAAGCTGCATGTGGATGAAGCACTTTAGCCCCTGAAGTAGACTTGTTTTCTCAGCAGAAGTTGAGTCATTGATTACAATTGGAGCAGCGTAAGTGAGGATAACGGATCCACTCGAGTCTCTAATAATACCTCCAATTTCAGCAGGCTTCGGATTACCAAGTGAAGACCCAGGAACTTGTCTGATAGAGGACACCAAGCCTTGTATGGAGACTATCAAAGATTTCAGGTTTTTCAAGAGGGCAGAATTAGAGTAGCTCACTGTCCCTTGACTAGGAAGATGATAATGGACTCAATAGAGGAGCCAAAAGCACCTGCAACTTTGGTTACATAAGGGCTGGAATATGAGCATAGTGAGAGGACTTTGTCCTTAACAGTGAACATCATAGTCTTTTACTGCTTTCAGAAACTCGTGCTTTATTTAATGGTCTCTTCGTTCTACTTCAGTAGGTTTGAGGTGTAACACCTACTCAGAACACTAGAGGAAAGAGTGATATGATGGAGAGAGCTGGTGATTCAAGCTTTTGTTTTCCACAACCTAGGGACCAGTCACATGATTAGAAATAAAAACCTGCTCTTGGCGTTAGTGTAAAGTCTGCAGCCGTCAGAAACCAAGAGCTATTGTTTCTTCATGTTTAGCCTTTGCTTTCTGCAATTTTGTATTTATACTTTTATGTGTTAAATTATCCTCATTATGAGTGGAATTTCCTTTCCTTGTACTTGACATCGTGATTATCAGTTATTTCTTGAGCATACTTGTTTTAAGAGTTAAATGATGATTATCAGTGGAACAAAATTTATGTTTTACTCTGTAAATTTCTTGGTTTAAATCAGTCAGGTCGTAAGGAAACTGTTTTAGATTTGGCAAAGTTTGTTGATAAAGGAGTTCAAGTCAAGCTCACTGGTGGACGTCAAGGTGAATTCTGGACTATTCATCATTTTACTAATCTCAGAAATTTTAAAATGTGCTCCAGGACATTGAAGACATCTCTGTGGAAGTTTAATTCTTTTCTTTAAGAAAGTGTATTCATGCAGAACATGAGATTGATTCTTATGAGCCTAGATTTGGCATTATCTAAATTTGCTGGGACCATGGAATAGATTACGTTGACTATGACATGCAGAATGTTCCTCTGTTTTTTCTTCCTGCAGAAAATGAAAAACTAAATAAAGTTTAATTTCTCTTTATTCTCTATTTAAAAGGCCTGCCTTGTTTGCTCTTTTCTCAATTGTGGTTCATTTGAATGTATGAATTAAAATGATTCTATTATAGTGATCTGATTGGTGCTTAACAAAGTAGACTTCCTTTTTGCAGTTACGGGAACTCTGAAAGGATATGACCAACTGCTGAATCTTGTGCTAGATGAAGCTGTAGAATTCTTAAGAGGTATATAAATGTACTTATTTACTGTTATACATCGTGTTGAAAGTTATAATGGCAGTAATGTAGTTTTTTTTTAAAGTTGTGATTTTATTTATTGTAGCCCAATGGGCTAAGAAAAATACAACAAACACAAACAACGTTACATGCAACTAAGGGCTCCCTACAACAATATGTTGTTCATGAGTCCTTTGCTTTGCTAAGATATACGCCTTACAATTGGCACTTCTTAAAACATGGTTCCAACTAGTAACAATACAAGCAAGGTCTTTAATGTCATCAACAATAAAGCGAAGTCTCCAAGGAGACCTGAGATCATTCTTGCACCATTGAATCAGCACTTGGGAGTCACCCTCAACATGTAGTGGTCCAATAAAATGGGAGTTGAGAAAACATTTGAGCCCTTGAAGAAGACTCATGGCTTCGACAATTGTGGAATCCTTAATACCACTTGGTCCCTAGTGGAATTTCTAATTAAACCTCCTATACCAACTGGTCCAGGTTTCCCAAGAGATGACCCATCAAAATATAATTTATAGGAGTGAACTGGTGGTGGTAACCAAGAAACAATTTTGGCCTGCTTCCCTTCCCCTTTTCTGGCATGTATACTCTAAGATGTCCAAATGGCACCACAGTCAATGTTTCTAAAGGCCTTCTGCACTTTTAACCAACAAATAACTTGATGAGTGATACGGTTGCATAAGTCAGCCCAAGGAGTCGTGATGCTGGACGGGAAATGAGAGAAAGAAGAATAGAGGAGAAGAGGGAGAAGAGGAGAAGATAGGGAAGAAATAGAGAGATAATTTGGGAAAAACTTATATTCATTCCAGTCTAATCTACATTCTTCATACATAGCCTATTTATAGGCTTAAAAACATAATAAACTAATATCTCAACAACCATCCAACAACCATACAAACCAATAAAATACTAAATTAATATAATTCAGCAACTAATTAGGACTTTCGAGTCCTATTACTGTGCCTAACATAAACTCTAAAATCACGTGCTACATCATTCTCCCCCAATGGAAAAGAACTTATCTCCGGTGAGTTAAACTGTAAATAAGAATCCAACAAAGTAGGGGCGAGCTGACGTAGTTCGTCTTAAGTAATCCAAGTATCATCAGAGGAAGGACGTTCTTTCCAACGCACAAGGAATTGGCGAGCACCTCCATTCAAAGAAGTAATATATTTATCATCAAGAATATCCACAATTATATCGGTTGGAGCAATAGATGGTGTCGGTGTCGAAGTCAAAAGCGAAGAGGGACTGCGACCATAGAAGAAGGTAAAGCGGGAGGCTCAAATGTGCCTCAATAAGCAAATAAATCTGCCACATTGACAATAGGACTGATAGATAAATCAGGAGGTAAGTCTAGTACGTATGCATTGGATGCGAGTCGACGAGTAGCGCAAAGGGACCAATGGAGCGAGAATGAAGCTTTTATGGCATTGGGTGGAAAAGCGTGCGGGGGTTAAGGCGAGCCATAACATACTCACCAATCTGAAATTCTTTAAACCTACGATGTGCATTAGCGAGAAAGTTTATAATTTTCATTACTCAAAAGTAATTTTTCGTTTTATCTCAGCATGTAGATTATGGATGTGTTCAGCAAAAGTGTGGGCAGACTCTGAAGGTCGATAGGTAGTGGGTAGTGGAATAAGGTCAAGAGGTTGTTTGGGAGATTGGCCAGAAACAATTTCAAATGGACTTTTACCTGTTGTACGATTGACATAGTTATTGTAAGCAAATTCTGCAATGGGTAAAATGACATCCCACGTCCCCCGGCTTGTCCCCAACCAAACAACGAAGTAAATCTCCCAAACTACGGTTAACCACCTTCGTTTGACCATCAGTCTATGGGTGAAAAGCAGAGGAAAACTTCAAAGTAGTACCAAATAACTTCCAAAGTGTTTTCCAAAAGTAACTGACAATTTAACATCGCGGTCAGACACTATGGTGGAAGGTAGGCCATGTAAGCGCACAATCTCCTTAAAGAACAATTTAGCTATATGAGATGCATCGAGGTTCGTGAACATGGAATGAAGTGAGCCATTTTGGAGAATCGATCAACCACTACAAAAATAGCATCATGCTTTTGTAACTGTCCTTGGGAGTCCTAAGGCGAAATCCATACTAAGGTCACACGAGGGGAATGTGGAAGAGGGAGTGGAGTGTATAAACCGGTGTTTTGTTTTCGGGTTTTGCTTAGTTGACAGTCACGACATTGAGAGACAATTCGAGCAACATCCTTTTTAAGAGAAGGCCAATAAAAACGATTCTCAACCAAGGCAATGGTCTTATCTCGACCAAAGTGTCCAGCTAGGCCCCCTGCATGTAATTCCCATATCAAAAATTCTCGGAGGGATGTACGAGGAATACACAATTGTGTAGCTTTGAAGAGGTAACCATCACGAAGAAGATATCCCACATGTTGACGGGAGGGTCCGTCTTTGGTGTCATTGTAAATCATACCAAAATCAGGACAACTGGGGTATTCATTACAGAGACGCTCGAATCACTGTGACATGAGTGGTCATTGAATGCAAAACAAGGGACATCCGGCTAAGAGCATCGAGCAACTTTATTGTCTTGGCCCGCACAATGCTTAAGGACAAAGGTAAAATCTTGAAGAAACTCTACCCACTTTGCATGTCTACCACTTAAATTTATGTTGGGAGTTCAAGTAGCGTAAGGCTTGATGGTGCGAGTAAAGTACAAATCCCTTGTGCAATAGATAGTAGCGCCCGATGGCGAAGAGATTGAACTCTTGCATAAAATTCTTTATCATAAGTGGAGTAGTTACTGTTTGGCCTCATTAAGTTTCTCTTTGAAATGCACGCTACCGGGTGACCTTCACGATTGAGAACGCCTCCAATTCCCATTCCCGACGCATCACAAGCAACCTCAAAGACTTTGGATAAATCGGGTGGCATAACAAAGGTGCGAGTGGTGAGTTTGTTTTTAATGTCAAGGAAAGCCTTATGGGCGGTAGTTGTCCATTTGAATTCACCCTTTTCGGGCACTCGGTGATTGGTGCGGTGATAGTGCTAAACCTTCTAATAAATCGTCTATAAAGGATGCTAACCCATGAAAGCTACGAGCTTACATCAAAGTAGTTGGTTCAGGCCACTCTTGAATAGCCTTAATTTTTCGGGGTCAACACAATTCCTTGAGGCGAGACAATGTAGCCGAGAAAGAGGACCTGTCTTTGCAAAAAAGGCACACTTCTTGAGGTTGGCACATAATTTTGAGGCTCTTAGAGTAGTTAGGATTTGGCGAAGATAGTCTATATGTTGCCCTTCAGATTTGCTATAAATCAAAATGTCATCAAAGTAGACCACTAGAAATTTGCCAATGAAAGGGCGAAAAATGTGGATCATGACTCGCATAAAGGTGCTTGGGGCATTAGACATACCAAAAGGCATTACCACCCATTCATACAACCCATCCTGAGTTTTAAAGGCAGTTTTCCATTCATCACCTGGACGAATTCTAATTTGGTGGTATCCGCTCTGTAGATCTATCTTTGAGAACACTTTAGCGCCCGCAAGATCATCGAGCATATCATCTAACCGTGGGATAGGAAATCAATATTTGACTGTGATTTTGTTGATAGTTCTACTATCCATACACATTCTCCATGAGCCATCTTTCTTAGGGGGTTATGACATAGGAGCTGCACAAGGACTTAGGCTATGACGAATAAAGCCTTTACATAACAGACCCTCTATTTGTTTATTCAATTCAGCTCGCTCGATGGGGTTCATCCTATAATGTGGAAGGTTAGGCAATTGGGCGCTGGGATGAGGTCAATGGCATGTTGGATGTCTCTCATAGGGGGTAATTGATTTGGCGATTCTGCTGGCATGACATCTGAACTCTGTCAATAGTGGGTGAGCACTATTGTGGATGGGAGCATCTATAGGAAGCGAAAACTATCTTTGTTTATTAGTGCAAAAATGAGGCCAGATCGAGGTGCTGCTTGCACAAATTGCTTATGAGACAATATTTGGAGGCGGTTAGCGAGGGACGGTGGTCGGAATAGGGAACAGTTTGTGGTGCGGGGAGTAGGTTTGGCTGGATGGAGTAGGACAGTCTTAGTGCCATGCATAAATGAGTAGGTGTTATCTCTTCCGAAATGCCGAACATCATGATCATACAACCAAGGTCGACCGAGCAAAATGTGAGCAACATCCATAGGTAAAACATCACAGTATAAATCCTCCGAATATGGTCCAATCTGAAGGGGTACTAAACAACGCTCTGTGATTGGAAGAGAAGTTTTATCTACCGAGCAACTCGAAAAGGATATGGATGGGGTTACGTATGAAGATTGAATCGAGTGAGAGCTGCCCTAGAAATTACATTCATGGTACTACCCCCATCAATAACAATTTTCTGGTTTTGTTTTTCGGAGGAACCACGAAAGTGTGAAATATGCTGATACGCTTCCAAGTGTCGGGTGTGAGCTGGAGTAGTCAAGATACATCTCATGATAGCGAGAAAGATGATGTGTGTGCGGAGGAGATCATCATCAATTAAGTCATTGGCAGAGTCGTTGTCCTCAATAGGAGTAATAGCAACAATCTCAGAATCTTGCTCAAGTGAGGTTTCATCAACACGTTCCATTGTTAACGTGCGATTTGGACAACGGGAAGCGATGTGACCTTTTGCATGACAATAATGACACTCTATGCTATTCCGAGAAGCAGAGTATGGATTGTGAAGAACTTTGCTCTCACTAGGAAAATTTGCGGATAGAGGAATTGTGGGTGCCCGTGGTAAGGTGGGTTGTGGTCGAGGGTTCAACCTAGGCGATGAAGTCATCTGACTTTGATGAAGATCATGGGACGAGATAAAAGCACGCCTTTGGGAAGGGTGTTGAAGGTATTTTTCAAACTCGAGGGCTTTATGATATGCTTCCTCTAAAGAGTCGGGGAGCATGGATAGTAACCTCTCGTTTGATATCTGCTCGTAATCCATTAACAAACCTAGACACAGTGAACCTCGGATCTTCATTGATGTCACTCCTTAATAACAATTCCTCAAATTTGGTAATATAATTGTCTACACTAGACAATCCTTGCACTGTGGTTTAACAAGCTGGTTGAACAAGCTGGTCCTTGTAGTAAGGAGGAGATATTTTTCTTTCAACTTAGTTGTCATCTCAGCCCAAGTAGAAATGGGTGGAACTCCCAATCTTTCGATTATTGTGTATTTGAGCAGGTTTGCCAATAACGCTTGGCGAGACCCTACCAACTTCATTTTTGTGAAGCGAATCGTTGAGCATCGTTCATTTGGTACCACTCAAAGTAATCATTCATGTTGTATAACCAATCGAGAAATGCACTTGGATCTAGTTTTCCATCAAACTCGGGGCATCGACCTTAACCCTCCTTGACATGTCACCTATGTCATCGTGAGGATATCTAGAGTCGATCCAAGTGGTTCGATGTCCACTTGTAACTCTATAGCAGCGTCGGGTAGGTAAGGACGGTGTGAATATTCTTCATCGAGAGAAGGCGTCCTCCTCAACAATAGGTTGGCGGTTGGGCAAAGGATTAGGTGTTGGTTGTGGCAAGATACCGGCGGTGTGTATTTTGTCATTCTTGTAGGAAGGTGACACGATAGAGCTTTGACCCTAAGCGGTTCCCAACTAGGTTCTCTCAATGGTTGTTTTTCTGATTTGTTTGTTGGTCACATAGTCATCATGAATGCGGTTAACCGATTTGGTCAATTGTTCAATTTGTTTGAGTGAGTTGGTCAAGCACATTACGGAGGTTCGTCATGTTGGCCTCATGGTGTTCACTCTTTTCTCAAGGTTATGGTGTTTGTCCTCAAAGATAGTGAATTTGGCTTCAAGGTCTCTCACGGTCATGATGAAAAGAAAAAGGACAGGTATAACAAAATCTTTGAGAGAACTAAAATAATTGAGTAAAAAAAAAAAAAAAAAAAAAAATTTATGCTAATACATAAAGTAAGAAAAAGAAATTCACAATAAGTTGGAAATCAAATCTTTTGTCCACCGAATGTGAACAATTGTACCAAGAAATTAAATTAAGAAAAATTCCCTGGTAATTGGAGGAGACACAAACGGTCTCGCTTAAAACCCAATTTCCTTAGACTCGTGAGTCTTTTTGACAGAATATTTCCTAAATAATTTAATGGATAATATATCACTTTAGCAGATATTTCTTGAACAAAATGTACATGTTTTGTTGTTGTTTTTTTTTTTTTTGTGTTCAAAATTGAATTAAAAAAAATAGGAGCAGATCCAACTACGTATAATGAAACCTCCTAATAAAACTATCAGTTTATAATCAAGAGGCAAAAATACAGCTTACCGATTCACCGAGTCAATTTGCTGAGTTTGTGAGTGTATCGGACCAAACCCGGTTGAGTTGAATCGGACCAAACCGGGTTGAGTTGAATCGGACCAAACCGGGTTGAGTTGAATCGGACCAAACCGGGTTGAGTTGAATCGGTCTGAGTCCGGATATAAATTTAACTTAGGGCCGGATTAATCGACGGGGCTGGAGGAAGGAGAAAGAGAAGAAGAAGAAGAATGAGGTGGAGAAGGAGAAGGGCGGAGGCGGAGGTGGTGATGAAGGGCGGAGGCGGAGGCGGTGATGGAGGGCTACGGCGAGGGTTTCGACGGCGAGGTCGTCGACGGCGAGGTCGTCGACGGCGAGGACTTCGACGGCGAGGGCTTCGACAACGAAGGTCGCGACGGCGAGAGATGCGGCTGCGGGTGACGGCGGCTGGGCGGCGGGCTCGTGGCGGCGGGAGAGGGCTTTATGCGGCGAAGGCTTGCGACGGCGAGGCTTGCGACGGCGAAGGCTCTCGACGGCGAGGCTTGCAACGGCGAGGACTGCGGCGACGGCTTCCACGGCGAGTCCGAACTTTCAATTTCTCCTTCTTTTCGTTTTTCTTTTTTGTTTTTTGGCGAAATTGGGTATAGGTCAGAGGAAATTTCCTTCGCTCTGATACCAATTGATGCCGGACGGGAAATGAGAGAAAGAAGAATAGAGGAGAAGAGGGAGAAGAGGAGAAGATAGGGAAGAAATAGAGAGATAATTTGGGGAAAAACTTATATTCATTCCAGTCTAATCTCTGTTCTTCATACATAGCCTATTTATAGGCTTAAAAACATAATAAACTAATATCTCAACAACCATCCAACAACCATACTAACCAATAAAATACTAAATTAATATAATTCAGCAGCTAATTAGGACTTTCGAGTCCTATTACTGTACCTAACATAAACTCTAAAATCACGTGCTACATCAAGTGGCTTTATTCAGAAAGATTCTACTGTTCCTTTCCTTCCAAATCAGCCAAGAATATACGCCACACAACAGGTAAACATAAGCCTTCTTTTACTGCTAATACCAAGGGAACCAGCAATAGCCATAATGTTGTATAAGTCACTAGGAATAGGAAAAATAAACCCAAACCTGTTCAGAAAGAATGTCCATATCCTCCAACTGTATAAGCAATGAATTAAGAGGTGGTTAAGTGACTTTGCCTCTGCATTACATAAGGGGCATGCAACATCCTGAATTTGAATTCCTCTCCTTTTTATAAAGCGTCCTTAGTGGGTAGCTTTCCCCACAAACAACACCAACCAAAGAAAATTTGTTTCCTCGGGCATGAAAGTGACCAGGCCATAGCAGTATGGTGGAGTTGTTACCCTTGGCTGTCGAGACAAGAATAAGTAGAGCTGACTGAAAAACACCCCTTGGATGAGGTCTCCATAGCAATTCATCTTCTTGGTCCCTTCTTAGGTAAGATTTGCTCAGTTCTTCTTGTAATTCAAATGCCTCAATAGGTTCCACATCATTTAAACGCCTTCTAAGCAAAGGCGTCCAGTCCACATCTCTCAAATGGCCCGTTGGAGCAATATCATTGATGAGGCAATTCAGATTTCTGGCTAGTAAAAATAACCTAGGATATTTCTCAGCCAATGTGCCCTCACCAATCCACCTATCAGACCAGAAATGAACTTTGTTTCCCCTGCCCAGCTGAATAGAAACATGCTGAGCAAATGTTGGAAACATCTTAATGATTTTCTTTCAAATGGAAGAAAACCTCCACTGCCTTGTAGCTTCAAGCCACCACTCCCTTGGCCTGCTGTCCAGTCCCTTAGTTTTCAGGTTCCTCCAAGTAGTCCCACCATTTACATTCAACTTCCAGAGCCATTTAGTCAAGCAAGCTTCATTCATAAATCTTACTTTCCTAATTCCCAGCCCCCATCTTCTTTGGCCAGACAAACATCGTCCCATTTAATGAGATGGTTTTTTTATCTTTCTGAAGTACTAATGTAGTAGTCATTGAAACAGTAAGTTTATCTTTGATTTATTATGTTATTGATTTCTTAGTAATGATAATTAGAGATTGCTAAAGCCTTCTTTCCTGGCATTACATTCATTCATAAATTTCCGAGGTATTAAGAGCTGAGTATCATCTATCGTTGCCATGAACAGGGAATTAAGGAAAGTTAAAACTCAGATACATATGGCTTCTTTTGCCGCTAGGGCTTTCTCTTTATTATGGCCTGCTTGATCTCCTCTACCTAATGCAATCCCTACATAGTCTTTACTGCATATTGATGATAATTCTACTTTGTACATGCGGGTCTGTTGCCAATGTTTGAACTTCTTACTCTGCAGATCCAGATGATCCATTGAAGACTACTGACCAGACCAGGCGCCTTGGTCTTATAGTATGTAACCCATTCTTATACATTTTTAAGTTTTTCAGCTGGTTAAAAGCTCCGAGAATAAAAGTTATTATAGGCATATGATTACTATGAAATGGAATTACTTATATGTGATCTAGACTTGTTTGAAAGAGAATGTAGAAAATGGGCATTGCTTTCAACTAAGTACTATTCTTGCCATGGCCAAATAAAGCCTCTGAAACAGTTGCCGTTAACTGCTGGAGAGAAGGAGGAAGATAAGAGAGAAACTGTTTGTGAGTTAAAATAAAACATTTAAATTGCTGAAATGACTAATAAACTGTTTTTCATAATATATTGGATCATATGCTTTGTCAAGTGCTCAACTATTGCAGAATTATACTCTTTATAAGTTTGCCAATTATATTGTCAAAATGACCTGAATAATAATTGGATGCATGTTTCGCCAGAGTATATTTACAAGCTTCATTTATCCTAGTTTTTATAATAGACTTGTATGAGGAGTGGTTAGCAAGCAGATATGTAATAATCTCTTGTTACATAGCTTGGGATGATTGAACCTTTAAGACCTGTTCCTGCATTTAATCTTTTTAGTAGTTCAGCTGATTTGTATACCATCTGGTGTTGCATTTTGATAAACTAATATTTTAAACTTTTTTAGATTTTAAACTGGCCGGTTTCCATTGAACTAAGAACCTGAAAAAAAAAAGAACTCATCTGGGTTGAAATCCCGTCCTTTTCTCATTCCCATCCTCATATTATTCTCTCATGACCAGTTCTATCTTTCTTTTTGTGGAAAATGCTAAAAAATTAAAGAAATTAACAATGTTTTTTTTGATAGGAGAATTTAGCAAATTAGCATGTTCATAAATTATACTTTTGGGTTATGAAGAGAAGCAATAGTAAAGAATACTCTATGGAATTAAGGAATTTTCTTTTTATAGTAGCTTTGAAAAGGTTACTGAACCATTTGGTTGGATTTGGAGAAACCCAAAATGCCCTTGCAACTGATTTTTCCCCAGTTCTTTTCCCATATTGTGGAGTAAGGGGGAAATCCAACCTACTTTTCCGGGTGAGGTCTGAATGTATTCCTTGTTTAATCCCTTATCCTTTTCCTTAGTTGCTATGTCTCCTCTTTTTTATGCACAAATGGTTGACACGTACTTTGGATGTTTCCATATGACTGTAGACCCCCGCTTCAGCTTTTGTTTGGACTTTCTCAATGCAAGGAGAATGCCTACCCTCCTCTTTTCCACATGCCTGGAAAAGTGTAAGGTACTCGCAGGAGTTAATCCTGACCTGCTGGACTTTCCACTTTAACGGGCAACAACCATTTCTGCCTGAATTTCTCGCCCCAATCTGCTTGTCTGGTCTCAAAACTAGATAAGCGTCCAGTTTCACTTGAACCACCGGTTTCAAAACTAGATAAGAATTCAGTTTTACTTGAACTGTGTTTAACTTGAACTGTGTTTAAGCGCCCGGTTTAGTCCCGCAACAATGCTATAAACTTGATTCGTGATATTTGTCACTCTTGGTGCTCTTGACCATCTGAAAATTGCTTAACTCTCCACTAAGTCTTTCAAATTTTAAATATCTGGTTAATAAAGACTGCTTTCAAATTTCATTAGATTGCTTCATATGTAACTCACTAAATTGTCACTTTTTGAGTTAGCAATGCCACTGGGCTGTGAAAGTACATACTTCAGCACCATTATTGTTTCATCTAATGACATTATTTCTTGTTGTTATAGGTCTGTAGAGGGACTGCTGTGATGCTTGTATCCCCTACTGATGGGACAGATGAGATCGCAAACCCATTTCTCCAGCCAGAGGGAACCTAGGCTTTCTCATTATACTATTATTTTGTCCGTGAGCGGATAGTTCTCATAAACTTTCCATGTGTTAGATATTTATTCTCGTTGAGCAAGAAACCTCTGACTGGGAGAAGGGTTATAGCTTTAAATACCATCGTTTTTGCTCTATGCTGGTTTAGACATGACATTATTTTGGTACTGGTTTATATATTTTCTTTTGTATGCATATTTGGACACTGTTAGGAGGAATCAAGAACAAAGACGTCTTTTCACCCATCCGAATAGAAGTAGACGTCTCTGCTCGCAAACTCCCATCAAAGGACAACTTCATGAAACTTGGAAGGGAAAATTAATAACTTAGAATGATTGGACTTCTACCAACGATGAAAAAATATACAACTTGAGCAGTGAATTCATAAAAAGAATAGAAGCTTTAGACAAAAAAAAAAGTATCGCGATTGTGAATGATGAAAACATACAACCTGGCTTTTACAACATAATAAAATAATATATTTTATAAAATTTAAAAATTATTTTATTTTATTATTTTATGAGAGAGTTGCCAAATCATTACTCTTAACTGTATGATTCATTTATCAGCAGTCTAGCCGAACTATTAAAAAGGGTTCCTCACGTTCAATCATGAATGATTCAATGACTTTGACTGAAGATTCCATAGGAATAATTTGGATAACTAAAATTTATGGTATGCTCCTAAGAACAAGTTTGAATTCACTGGGCACCTACTTCACGGAATCTAAATCAGCCCATTCAGTATAGCTTCATCTGACAACTGAAACTTCGACTAATTTTCAAGAAACGAAAAACGTTTAGAAGGATCTCATCTTGGTTTTTCTTATTTTCTAAATGATTATTTTTTATATACTTGATCACCACATAGTATCTATGGTCCTATCAATCACACATTCATTGGCTATTGGCTATAAATAATTGCCTACTGCAATTTAATTTATGCTTAACATCGTTAACCAATTGGCCCTTGTTCCCTCTCCTCCAAAATAAATGCATTATCAGAATTCTCAATCCAGCTACAACCAGGGCTTTTCCTTATTCCTCTTGATTTCATCATTTCTCTTATACTATTTGCCTCGTCCCATTCTCCTGCTTCTGCATACATATTTGAAAGTAGTATATAATAACCACAATGCTCAGGCTTTAACTCAAACAGATGTTCTGCTGCCCATCTTCCCATATCTAGATTCTTATGCATCTTGGCAGCCCCAAGCAAGGCTCCCCAAACATTGGCGTCAGGTTTAATGGGTAAACCTCTGATAAAATCTGCTGCCTCCTCCATTAGACCAGCACGCCCAAGAAGATCAACCATTGACGCAAAGTGCATATGTGAAGGTTCAATGTTTTGAGAAATCATTTGAGCATAATATCTTTTCCCCCTTTCAATCATCCCTCCATGGCTACATGCTGATAAAGAAACTACATAAGAAACATGATCATGATCCACCCCTTCAACTTTCATCTTATCAAATAGATCTACTGCAGCATCTGCTTCACCCTGCATTCCATAACCCAAAATCATACAATTCCATGAAGCAGTGTCTCTCTTCTTCATCCTGTCAAATACTAATTTGGCATTTTCTATCTGTCCACACTTCATGTACATATCCATGAGTGAGTTGGCTACAAAAAGATGACTATGGAATAATCTTCTGATTAGATATGCATGAATCTCCTTCCCCAGCTTGATTGCATTCAGATTTGCACACGCTGATATGATGCCCATGAAAGAAACTACATCGTATTCAAGGCCTGCTAATTCCATCTGACGAAACAAACACAGTGACTCGTAGCAATTCACACTCTGGGAGTAAGAAACAATAAGACTATTGTAAGACACAACATCTCTTGCTGAATTTTCAAAGACATTCCTGGCAAGATTTAAGTGTCCACATTTTGCATACATGTCTGTTAGTGCATTTGAAACAAATATATCAGAACTGGAGCCTGCACGAATTGACCTCCCATGAATTTCCTTCCCTTCTCTCAGAGCGGCTATCCGCCCACAAGCTGGAAGCAGACTGGTAAATGTAATAGAGTTTGGGAGCTCTCCATGTTCCTGCATCTCACAAATAAGTTTTATTGCTTCTGATTCCAATCCATTCTGAGCCAAGTTTGCGATCATAGCATTCCAGGAAACAAGATTTTTTCTTTCCATCTCATAGAATATGTTGGAAGCCCCTTTTGTACGCCCTGATTTTGCATAAACATCAATCAAGGAGTTTGCAACAAATATATCAATTTCCGTACCTCTCCTTATGCTATAACCATGTATTTCTTTTGCTATATCAAAAAGTTCTAACTTAGCCAGTGATGAAAGGACACTAGCAAAGGTGATTGAATTAGGCTTCACATCAGCAGCTAACATAGCTCTGAACATGTGTACAGCATCTTCAGAATCACCCACATGATCAAAAATACCAATTATTGTGTTCCACGACACAACATTTTTTAACAGCATTTGCTCGAAAACCAACCACGAATTCTCCAAACTCCCACATTTCGAATACACGTCAACGAAAGCGTTACAAACAGTTATCTCTGAATCCAAGCCAGCCTTCACCACATACCCGTGAATTTGCCTTGTAGTCTTCTCATCTTGAGCCCTGCACAAGCTGGCAAAACACTGACTATACTGACCACATTAGGCCTCAGTCTAGGCCCAAAGTTTAGCTCAGAAATTTACCAATTGCTTCAAGAAAGAAACCATTAACAGAAAAACTGTAATAATTGAATTCCAAGTGATAATATCTCTGTCAAGCATTTCATCAAAGACTTTCATAGCATCATCTAAACTATTCACAGTTCCATAAAATGATATAAGAGTGTTACCCACAAATACATCTCTGCAGAAAGCCAGTTTTATAATCGTCCCATGGATTTCTATCCCTTTTGAATTGCTGAAGCATCTGCACAGACCTTGAGAATGAAGGGAAAAGTATGATCATCCGGACGAGTAGATGCAGTCCTGACAACTTGGTTGTAAATCGAGAATGCCTCATGGTGAGCCTCACAAATGGTGTGGGCTCGAATGAGGTATTGTACAGAAAAGTGGAGGGGTAGTGGATGTAATCAAGAGGAGGCGTGTAGAGGAGATGTCGCCAACGGATGCATAAGATAACATGAGAGTGGCACATATACGACCATCGTGAGGAACAGGGATAAAATAATGGCTAATGCATGCAATTGCTTGGCTTCATAAATGGACTTCGCATTCACGCTGGCATTCAGTATATGGGAGTGGATGCATGACAAAGATAAAAACTTCGAGGTGATGGCATGAGGCCTAGTCTCTGTTAATGTTGAAAAGAAGCTGGATATGGTTGACAGACGAAAGGCATGATAGAAGAACATGTGAGAGACGAATTGCCTCCTTAGGAAGAACATACGCATTTGCACTTTGACACCATTGCAACAGATTTTGGGTCCTTGTGTGTTTTATAGTCCGTAAGGCCCTGTTAGGTTTAAGAAAAAGTCAGAGACATGATACAAGAATAGGAAAGAAGAAAATGGAAATGATAGGAATATTATTTTTCTGAATGAAAAATATATGGCAAATAGAGTTTCCAGTTTGAATATACATAGCTAGGGGAAAAGAAGATATGGAAATGTAAAAATATGTTAAAAAATGATAAACAGAACTATTCACACAAAGATGAGACTTCATGAATAAAGCTATCAAACACGGTTAGCATAATTCTCTGCGAGATTTTTAGTGATGAAGTGAGCTTTACTCTGTCTCTCGTGCCACAACCATAGCATAATACAAACGTAAGAGCTACTTCAGATCATCTTTTTGAATTTAATCAAATAATGTAGAGATGGGAAGTCTCAAATTGAAAAGTGTCAAGAATATTTGATGGTTGAGCAATAAACAGCCCAAGCAGTTTAGAGACAGAAAAAGTCCATTGTTAAACTAGTCGTTTTGATGGAAACGGGGGGACTCTCTAAAAATCCCCTGCGAAAGGATAAACTAATACAACTACAAACAGAGATAACAAAATAGTTCCTCAACCAAGTTTTAAGAAGCTAATAGAAGCCGAAACCATAAATGGTAGACAAGAAGTAGCCATTGAACTCCCCAACTGCTAATGCACAACATGCTATACCCATTCAAAATCCAGAAGAACAAACTCCCAACTCCTCGTTCAAGCAAGAAGAACCGAAAGGAGTGAATGGAAAACGACTTACATTTGAACTTCTTGTCTGCTGATTCAAATCAGCAAGCACCCTCCGAAGCTCGGCACGAATTCCCCGGGCCTCTAGTTTGCCAGTGACCGCAAGGCATGGGAAGAAGAAAGGAAAAGGGGAGTAAAAAGAGAAGATGATTAACATAAAAAGTTTGGGCTCGAGAAAGCGGAGCTGCTGACAAGCTTCAAGGAGAGCGAAGGACAGCAGCATGAACAGTGACCCTCCCGTGCGCTGTTCCCGCTTTCCTGTGAAAAGGGAAGAAAGAAAAACTAATAGAGGAGGCGGGGAAAGTCGGGGGCTCAAGACTGTTTGGAAGATACAAACCCAGAGCCAATAATGAAGACGGCAGGCTTGCAGCTGTTCGTCTCCGCGGCCAGGCTTCTAGGCTACCTCTGTAGGACTCCAATAGCTTATAGCTCTCTTTCAACTAAACAGAAATAAGTGTAATTTATCATATCAGTACAAAATAAAATTCAAATAATAGATATTAGATGATAAGTATACGGTATACCCTTCTTATACTATAGAAAATCATGTAATTTTTTGTAAATGATTCGCATCTTTAGAGATCAAATTTTAGGTGGGCCTTATATTTTATGTCAAACCCATTAAATAATATATAACAGCATCTAATGTAAGGTTTCCACAAGGTTGTTATGTACATTAACTTCAAATGAGTTATGCATTTTTTATATTTATTTACTTATAAAAACTTATATGTCAATAAAGCAATCTAGATATAGAATAAATATTTTGAAAAATAATATTTAATTTGAGGTTTTACATAGTGGCTACATAGTTGGCAGTCAAGGTAAGAGCAATTATAGGGTTTAGGGTTTACAAATAGGTAGATAATATTTTATTAGATAAATAAAATCTCTCTTACCTCAACGTGGACACCACCTAATATCTTGGAAGAGAAAAACCATAGTACTTTATCATCGCTCAAATATTTTACATAGCACGGTCTTACTCAAACGAAACTTTTTCTAAAGAGGTTTGTGGAAGAGAACAACTTTTCAAAAGAGTAACACTAGTTGCACTTCGCCCAAGTACCCTATGGGTGTACCTCATGTCGTGAATGCTATAGCTGGCATCCATGTCAAAATAAAAGAAGATTCACTAAATAAAATGTTCCACTCTTTGAGGATGGGTACTTGAGTCCAGACCTTGTCTTTAGATGTGGTGGGACTTTTTCAATCGAGGTTTGGTAACTTTAATATTTATTCTTGCTATTGTACTTAAAATGGGTTTAAAAACACAATTATGCTTGCAAATTAGCGAAGACCGATGGAGCTAGCCAGACAGAAGTAACCACAATTGAAAAACCTTGTTTTGCCAGATCTTCACTTTCATGTTTAAATAGGTTTGAAAATGTTATGTATATAGTTAATACACCAAAATTTTGGGAAGAATAGAGTACCTTTCCCCCGACGGTTTTTCAACACGCGTTGGCGGATTTTCGTTGTATCCGACCCAACCGCCGGCGGAAGGAAATCCGGCTGTTGGGCCGGATTTGGACCTAAGTTCCCGTGCAGCATTACGCGAGCGCGCGTGACGCGCGTAACGGGAAGTTTGTATTCTCCTGATTTCGCTTTCCTCCGACGAAACTTGTTGAAATTCGTCGAAGGAAACGAGTGTGCGAAAACGGACTCCGGCGTTCCCACAGCGTTCTGCTGGAAAGTTTTCAATTTTCCTCTTCTCGGCGTCGCACGCACTCCTCCGGCCGAAGACCCAACTTCGACGACGCTCTTGGGTTCCAAAACCCATTTCTTTCGAAGCCTCTCGGGGAAATTTCCGGCGGCGTGCTCTCGTTCCGGCCTCCCCTCCGACTTCCTCGCCGTCGACGGAAGGCTCTTCCCCTTCGCCGCAGGTAATTTTGTTTTAGGTTCTATTTATTTTCTTTTCTTCCCCTTTTCCCCTTTCCCCTTTTCTCCTTATTCTCACAACACTCCATTTTTCTCTTTGCCTCCCCTGAGCTGCACTTTCTCCTTCCTCATACCCTCTGTTGACCACGAGCAAGAGAAGGCAACCGTCCAGGGCCATCGGAGACTGGTTACAGTCACCGAAAGCCACTGCAGAACAATAGCGAGCACCTTCTCTATTACAGTAAGTGTTTACTTAATTACTGAGTAGCATCTATTAGAAATAATTCTTCATTAAGGTTTTTATCTTCAGTTATTTGATTTATAGTTGTTGATTGTATAGTTGTAGTTTTGTTTTTGTTGAATGATTTTTCCATGGTATTTAATTATGTGTTGAATGATGGATATAATTCAGTTACTAGTGTGTTTCCTTGTTGAATCGATGGCATGTAATTATGTGTTGAATGATAGTCGATGGTGGCTGTGTACTGGTGTGTTTCTCTCAATTTGGCATGGTGTGTAATTATGTGTCGAATTTGTAATTGAGTGACTGTTTCTCTCTGATTTATATCTCATTGTTTTCTCCCTGAATTCCCTCTCCTTAAGTCTTCCTCTCTCTCTCTCTCTCTCTCTCTCTCTCTGTCTCATTCTCTTTGATTTCTCCATTGGTAAATATTTCTCTCTCTCGGTTTACTCTCAAATTCTGTTTCAAACTTTAAATCTCTCTCTCTCTCTCTATCTCTCCAATCTTTCTCTCTTTCTCCCTCCCTCTCTCTCTCTCTCTCTATCTCTCCAATCTTTCTCTCTTTCTCCCTCCCTCTCTCTCTCTCTCTCTCTCTCTCTCTCTCTCCTTTTCTCTCTCTTTCTCTGACTCTCTGATTTCTCTCTACTTAAATCTCTCTCTCTCTCTCTCTCTCTCTCTCTCTCTCTCTCTCTCTCTCTCTCTCTCTCTCTCTCTCTCTCTCTCTCTCTCTCTCTCTCTCTCTCTCTCTCTCTCTCTCTCTCTCTCTCTCGTGGTTTACTCTCAAATTCTGTTTCAAACTTTTTATTCTCTCTCTTATTTTCTCTCTCTTATTTTTTCTCTCTAATTTCTCCCTAGTCTCGGTTTTCTCTCAAATTCTGTTTCCCTCTTTAATTCTCTCCCTCCCTCTATCTCTCTTATCTTTCTCTACCTCTGACTTCATTTCTATCTCTCTCGGATATCTCTCTTTCTCTCTCACTTGGTTTTCTCTCTAACTATCTCTCTGACTTCCTATCAAAATATGTTTCTTATCTGTACTTCTCTCTCTTTGAATTCCTCTCTCTCTCTCTCACTCTCGGGTTCTCTCTCTTTCTCATTGTCTCTGATTTCTCCATTGTTAAATATTTCTTTCTCGGCTTACTCTCAAATTCTGTTTCGAACTTTTAATCTCTCTCTCTCCCTCTATCTCTCCAATCTTTCTCTCTTTCTCCCTCCCTCTCTCTCTCTATCTATCTCTCTCTCTCTCCTTTTCTCTCTCTTTCTTTGACTCTCTGATTTCTCTCTACTTAATCTCTCTCTCTCTCTCTCTCTCTCTCTCTCTCTCTCTAGTTAAATCTCTCTCTCTCTCTCTCTCTCTCTCTCTCTCTCGGTTTACTCTCAAATTCTGTTTCAAACTTTTAATTCTCTCTCTTTTTTTCTCTCTCTCTCTCTCTCTCTGATTTCTCTCTAGTCTCGGTTTTCTCGCAAATTCTGTTTCAAACTTTAAATCTCTCTCCCTCTATCTCTCCAATTGAGAATCCATGATAAGGTCACAGCTGTAGGTGCTCTTCACCATGTCTAATTTTTAGTTTCTCAAAGCCACGAGGTGAAATCTTTCAAGGCTTTGACTACCCACAGAATTTTTTCTAAAGAAAAAGTAAAATAGGGTTTTAATGGCAATGCACAGTACAGATGAAAACCTCTAACGGAAACAGTAATTTAATAACCTCGTTCCACACAATTATTAGTTTTCACTGATTATGCTTCTTTATTCATTGCGATAGCCTTTTCTGTCTAGTTAGTTACGCCTGAAGTAAAATTTACTAGGATAATGAATGGAGATTTAGGTAGGTAGGGTAGAGAGTAAGGTGCTATTTTAGCAACAGCAAAGCCTGATGTATTTGGGGACTGTTATGTGAGTTCGAAAAAGTCAACCCTTCTAAAAAAATTATTGTGAAGTAGTTTTTAATTATCTAAAGAAGTTATTAAATTACTGTTTCCGTTAGAGGTTCTCATCCGTACTGTGCATTGCCATTAAAACCCTATTTTACTTTTTCTTTAGAAAAAAATCTGTGGGTAGTCACAGCCTTGAAGATATTTGGTATGGTGAGTTACCAAATTGAGTATTAAACACCCATTATTTTCTTTTGTGTAGATTATCTTTCATAATTACCATGGATATGGACTATTTCAATGAAAAGAGATGGATGTATGAGTACAACACAAAGCTGGCTCAGTGTTATCCTAGATTTGTTGCTGGAGTCAATTTTTTTATAGATTATGCCAGAGAACAGCTGGGGGTGCAGGAAATTGTCTAATGTTGGAAATGTGAAAATGGACAAAACCTTGACTGTGAGACGATCAAGACCCATATAGTCCTAGAGGGTTTTTTCCCACTATACAAAAGCTGGTCATACCATGGAGAACGACTACAAAATCAGTCCGACATTAATGTGCGGACTGGCTATGGTGAATAGATGGGAAGGATGTTCAGTTCCGATCATTTAGTTCCGATCAGCGCAACATTAGATTTGGTCTTGAAAGTGATGGTTTCAGCCCATTTAGGTTTAGAATAGGGTCGAGCCATAGTACATGGCCGTTAACCATTACTGTATACAACCTTCCTCCTTGGTTGGCAATGAAACAACCTTATTTTATGATGACTCTTCTTATTGATGGACCGAAGTACCCGTGGAACGACATTGACGTCTACTTGCAGCCGTTGATTGATGAGTTAAAAATTTTATGGGAATTAGGCGTGAGGACTTACGATTCATATATGATGTCATTTTTTCAAATGTGTGCAGCGGTGATGTGGACCATATCAGACATTCCTGCATATGGCATGTTATCTGGTTGGAGTACAAAGGGGTACAAAGCATGTCCCACCTGTCACGTGAACACTAGTTCATCATATCTGCCCCACAGTCGAAAATGTGTTTACATGCAACGAAGGTTTCTACCGAATGATCACCAATAGCGGGTGGATAAGAGGTTGTTTGATGGGACGAGGAACTTGAAAGAACCCTCCCTCCCTCCCTTGTCCGGTGAAGACATTATGAATAGCCTGGTGGGGCATGAAAACCCTGTGTTTGGGAAAGGAAAAGGGGTTTAGGCGGAAGCCAATACTTTGCACGAAGGATGGAAAAAGAGGAGTGTATTTTTGAGCGTTAGTCTTTGAAGCAGATCTATTCATTTGCCACAACTTAGATGTCATGCATATCGAGAAGAATATATGCGACAATATTCTGAATATGATTTTGGAAAAGGATGGAAAGTCAAAGGATAATTTGAAGTCGAGATTAAACTTGCAGACTCTTGACATACGGAAACTACTCCATCCGAAGCCATCAAAAAAAGTTGCTGGGAAGGTAGTAATTCCTCTTGTGTCTCTTCTCTGTTGACACCTAAAGTGTTTAATCCTTAAATTGTGTAGGTGATAAATTGAGCGTGGCCTCAATTGCGAAACCAAGTTTTACAAATATTTTTTTTGGGAATGGTTACAAGTTTGAGACAGAACAAGTTGATGACATTCAGACCACTCAAAATAGTCATTGCCACTGTAGGGGAGGAAAATGAGATATTTTACGGTGTTCTGCAAATGGTACTCGAAGTCTTCGTTGGGCCATGGACTCCCATTAGCATATTTAAGTGCAGATGGTTCGATATGAAGAAGGGCAGTTGTTGTGTGAATGATGGACTTGATTACACGTAAGTGAATTCGTCAAAGCAAACATATGAAGACGAACCCTTCATCCATCCATCTCAAGTTCAAAAAATATTTTATTCAAAAGACCCTATTGATCCATCTTGGAGTGTTGTGTGTCGTTGGAGACCTCGAGACACATACGACATCCCTCTAGTTAATGTCGATGTAAGGGCCGAAGAAGATGAGGCCATCTTTTTGGCACAAGACCCAGGTGTCGGAGACGTGACAAAGTTTAACCAAGCCGATGATGTTTTGTGGGTACGCACTGACCTGGGTCCAGGATTAAGAATTGATCCTGCAGACTTGAATGTAACATAGCGTAAGTTTGATGGATTACAATTATTGTATTGTTGATCGTAACAGGTAATTTTATTTATTTTGTGAAGATAGCTGACAATCCCCGTCTCTTTAAATTTGCAGGGTAAATATGCCTCCTAGGAAGCATCCCATTGACTCCTTATCCGGGAAGGGTCAAAGTTCGGTGTATTCGGCCAGCCCGAACAACACCAGTCCAGAGTCCGAATCAGCCTGCCCGGGCAACACCAGTTCCGACACCAACTCCACCACCTCCGGCTCCGGCTACACTAGCATCGTCATCACAGATGACTGACATGGGTACTAACAAAAAACAGATTTTTTATTGTAGTTATGTCTTCTAATTTTAGCTCTTTCAAATTATAGTTGAGTGTATGCGTAAGTTTAGAGAGTTTTTTTCGGAATACGAATCCCTTGAGAGCCACTCTTTAGGTAAATTTGTAGTATAATGGTCTTATTGCAGTGTGTTATATAAATTGCGTTCTAATTTGCAATTCGACAGGCCCGAATAGGCAGATACAGAAGATGTTGATGAGCCATCACAACCGCGTGTGAAGCGGAAAGTTAAAGCGTCTTCGTTTATGCCAGATAAGCCATGGACGATAACAATCAAAGATGGGCAGTTGATTTCAGAACGACAGGGTTCATTGTCCTTTCTAATGGGGACGATTGTTCGGGCAGACCAGTACTTTCCGTTGCATCTCCAGTGGCGTGACTATCCCTCCCATGACCTGCAAACCTAGTGTAACGTTATCAAAGTAAGTCGTGTTTGCTAATGTTTTATTTTCAGCCTTGGGACATTTTAACTAAGTCTTGGTTTTTTTGCAGGAAAAGTATAACTTTGTGGATGAGGAGGGTGTTGTAGTCACAGAGCAAGTGGCCATGCAGGCAATCAAACCGGTGCTTCAGAAAATCATCTGAGACAACAGAGCTGCATATAAGAAAGTGCACTATGATGGGAAGACTGCAGAACAACTTAAGACTTGTCCCATACATGGTATGAGCCAAAAGGACTGGGTTCTCCTCGTTAAGTATTGGGACAATGTTAAGAGTCTGCATATCGATGAGCAGAATAGTCGTAATCGACAGAAGTTGAAGACAACACATACCCTTGGGTCGAAGTCTCTTCCCCGATTCTAAGAAGAACAGGTACTTATATGTTTTATTAGTGGGAACTAAACTGACTTTTCATTTTCAACCTATTTTACTTACAATAGACATTAATTACAGCGTTCGGCCGATCCTGATGGCTACACCTTCCTGATGGCAAACCTCAAAGCTCACTAAAGGAAGGATGGGACTTATCCAGATGAAATAACAGCTGAACACTGTGTAAGTTATCGAGTGCTTTATGAATTGTGTTGAATGGTACTCCTTGATTATTCAAATTTATTATTTTCTTGTGCAGGAAGCGGTTCGTTGACAAGCCCTCGAAAGTAATGTCGCTACCTCCAAGGATCCCAGAGATGTGACACCGGTATTTGATACAGTGTTTGGGGGCCACAAAGGTGGTTATGAGAGAGGAATTGGAACAGGTGCTAGACTGCGTAGAGGTGCCTCTTCATGCTCTCATAGTTATGTGGCCCTGTCTCAACAATTGGAGAGGGAGAGACGAGATAAGGAGGCATTGTCCCAGAGGGTAGACGCCATGAGCCAACGCATGGAGAGGTTAGAAATGTTATTTCTTGCACAATCACAACAAGGTAAGAATTGTAAGGTAAGAATTGTTTTTAGTCTTCTGAATTATTTTAAATTGATGAACATAAATGTGTGTCTCTAATGTTGATGTATTAACCTTCTGCAGGATCTTCTGGCCGCGGAGGAAGCGACCCGCCACGTCATTGAAGATCGTTTATGTATTCTTTTACATTGTAAACTTTTACTTTGTAAACTTAATACATTGTTTATATAAATTTTTTATTGTAGACTTAATATATTGATGTGATTTCTCCATTGTAGACTTTATATAATTGTGCATTATGTTGTTCTTGATGATGTGGTGTGAATAAACAGGAAAAAAACAAAAAATAAAGAAATTAACAAAAAAACGTTCCCCTGACAGGTGCAACCGTTGGCCGAACCATATCCCCGACGCACATTAAAGCACACGTCGGCATTTTGACGCAAAACCTCCCATTCCGCACCTTCTATTTATAGTCTACACACATCTCATGTAAGTCATTCGTTAACTGTTATTCAATATCTCTAGTCAATCAACTGTACAATCCCATCTAGACTCGTATACTTGTGTTGATATGTACTATCGTAAACCAATACTCAATTGATTCAAGAGATTCAATAAAAGTTATTTTCCTTGAATCAAGTGATCCTTCTTATCGAGCGAGTTGTTCATCTTCTTCCTAGGTTCTTAGACTCAATGCATGTAGTCCTTTTTTTTTTGTTTTGTTGTTGTTGTAACTTTGATAGCAACTAGTGAAAGTAACAACAACGCTATTGATGCATCTTCTCCCTTCTACTTGTACAACACTGAAAATCAAGTACTTCTTGTTGGGAAAATGCAAGCAGGCCGTGTGCCTGCCATACCGTCAAAATCGTATTAATCGGATCTAGACCCGAACATGGTTTGGGAACTCAAATCTTTTTGCCATTTTTGTGTTAACCGTTCAAAACAGTTATGAAATTTAAGACATCCGATCTAATCGGATTTGAACGAGACATGAGCGTTCATCTATCCTCTTATCCTTGTTGAGAGGGTAAGAAAAGAAGGCTTGTGCCCCCTTTTTCTCTCCATGGTCCCTTCGGTCCCTTTGTCTCTCTCGCTCCTTTTTTTCTATTTCTTATCTGAGTTCCCATTTTCATTCTTGTCCGCACTCTCCATAAGAGTTCTTTCGTGCATTCTATCTGAAATATGTCGAATTCAATTTTGCATTGTTTTTTAGACTGTACTGTAACTTGCTAAAATCAATAGGGTATTTTCATCAAACTTCTTATTTCTATATATACTCTACAACACAACGAGCGACTCGAATGGAAGCACAAATATATTTTTAATGTAGCTAACACTCTTTGTTTACAGGTGCTAATAGTTGAAATTTTGTGGAGAATGTGTTGTAACTACTGCATATATGGTCCACGTTTCTCGATAGGAAAACACTTACAAAATGTTTTTTCTTTTTAAAAAACCACCAAAACTTTCCCATATTTGTGTGTTTGAATATCTATGTTCTGCATCTATTTTGCTACATTCAAATGATAAATTTGTTCCGTGATCCTGCAAAACTATCTTCCTTGAATAACCATTCAGCACAAAAGGTTGGAAGGTCTTGATCTCAAAGCCAAGCAGATTTACTTTTCGAGATGTACGTAGTCTTTTATGAGGACAATTTTCCTTCCAAAAAATTTTAGCTCCACCTTCTCATCCAGTATTTCCTTTACTATATCATGAACCCAAACCAATATCCTTAGACAATCAGAATGACCAACTCTTTCGACCATGACTGTAACCCAGAAATTGACCTTCTTGAACTTATCACTCAACCTTCACATACCAATTCACCACCAGTTGCAACCACTGCACAGATAGGGCGAATAATTCTTCCTTTGCACCCACTGACCTTCCAAAACCTCTACTTGTCCTTGTCACTCTCCTTATCTCAAGCACTACTAAAAACTTTGCCTTCACCGGAGGTTTTTATAAAATAACCACCGAACTAAAACAATTTCAGTTATGTTAACCGACGGTTATTAACCGCCGGAGAATTTTACCTGCGTCGGGGGTTTGAAACCGCCCAAAGAGTTCTTTTTACCGGCAATTTTAAACAGCTGGAAGGAGTAAACCGCCGGTAGGAGTAAACCGTCGGTGAAAGCGTCGGTAGAAGTTCTACCGACGCTGTCATCACCAGCTGTCTGATGACCGGTGAAGGCCAAATTTTTAGTAGTGAAGGAATTTGTATGTTGCACTATGGTGGCCCCTCCTCCCAGTTCAATGATAAGTTTGTGGTTAGAAAGGAAGACATTCATATTGGCTCCCAAGAAGCCAATCAAACGGCTCCAGAGAACATTGCTGAAGTACGTAGAAGACGCATAGGCTTGTCCAAGGAGATTTTCCAGAAGATCCAAATGGCTGGAAGATTACTTATATGGATAGAATTTGGTACGAACAGGAAGATAACGCGGCAGGGCGCCCAGCTTTAGCCATTGTGTCGGTGAATGATTATGCGCCGTGGAGAGTCCCTAACGCCACGACTCCACTTGGCTCACCTCACATATATTTTCACTGGACTTTCACACTTATAGCATAAGAGGGGTTATTTTTATTTTATTTCATTTAGGGTTGTTTTATTGAATGATGAGAAAAGGGTTCAAGGAGGATGTAACGAAAATAGAATATGAAAGATGGAAAAGGAATAGAACATCTCTCTTTTCACCCTTTTTCTCTGCTTTTTTTTCTCCTTCTTCACTTCTATTCCGGTTTAGTTTCTTCTTTGGAGTGCCTTTCACTCGAAGACTAACCGTCTGAACAACTTTCTATCCGTTCCAAGCTGTATTATTTGTGCTTTCACTCCTTTTCTTTTTTCCTTCCATGGATATGTCTGAATGTTATGGCTGCCCTGCTATTGATGCTCGACTCCCATTCGTTTTTGCTCCTTCATACTCTGCAATATCAACCTGTTACCCATTCAGATCCTATATATTCCCAATGCTGCAACAAGACATGATAGTCGTCAAGTCAAAAGTGCAAATTTCCGCGCTGAAATACACAATTCCTCTCTATCAAACAGTGGTTCTACTTTCATTTCTCATTTCACTCTGGGATTCGATTCAGCTGTACCTCATTGTGGTTATCCATAGGCGACTCGTTCCTTGAAAATAGATGTTTCACGTGTCAATGGCTCACATCCGACTCATTGGTTATTTCGGATTGAAGCCTTCTTTTATTTTCACTCAACAACGTAGGAAGCTCAATTACAAATTGTTTACTTTCATCTGGAGGGACATGACGCTGCCTGGATTCAAAGGGCCACGAGAAATTGCCTCTTGTCAACATGGAAGTCATTTTTGGCTGCTGTAAAACACCGTTTCAAACCTACAATTTATGAGGATTTTGAAGGTCGTATATCAAAACTCACTCAAATTGGTCTGTTCTCGATTTTTAAGCAGAATTTGAGGATTTGCCCAACAAGGTGGTTGGTATCACTGAACAAATCCTCACTATTATCTTCATTACAGGGTACAAACAACCCATTTGTCGGGTGTTTCTATTCCACCACCCAACAACTTTAATGAAAACTTTTTTCTATGGCGAGAGCATATTCCGCTCGACTTGAAGACCAATTACCAATAGGGCATGCTTGGTAATGTGGTGTTCCATTGGGGTCGACCCAATCCTCCACTAATTCTATAGCAACCACAGCTCATCAAAGTTTCTTAAGCAAACACCACCAACAAGTTCAACACCTATTACATCTACTTCCGTTTCTTCAATTTCGACAACCAAACTTCCGCCATTTCTTCCCACGCCAACATTTCTAGTTCCCCGTCTCTCTTGTCGAACTTTGTGAAAACGACGAGAAGAGTCTGCATTATAGTTGCAATGAGAAGTTTGGCCCTAACTACCGTTTCCAGATTAGGTTTGTCCTTCTCCTTGGATGCCATGATGATGATTCAATGGCTCTTCAATCCGTCAACACTAACATCAGCCCGTTTGAGGTTATTTCCATAATATTTGTAGTCTGCATGCCTTTTCAAGTCAACTACAAGGTTGCTCTCTTTGTATTTTTGGTTCATATTACTCACACAGTTTTCAGGGCCTAATTAAATTTTATCAAACCTACTTTTGGGAAATATTGGGTTTGTTGATTACACCAATTCCTCACTTTTGTGTTGAGCATTCCTCGTGTGCCAGAACTATTGCGAGTCGACTTCCCTCCTTCAACAAGGTACTGTCAATTTGTTTTGTGTTGGCTATTGGAGGACCTGATGTTGTTATGGGATATCAGCGGCTACAGCTCTTTGGTATGGTGGCTCATGACAATTTTGCTCTTTGGAGATAATTGGCAACACAAATAAGTGATTTTATAGGGTGAATCAGATTTTCTTTCGGGCTCATGTCATTACACCGTATTACAAGTTCATTGTCTGACCTACTTTGTCATGAAACTTTTGAGTGGACACCAACAACAACGGTGGCTTTTGAGGCCTTTTATAAGCCCATGGTTACAGCCCCAGTTTTGCGTCATGCATATTTCTCACAAAAATTTGTCATAGAGTTGAATGCCTCAAATGTACGCATCGGGCGGTGTCAATGCAACCAGGCCATGCAATTGCATTTTTTAACAAAAAACCTAAGCCGCAAACTCCAATCATCCTCAGTCTACACCAAAGATCTAATGTTGTCACTGAACTTGTGCTCAGATGGTGCCAATATCTTTTGAGGCATTTTTTTGTGATCAATAGATCCAAAAACACCAAAGAACTTCTTTATTAGGTCATTCAAACCCCAGATCAATAAGCATATGCTCACAAACTTCGTGGGTTTCAATTTAGAACTGAATACAAGACTGGTGCCTCTAACTGTGTAGCAGAAGCATTATCTTGTGTTCCAGATGAGTGGACCTCATCTTCCTTCGAGGTTTTGTTTATCCAAACAAACAGTGATGTTTTCAATTATGTGCAAAATGTGGATGCTGTGATGTTGTTTAGACAGTTAACTAGTATACAGTCATCCGAAATCGTAAAACACGGGTGTGTGTTTGCCCTTAGACTATCTTGTTCAAAAGCAAGCTTAAAAAAAGATGGGATGTGCTTCAGCTAGATGCGGATGCGGGTGTCCCCTTCACATGCCCATGTCGAACCGTGTTTGGCAATTCCATCAGCCACATTGTTTGCCTCCCTCCATAGGTGGGACATTTGCACTTGTGGCAGTGACGTCAAGATAGCTCAGCTTGTCTTGATCCATCTTCCTAGCATCCAGTGGAACTGTTCTAATTCAAGCATCATGTGAATATATTGGGTAGTTTGGAAAGCATAATTTGACGCAGTGTAGGGTGAGGGTCAAGGCTATGAACTTTGCCTCATTGTTTTTTTTCTTTATGTGTCATTGAGGATAAAAGCGGGGAGCCATTTGCATTCGGATGATGACCCCACTGCCAATGACATTTTTTTCAAGCCATGCTGACCCATCAAAATTCACCTTAAGCTGATTCTTTATTTGGGGTTGGGGGCGGGGTTGTGTGAATGTTTTACAAAGGAAAGGTGTAAGGTTTAAGTTTATGGGGTCAACTAATGTGTATGTTTTGACTAAATACAATATTTGCTGTGATTATTGGCAATGTAAGAGGATATGGTTGGTATTCTCAGGATGCAACCCACACAGAGCATTTGACACTCGTATTCATACCCCAATGGTTTAGTAAGTTAGCCGTATGGAATTTCCCTTTAAGTGCCAGCCAGGCAAATGATTTTATTTTGGGAAGCATTTTTAAGCTCCAAATATATCCCCAAAGTGGATCTCGGGGCCCATAGACTGGAGTTTTTCATTTATTTTTGTGCCACATGGTTCAGATGGTTTGCTATCTTTATAGAAAATGTTCTGTCTCTGGAGGGTGTCTGGACTCTGGTATCCTTGGCTTGTATAAAAAGATGGGTGTCAAGAATATTTCTAGAGAAGATACTTTGTTTAAAGGAGATAGGGACCTATACAATTTCTGCATAGTTCTGCCAGTGGGGAGATCTAGATCATCTACCCATGTGTCAAACAATAGTGAGATGTTTTTTCCATATCCAATCTGGTACCTGGATGATTTTGTTAAGTACTAGCTTTGAAATTTGCTTCTAGATAAGGGAGTCCGCATGTCTGTGCCGTCTAGAGATTGCATGTGGAGTTTCCCCATATTATATCTCATATATTCTGCCCACATGAGTTAGCACTGGAAAACATCCTCCACACTAGTTTTTCTTGAAATGCCGATCTTAGCGCTTGCATGTTTCACAGGCCTAGTCCACTATCTTTCTTGGAGCTACATACGTTATTCCAATTATCTTGGTGCATTTTCCTGTTTTATTTGTATGACCAAATAAAATTACTAATGTGGGCTTCTATGTCATCCAAAACTATCTTTGGGGGCTATGTGTAACCAAGTGTTGGTCAGAACAGATTTTCTAAGTGTAACTCTACCAACAAGGGATAACAATTTTGGTGTCAAACTACTTAGATTTTTTTTTTTTTTTAATATTTTGGGGTACGGGTTCAAATGTTTTACCCGTTGTCCTGAGGGAAAATGTAGACCTAGGTACTTTCCTAGGTCGTTGATGGGTTTAATTTCATGACTCTTATGATCTGGTCTTTTGTATTTTCAGGCACGACTGATGAGACAAAAAAGGAGGATTTGACTGGGTTATGTACTTGTCCAGAGTACTCACCACTTTCATCTAATATTTGCATGAGAGTGTTTGCAGTTTTGACTTCAGCCTTGATGAAGAATAGTGTTGTGAGCCTAGTATAGATTGAAGATAGGCCTCATATTCTGAATGGGCCTCCAAGGGTCCAAACTCCCTTTGATACATGCTTTATAATTTTGGAAGAGAGGAGCTCAGTAGCCAAAATACATAGGAAAGGAGATATTAGGTCCCCTTGGCGCAATCCACACTATCGATAAATTGGTTCAGTGGGGGACCAATTTTTTAGAATCTAGTAAGTTATAGTTTTTATGCACAATTGAATTAATTGTTTCCATATAGCAAGGAACTCAAAGGTGTCCATTGTATGCCTAAGGAAAGTCCATGACATAGTATCAAATGCTTTCTTTAAGTCAACCTTGACTCCAAATTAGGAGTGCTTTCTTTTGATTTTGAAAGTTTTCAGGACGTCATGAGCTAAGAGTATATGGTCCAAGATTTGTCTGCCCTTTATGAAGGCGGCCTGGGTTTTTTATATGAGAAAAGGGAGGAATTTAGCTAGCCTTGTTACATGATTTTTGTGTGCAGTCTATATACTATATTACACAAGCTGATAGGTCTGTATTCATTAAATGATTGGGGTTGTTCAATTTTAGGGACGAGGACAATAAAAGTTTAATTAAGTTCTAAGTCTAATTTACCTGATTGGAAGATGGTTTGTAGATTGAACAAGAGGTCTTCCTTTAGTAGGGCCCAGTGATGTTTACAAAATATTGGCTGGAACTCATCCGGCCCAGGGGCTTTGTAGGACTATTCCGAATAGATCAGATCTAAGTTCCCTCATAGTAATGAGCTTACCTCAGTGGGCTTTTTGATCCTCAGTCGGTTTGTTGATTGGGGAAAATGGGGGCCTACTTTGATTTGAACTTTGGGAATATATCTTGGAAAAGGAATTCCTGACCTCATTTTTTATTTCGATGTCATTTTCTAGAATGAATTACCTAATTTGATGTTATTGATTTTATTTATTTGGGTTCGAACTTGGGTAAAAAAATGAAAGAAGCGTGAGTTCACATCTCCTTCCATAAAGTAGCTTTGTTGGGCCTGTTGGAATGTATGTATATGTTTCTTGTATACGAGTTAAAAGGGAGAAATGGAAAGGATGCGGGGAAGGCAGAGAGAAAGGAAGGCCGTTTCGAAACTGGAATGCCACGGGAACACTGGAGCTCGGCCGCTGGAATGCCGGAGCTCAAGCGCGGGAAGAGGGAGGACGGGCGTAACGGGTCACAATGTTAACTTATCAAAAATATAGTTAAACGAGTATTGTTGATGGACATGGGCTTCAAACTCCCATTGCCAAGTGAAAAGAGTGAGCCCAACTGTTGGATGCCATTCTGCCGGCGGTTGGGTGATTTAGTATGATTTTCGGCCAGCAGGAGAGCCGCTGCACTTGCCGAAGGGGCTTCTATCGGCGGATCAAAAATCTTCCACTAGCAGAAGCAGTTTTTTTAGTAGCGCAAACACCTTTTGTTGTGAATTCTTTATGTTTGTTGTTTAGCTTGTATGGTAAGTAGGAAAAAGAGTATATTTTACTCTATTTTACTGTGGCATTTAAATCTCTTATAACCAGAGCGAGAACTCTGCGGTTTTCATGTAAATTTCTTAAACAGGTTTGAGTGTTCTACAATTCTAGCAGTTGAGGGGGGGGGGGGGGGGGGTGCGGGGAGGTAGGCATTGGCACACAAAGAAGACTACACACAGTCATCCTGTCTGGTGATGAACTGTATAGTGTACAATGTTTTCATGTGCTCACATGATTGTTATTTGGATGTGGCTCTTCGAGAAGAGCCAGTGTACACCGTTAAGTCCATGTGAAGGGGGTGGGGAAGACTTTTGGGTATGTGTTTCTAGCCACTTAAAAGTAGGTGAAATATTTGATTTTTCTACGTTCATTTCACATGAAAATATTATGTCAGGGTTGTGGGTGTTTAGTATTGTGGGAATTGCCGATTTTGCCGAGGCACTTTGTGCACCTCTAACATTCCACATAAGTAATTTATTATGTATAATATAATTGAGAGTGGGTTACAATAAGCGTACCGTGTGACTTCAGTTGAGGAGTTAGTTCCCCATTCACTATCCCGTGGAATCTTTATCCACGCGTTTGAATAATCCACATCGTTCAGCTTTCCACATAACGGGTCAAAAATTTTTCTTTTTTTTCCTCCATTGTAGTTGTTGGCAATTGCTCAATGTCGGCTACCCCTTCTAGCAGAATTTTGTCCTTTCCTTTATTCCCATTTGCGCCCAATTAAGGGTCTGGTAGGTGGGTTTTGAGGGCATTTCGAAGAGCTTCTGGGGTGATCGTCTTATGTACCAATGTTTCACTCAATTTTCCACGAAAGCCGTCTCGGAACATCCACGACAAGTTTGGGGAGAGGTGCGAAGGAGAGGCTAGATACCGGAGAGTTCGCAAGAGCCGGGAGTTCGTAAGAGCCGGGAGTTCGTTTTCAAAATTAAGCTTTTGCTGAGTAGACTGACTTGACGAGGGTCTAGTGTGAGGGGGGTTCTACTTTATTGACTGGCCGATGCAGTGGAGTTTGAAGTGGACGAGGTAATCTGTGGGGAGCCTCTCATTTGCCTATGGGCAACATTCCATTCACCAGGAGGAGCGGTGTCGTCTGGATCTTCAGGGGTGTGACTAGGAGAGATTTCTATAGATTTAGGTTGTCGGCCTCGGCATTCTGCAATACAATGACCCCATCCATGACACGATTCACAAACCTTTGGCCTACCTTCAATGCTATAAGGCAGCCAAAAATGAGGTTTCTGGCGTGTCGGTGAAGGTGCCTTTCGCCTTTTCCGCAAGGAGATCGACTTCCACCTTCACCCTGGCAGAGGCCCGTCTACCTGGTTGTTCTAGTGTTGCCGAGTCCATTCCGAGGTATGTACCTAATTTGGCTAAGGGCTCCATCGTGGCAAAGGGGGGGAGGGAATCAAATCAATTTGACCGAGTGTGGTACTCTGGTAGGTGTCCACTTGGAAAACAATTGGTCAAGAAAACAACTGTAAGTGTGAATCTGACTGTGCTGATCTTGTGAATGTGTGTGTGTTGAGTTGAGGTGAGATCCCTTTGGGGAATCATTTTGTGTTGCCTTGGGTTGATCTTGTGTGTGAATATGTTGAAACACCTCTTTCGGCATTCTATGGATCGGGAATGGGCTCACATATCTTGGGTGTCCGCCGATCAGGAATGGGCTCACATATCTTGGGTGTCCGCCGATCAGGAATGGGCTCACATATCTTGGGTGTCCGCCGATCGGGAATGGGTGGTGTCCGCCATAGTTGAGCTGGTCTTTGTTTCCTTATCTGCCATTTATTCCTTCGAGGTTCGCCTGTCCTTTCTTGCTCTTGTTTTTGGTGCGATGTTCAACATCATCCAGGTGCTCAATCAAGCCAACTCTATTGATCCTTATTTCGTTATTCTCCATCAACAACACAAGGAAGGGATTCTTCCACAACTTTATAGGGTGCACCATGGATATCGCCTCTCCGTTGTGTCAAAATGTGACCCCATCTTCTTGAGTTACCACCCACAAACTGATGGGCAATCCAAAGTGGTTAACTGCAGCTTAGAGCAATATCTTTGTGCTTTCACTTATATACAAGTCGACTACCTCGATTCTGTTTCTTATATGAGTTGAATTTCATTACTACAATCTTAAGATTTCTCCATTTTAGACTCTTTATGGTCGTACTCCACTTTCTATTCCCCTCTAAACTCAGGGCTCTACCTCAATCCAAACCATGGATGATGCAATCATAGCTCAAGATGACCTCCATCACACCCTAAAAGCAAACCTACTCGTTGCACAAAACGAATGACATTGAAGGCAAATGCTCATTGCATGAACTTAACTTCGAGGTGTTGGGACCTTGCGTTGGTCAGGTTGCAGCCATATTGGCAGATTTCAGTAGCATAAAAACAACACAACAAAGTAACTATATGGTTCTACAATCCCTTCCCTATCTCAACACGAGTCAGCCTGGTTGCCTATCGAGTGGGGTTCTCCGACGCCTCTCGGTCTTCCTCGACTAATTCTACTATAGAGGCAAACGATAGACAATAACTTCCCCTGAACACGGGTAACAACTTTCATCCTACTATCACCCAGTTTTCCATGTCTCTGAAGCCTTGTCGAGGTACTGCTACTCAATTATCAAGAGACCTTCTACCTACCAAACAAGACAAAAAAATGATAGAGACTCCAATGGTCATTTGTGCAACTCGTATCATTCTCATTCATGGCAAGCCTCCGCCTCAAGTGCTTGTCCAATGGCATGGTTGTCCCCTTGAGAAAGCCTCTTGGGAGTGCTTTGACAACTTTCGTGCTGCTTCTTATATCTTGAGGACTAGGTAATGTTTGAAGGGGGAGGGACTGATACGATTGCGGCTAGAAGGGAAGACTTTCTTATTGATTCCAAGAACGCAATCAAGCGGCTCCAAAAAACATTGCAAAAGTAGAGGACTTTTCTAAAGAAGAGGAAACTCAAGCTCATGCAAGGCGGTCTTTCAGAAAACCGAAGTGGCTGAAAGATTATTTGTATTGAAATTATTTGGTGTTAACAGGAAGCTAACACCTAGCATTAGTGTCACGAGGTCCATGAGCCCAGTGCACAATTGTACACACAATATATCACCGAGATCTCCCTGAGAGAGCCCGTATCACCCTGGACCCAATACAACAAAATTTCCCCAATACTCCGAAGGGAGACACGACAACAGGAACTCACAAGCAAACATGCATAGAGGCACACGAATGAAAACTCAAGAGTCCAAGGTCTACACATGGCTAGAAACTTTATCGACATCCAACTCAGCGAAACCCGATGCGCACAAGCATCTGGAAAGTTTTATACGAGACTACGGATGACACCCGAGAAACAGGCTCTACTTGAAGTTTCTGGCACGACTCCACCCAACAACTAGACCGCGCAGATCACCACACTAAGGCCCAAGGGCCCTGATGCAATAATCAAGACTCGGACTTGAAATACTCTGGGACCCACCTCGCTGGCCCACAAGGTGTTGACTTTGTACCCACTTGGCATGTTGCAAGAGACACAAGTTTACAAGTTTTGGTGACCAAGTAAACATGACTTTGAGTTTCCAAATCTGTTTAGGAAAGAGGGGTTCACACCATATCTTTGGAGAAGCAGCGTAGTACATTTGGAAATTTCGGAGTCAAAACTCCAGGAAGCCTAGCTGCTGAAGGATACATATCTTATGTACGTCCCTAGGATTTTGAGCTTAGTTTGTCTATATATATATATGTAAGGGTTTAAGGGTTCTAGAGTCAAGTAATCCTTGTAATCGAGCGGGGGATCTGAGGGAAAATGAGGATTGGGCTCACACTGTAACTCTCCATATTCAAGGTAATCGAGGCTATTTTTATCTAACCTTACAGTCTTCTCCTTCGTCTATCCTTTACTTGCTTCAATCTTCCTTCCGTAAGAGTAAGTCGCGACATTGCGCTCGAAGATTGGCTGTCTGAACAGATTTCTCATCGTTGCAAGCTCTATCATCCAACCTTGTCATCTACTAAATGTGGTTTACTTTTTCCTCTTCATGATTATCTCTCTTATGCTAAATTTTCTTCTTCTTATGAAGTGTTTTTAGCTATGTTATCTTTTGACGATGATCTCATTTCTTACTCCCAAACTGTTTGCTATGATCACTGCTGCCAAACAATGGTTGTTGAAATTAAGTCATTGCAAGATAACTACTCTTTCTTACGCCCCTTCCACTTGGAGACATATTGGCTGAAGTGGGTCTACAAAATCAAAAGAAATGGCGATGAAATAGTGGAACGCTACAAGGCCAGACTCGTTGCTAAAGAATATAATTAGATTGAGAGGCTTGACTTTACAAGAAACATTTGCCTCAATAATCAAATTAAGAACTTTCCAATATCTACTTATCGTAGCAGTTTCTAAAGGGTGGTCGTTGCATTAGATGGATGCCTATAACACCTTCTCAACGCGATCTTCAAGAGGATCTCGATACGAGTCTAACTCCATGTTTCTCCACTTTCCATCCTAATATGATCTACAAATTACAAAGTGCCTATACGGCCTTTGGCAAGCATCTCACCTATAATTTTTGAAGCTCTCCATTGTTGCACAACTTTATGCTTTTTACAATCAGCAACAAACTATTCTTGTTCACATTCAAAATTGAAGGGTTGGGACCGCTGACAGTATTTCTTGGGCATTGAAGTCGCATGCACATCTGAGTTTTGTTCCTTTGTTAGCAAGAGTATGCACTAGATATCTTGTTCAAAATAGGAATATTGATACGGACCACGCCATTCACCTTTCCATGACTCAGAATTATAATCTTTCTGTCAACGGTGCCTCCCCTCTCTTTGATGCTAATCTATACAGGAGACTTGAGGGACTACTTTAAAATCCCAGTTGGGCATTGTTAACCTCCAGCTTCTACTTGAGTGGGAGTAATAGCAGAAAGAAGAATCCCACATGCACCTGCTATTCATAGTCTACGCGCATCTCATGTAAGTCATTCCTTATTTGTTTTCAAATATCTCTCCAGTAAATCAGTCTCTAATCCTTATAAATCTGAATTTGTATACTTGTGTCTATATGGATTGTTGTAAACCGATGCTCAATTGATTCAAGAGATTCAGTAACAGTTGTTTTCTTCACTAGTGTGTGAACAAACTTCTATCTCCTAAAAAATATCATCACAACAACGTAAGTCTAAGGGTTAGGAAGACAAGTAAACATAGAAAATGTAGCCATGGATCAGGGACAACAAAGAGGGGGACCAAGACAAGGATGACAATATGATGTTTGGACTGGTTTTAATTATCAACATATGATTCAGGGACTTAATACTTGCTCAACCCTATCTCTATCTCTATTAATTATTTTTTTATCTTTGCCAGAGTTTGGATCATTTCCTTAGAGGATAAAGTATTCAACCGTCAAACTAATATAATATTTATAAAGGCGGGAGAGGTTTAAACATTTCCCCTTCTCTCACTCTTGTGCACGTGGTAAGAGCTAAATTTTTCTATCTTGAGATTGCATGGCAGGGCAAAGTCAAGTGCGATGCAATTTGTCAGAGGATGTGCACTCCATTTGAAGAAACATCAAGTTTTCCTATCTTTAAAATGCCGCTCCTTGGATAAATTGAAGTTCGCTCCCATATATCTTTATATATAAACTTATTTATCCCCTTGGTCTTGTGTCTAGTCCATGCCCCTGCGCGTGTGGCCCATGTCTTGCACGCGATTAGGGCTATTGGGTGTTGAACTTGTGTGCGTATTACTCATAGCTTCGCTGGATCTCGTAGCACATGGGTTGAAATAGGGAACCGTTTAGCACTTCAACCCTGTGCTTTAAAAAGCAGACCGGCCTGTTCGACTCCATTGAACCCGAACTGGTGGCTTTTCCCTTTAGATTAACCAAAAAAAAAAAAAAAACCGGATTTGTTCAAGAACTATGTGAACCAGCCGGTTCATCTGGTTGGACCATAAATTGGACCGGTCTGATTGGTCCGGTGGATCTGGTTGGAGTAGAAGAGAAAGGGCAATGCAAAACTGAAAAGATACATAGGCGGGATTCAAACCCGGAACCTTTTAAAGGTTATACACTGCCAAAGTGAAAACTGGGACTTCCGGTTTTCAGCCCATAACCTTTTAAAGGTTATACACTGCCAAACCAAGTGACTTTAATATTGTACTCTAAAATTATAAAAATAAAGGATAATCATACCACGATTGAACGAACGGTTTAACCCAGTCTTACAGGATTGAACTAAAATCGCGCCCTTACTACTAGTTCAATGACCGGCTCGATATTTAAAACTCTGGTTAAACCACTTCAGGTCAAGTGAGTTTTTTTTTAATCTGAATAAAAAAAAATTTCCGGATCAGAACAAAACGGGTCTATCCTTGACTGGACGATGACGTTAGTACCTGTATAATTTAATTCACTCGACACGGACAGTCCACGCTAGAAACCACGCTAGAAACTGCGCTTTGGTCCAACTAGTACGCTTGTCTTCTCTGGCCGACTGTTTTCATCCACCGTGTTATTCCAAGGCTACCACTTGCCAGAGAGAAGATGACGTGGAATTTGGAAAGAGAGATCTCGAAGCCATGAAGCAGCAGAAAGAATCACAGACCATATCTTTTTTCCCAGACGCTGTAAGATCTGGAAGGAACATCAAGGACTGTCCGGTTCAGCTTCAATCTAAGCAATGTGATGCTGATCCACCCTTTTCCAAGTCAATCTTACATGTAAACCTTATCCACTTCTGTACTTTCCAGAGTCACAACGTCCATCAGTTTTTCTCATTCAAATCCACAGGAGACTGAGGAATCCGAGTCAGATTTTCGGCCCTGTTTTTTCTCCGTTATCTCCTCCCCTTCTGGAGAAATGTAAAAGGAGAAACCGAAAGATAAAATGACAAGGAAAGAAATTGCTTCCGCTATTTTAATTATATAACTTCGTTGATAAGAAGGGGGAGGTGGTTTAAATAAGTAAATCCAGGACCGTTTTCAAGGGTCTTCTTCTTCTTCCTCCTCTTTCACGACGAATATTTTGTCAAAACTTGTTTTCTTCTAGAAACCCTGTCTACGTTGTTTTCTTCTAGAGACCCACATTTCGTTTTCACCTCCCACAACAGCAGAAACTTCAAATTGAGACAAGGACGATAATGGGTGGCCCAAGACGTCTTCAATACTCAAATATCTCAAACAAAAAACAGATATAGACGGTTTCCGCTTTCTTTAATTTTAATCCTGGGGGCTCAACTCCTAGTTACTTTACTAGATTACCCACTGAATCAGATCTGCTCCATTCTTTTAAAACTCTCAGGTAGCTCCATTTCTGGACAGAATCATGACACATTACTCTAACTTAGTTGGTTCCTTATCCCATCTTGGAAATTTAATAGCATCCACACCTTCCCCAAATTCGGATGGTCCCCTGCCAGTTCCATGGTTTTATCACGGCAGAGATACTCCTTAAAAATTCCTTCTGGGAAAGAGGCCAAGATCACTGTTCGGTGCGTGAAAACCTACGAGCACCGCTCAGCAGGCGGACGTCCCCCCCCCTTTTTTTCTTCTTTGCGTGGCCGTCATGCAAGATCCACCGTTTCAGAAGAATCCACCCATGTCGGCCAAACCCTGCAAATCGACTCTTTCCTAACCACTCCCTCCCTGCATTTAATTGCAAAGCTTGAACCTTGTCTTGTCACCACGCATTTTGGCACTTTTAAAAACAAACAACACTATAGAATATTACGGAGAAAAGTGAAAATCATTAATAGTGTTAAAAAGTGTAAGACTTGGATCTTTGTTTTAAGAAATGGAGGTGGAAGACGAGTGGACGACGTGGTTGATGAACTGTTTTCCTCTTGTTGGATTCAACGATCAAACTAATTTAGATTAAATTTCAGTAGGTTGAATGGGTCTCTATTGGGTCTGATGCCATAAGATCACCTGTACTATAATACAGAGCTCTCCGTGGCTCATCCATTGATTAATCGGTTCTGCAAGTTTGTCGGATAAAACAGAAGTAAAAAAAAATCTTCCAAGACAAATTATAAGAAAAATTCAGAGGGAGCCGGCGGTTTAATACTTTTTAAACGGTGGGTCGTCCGGGATTCTGGTGCCTCTGTTACCAGTTTAATCGCCGCTGAATAAAGTCAATCCGATTTTTTTTTTTTTTGTGATTTAATACCATTGGTGAAGAAGATCTTTGGTCTAGAAGTGGAGGGACACGGTAATTGGGTGCTCCTTCGAGGACCACGGAAGGGGTTAATCAGGTCTACGTCCGATGTCTTCGGGCGGACGAAGCGGGTTCCTTTGGTGTTACAGCCGGGTCCAGCAGAGATGATGGAGAAGTAGGATTGAGGTGGCATCCCTATCTTCCTGCTGTAACCGTAACCCTGTATTCTGTGTCCCATATCAGCCTTATTTTTATTCCTCCCCCATAAATATAAGCGGCCTGCACACTTTGGTTGAAACTTGAAACGACTTCTTTACCTCCGAGAAGAGCAGTTCAAATCGGCTACATACGGGCGACAGTGAATTTTCGTTTCTCGTTCAGGGGAAGCGCCGGTGCTTTGCGAGAGTGGAAGATTGGGATCAGGCGGACTGGAATTGGATTGGGGTTTGTGAGGATTTGAGAAGCGGGGAACGGGGAGTAGATTTGTGGGTTTTGGTATCTTGCTGGGTTTTTTGGGTTTTTCTCAAGGGGTTTGAGTGTGGATGGACTGTGGTTCTTGCTATGGAAGGATCCCCGCCATTGAAGCTTTGCCCGCCGCGGTGAAGTCTGTGGGGCTTCGTGCTGGTTCGGCTAAGGTTGGATTCGTGGGTGGGCTGCCGAAGATCCGTCGTCTCTCGTACGGGATTCAGGTTAGGTTTTCTGTTCCCCCCATATCATGTTTCGTTTTTGTTTTCGGACGTTGTATGCGTTGATCTGAGGATCGACAGAGGAACATTGCGTGTACTGTTCATACTTGTGGTTGATGTGGTTTGGCCGCCGTGCTTGTAGAGATTTGTGTTATGGGGTTCTTTATTTTTTCTTTAACCTATCTTTTGCCATTTCGATTTAGAAAATACGGCTTTTCGGTCCCTGTTTCCCTCGGAATTGGACGGTTTTAATGTCTTGAACTGTTCTTTTTTCTACTCGTCATTCAGCTAATATCTGCTAGCAATTTATTTCCCTTGATCCCAGTTTGTTTTGGGCCCGAAGTATTTTTGCTTTCATTTGGAAATGGAAAAATCAGATCTAAACGGAAGCACTTTAGGAATCATATCAGTTGGCTCTGTGCGAGTTTACAACTGATGTAATTCATCAGTGGGAGACCTAAGCTTAGAATCCTTTAATTTTGTTCTTATCTTCTGGCCCATATGCATCCTGTTAAATTTCTTTGTGAAATAAATGGGCAAAAAGTTTGTATAATTAGAAAACCATTTTGGCTGAAACAGACTGAAGGAGTTTTTTAGTTTGTTTTTTTTTTGTTAGTTATCGAAGTACTGTTTTAATTTGGTACCTGGGGAACACAATGGCTTGATATATTTCATTGTAGTCCTGAACCTCCTCCTCTGTATGCAGGGCATTTCCAAGATTGCTGATCTCAGAAGTACAATCCCTGTTACAGTCGCAAGTGCAGAATTCAGCAAATGCGAGTTTAGAAGTATACCTACGCCACTTGAACCTAGGTCGTCGGCTGGGAAGTTTTTGAGCAGTATCTTGAAGAATCATCGACATCTTTTTCCTTTTGCTGTGGCAGAACAACTTGAGGCATTGGCAGCTGATAGAGATGGTGCCATTGCACGTCTAGAGAATAGCTTGGGCTCCAGTGAATCATGCCTTCATGGGTTAGTTCTTATGAACTTTATATTTTTGTTGTTATTATTCTGTTTTTAAAGGACTATCTCATGTTGCACATTTTTACTAATCTGAGTTAGTATTTAGAATATGATCCACCATCTACTTCATGTTTTATTAGATAACTGATAGATGGATCTGAATGACCTTCTAGAAATGCTTTATGTTTTCCGTGGAGAAATGGAAGACATAGAAGGAAACACATGAGGCAAAGAATGTTAAAACTTTTTGATTAAACGTGGTAAAATTTGGAATATGAAGATTTTACTCTACCTGTACTCGGTTTGAAGCAAAATTTCTTTTGGTTTGCAATTGTTTTGACTTCAAAATGATTCTCCTGTGAACATTGTCGTCCATCCATGGTTGGCTCTAGATAAATACTGAGCATTTTGGATGTATTTGTCTGCTTTTACTTTCTTGCACGGACTTTATATGCTTGACTCTTTTTAATCAATGTTTGTTATATAATTGTCTGCCAATGAACTTGAACTAGCATTTTGCTAAAATTTGTCATTGACATGCTTTTCAGGAGGATAGCCGAGCTGAAACGGGAGGAGTGCCAAATTGCCATTGAAGAAGTTCTGTACATGTTAGTTGTTCACAAGTTCTCTGAAATTGATGTCCCCATGGTCCCAAGATTGTCATCATATGTTAGAAATGGGAGATTGGAAATCCTGGCTTCTAAAGAGAGGGAGCTGGAATCAATTCATGGTCTAGAGGCTCTAGACATGGTAAGGGACCACCTCTCCACTGTTATTGGCTACAGAGGCAAACCTGATATTTCAGACCATTGGACCACAACTCCAGTGCGCCGTCTTCAACTAGGCCGAATCTATGCAGCATCAGTCATGTATGGTTACTTTCTCAAGTCTGCATCTCTCAGACACCACTTGGATCAGACTGTGACATGCACCCAATACGATCTACCACTTGACTGTATGTTCAGTCTGCCATTTTCTAATAAGAAACCACACCTGTGGGAGGAGCTTTTCCCTGAGCAAGCCAACAGGGTATCACCTATGTATCACGAGTCTAGGCCAAGAAACATGGAGACTCTGCGCGAGTATGTCATGCAGTTCGATTCCGGGACCTTACAGAGATGTGCCAAGCTGAGAACAAAGGAGGCGGTGAATCTGATAGAGAGACACACATGGGCGCTGTTTGGGGATGACGAGAAAGGCAGAGATGGGAGCGATGAGACTGTTCATGCCACTAGATCCAGCATGAGAAGATTGGTTCTGGAGGCTGTGGCCTTTGGATCCTTTCTCTGGGATGTGGAAGCTCATGTCGATTCCTTCTACAGACTGACGGAGAACTGAGATTGGCATTATTTTGAAGTGTGAATTAGGAAAGCAGTGATGCAGTTGGGCTCTTGTATTTGAAAGGAGGTCTAGAATTGGTCCTGCTATGTAATACTTCCCCCCAACCTTACACCCCATTTTTCATCAACAGAAAGAATGTACAGCTCAGAATCATTTTGAAATTTAGTAGAAAGAACTTTCCCATTAAATAGTCCTAACTTTATCTTCCTTGCAATCGTTTCAAACACCTCTCCCTTTTGCAGTGATGCTGGGATTTCAGCAAGTTCTACAATATTAGAAGTGTAGTTTCCGGTACTTGTGTGATGAATCCCGGAAACTTCTGAATGTTAGGACTGAATATGCAAAACTGGGTTTGAAAATCTACTTTCAGAGACCGCCTCCATTTATGAAAGAGCGTCCCATTAGTATTGGCCTAGTGGAAGCTGAACCAAAAAGATAGGATGAATCCGGCTCGCCTGTGTTGACTGAATGGGCAATCGATCGAAGTCCTTTCCAGTTTTAATTGTATAACGGAATGACAAACGAGATCGAAGTCCTTTCCAGTTTTAATTGTATTAGGAAACGACTAATGAGGCCCCAAGTCTTAAGCCATTGGGAAGGTAGTTTCTTGTGTCTAATATTTATGGATGATGTTAGTTGTACTTAGCACTGGTACCTAGCCCACGTACCTAGCCCACATACCTAGCCCACGTACCTAGCCCACGTAAATCTTAATCTAAACCATTGATCCTTAGGGTTTATCCTTTGAAATATAAGATTTTATAAAATAAAAAATATATTTTTATATTTTTAAGGGTTTAGATTAATATGTACATTAGACATTTACGGTGCACCTAGTATTACTTAATATTTATTTATCTCAAAAAGATAATTATAATAAGAGTAATGCTAATTGCACCTATACTTAGCCTACGTACATGATAATTTAAGCCCTTAAAAATATAAAAAAATATTTTTTATTTTTTAAAATTCTATATTTTAAAGGATAAACTCTAGGCATCAATGATTTAGATTAATATGTATGTGGGATAAGTACTTTGCATAGGCATTACTCTATACTAAAAAAAATAAATTTTGAAAAGAATAATGTTATGCGTACAATATTGTTTGCATGTATCTACGTACAACCCCTCACATACCATATAATAATGGTACCTCAATTTAAGGGGATGTATGTAGATGTACGCAGATACTCGCAAACAGAATGGTGCGCATAACATTATTCTTTCAAAAATCGGTATGAATCTGCCAATTTGGCCCGGTTAAATCCATGCGGTTTTTCTAGTTGGTTTAACTAGAAAAAATCGAATTTGAACAAGAATTGTGTGAACCAGCCAGTACCGGTCTGATCGGTCCATTGGTACTTCGAGGAGGAGAAGGACAAGGCTGAACTCGAAGAGTAATGCTACGCCACTGCAGGAGTGCACATAGATTACGCACTGCTGATGTAGATGGCTTACGTGGCTGTCCACATCAGCAGCTGAGTCGACAACTAAAAAGGGGTCTGGTTCGACCCCCTTAAATCACTCTCCCTCTCCCTCTCGCTTCCTCTCCCCCAAAATCGCTCTCCCTCTCCCTTCCTCTCCCCCAAAATCGCTTTCCCTCTCCCTCTCGCTTCCTCTCCCCCAAAATCGCTCTCCCTCTCGCTTCCTCTCCCCCAAAATCGCTCTCGCTCCTCCCTCTCGCTCCTCCCTCTCGCTCCTCCCTCTCGCTTCCTCTCCCTCTCCCTCTCGCTTCCTCCTGCGTAGGCTGCTCTCTCCCTCCCGATTCCTCCCACAGCGGCTGCTCTCTTCCTCTCGATTCCTCCCGCGGCGGCCTTGTTTGAACAGGCTATGTCATTGTTTACAAAACTTCCACGTCAACCCCAACTACTTCAGACAGGTTATGTTTCTCTCTATATGAATCCATATTAGTATCCTTTACTCATCTGCTATAAATTTTTGTATTCGGTTTAGGCAATTACATTTTTTTGTGAATCTTTCTGCAGCTTGTTTGACAATTGGAGCATATTCGAAATGGCTCAATGTTGTGGATCACTAGATGCTTTGTTGCACATCTATCGTCTTGTTGTCACTGGTGAATGGAGCTATAAGCTTGTTGAAGAGGATTCACTGCATTTGGTTGTCGCTTTGAGGTACTGTGACTCTTAACTGAATATTGATTATGTCGAAGATAATTTTTCTTGGTATAATATGATTTATTTATGAAAGCTTTGAATGACTTTACCATTGTATGTATGGTGATTCATATTGACCGACTTGCCAATATATTTGGGTATGCAGAAATCATCTACATCGTGTTTCATATTATTTTTTTTATTAAAACCTTGCTAATTTCTATGTTTTTTTCCATCACCATTATGGTTTCCTACACTTTTTTTTTAAATTACAATTTCAGTTTAATGATAGGTTTAAGTTATTTGATTTCGTTTCCAGTATCTTTTTTCAAACATCTATTAGTTTAAAAACATGATTTCTTTTTTTTTTTTTTAAAGTAAGAGACTGCAAATAGTATGTGTTGATCTAATGTATTACTGCTTGGATTACTTTCAGTGGATCCTTAAGCTCAAAATGGTAAGAGCACTCAAAAGTCTCTTTTGAGAGGATGGTGGTTCGAATCCACGAAGATCCAAGTTTTTTTTTTTTTTTTTCATTTTATTTATACTGCTTTATAATTGTGAGAGGATTGGCGGAATGACTTCTCTTATGAAGTTTTTGTAACAAGTGTTGAGATGAGAAATTTGGAGCAGCATCAATTATGTCTTTCATCTTAATTGTTGTCTTTGATTTCCTTTTCATTGTGTTCTTGTTGTGGGAGAGTTAAACTCTAGTGAACACATTTGGAGAATAGTTTGATGCTCAATTGTAGATTGCGTTCCCAAAGGCAGTCCTTGTGTTCAATCTTTTCCAAGGTCACCATCGGAGGGTCATACTATATGACCTAACGTCATTCTTTCACGATGTACACTCTTTAATTATTTGCAACCAGCGTCAATGATGAAGAAAGGGAATTGGAGAAAGAAACACCGAAGGCACTAGCTGTTGGTCATAAAACTAGAGCTGTCCTCAAAGGCTGCACTGCACTAAAAGAACAAATTGATGTAAACTCCAGTTATTGTTTTGACTAAGATTTGCTGCTGCATGTTACAAAAACAGAGGCTCCAAGATTACTAAGACATTGTTCCTGCCACAAGTAGGTCATACAAATGACCTTCCATTGATGGAAACAAACATACAGTGCATGAAGCGAATTCAAGTCTCAGGATACAATGCATGAAGCACCACATGAACTAACAGAATAACAACAGCCTCCAAGAAAAAAACAATTTGGATCTTGGTGGATTCGAACCACCATCCTCTCAAAAAATACTTTTGAGTGCTCTTACCATTTTGAGCTTAAAGATCCACTTAAATGAGAGAGACTTAAGAAAAGGATAACACGTAGAGCCAACAACTACACCAAATATTTGATTGACTAATGGGTTTTTATTTTGAACTACATTGTAGAGAATTGAGCATTCACTTTACAAACAGATAAAGATTAGCATAATTGCCTTGCCATAATAATAATGGGAGTATGGTTTGAATCAGAGCAAAGACAATCAGTGTGATAATACTAGTAGTCCTGGGAAAATAAAAGAAGCCACGAATTAGTTGCTATCCTCATTAAAATAACAAGACATGCATATACCTATTTCTTGAGTCTGTGAAGATTTCTCAAGTTTACTTCTACATGGGAGTTCCCATTCTTCGTCTCAGTAGCTTCAGCACCTATCTCCAATAAATAAAAACAATATGAGAAGACAAATCTACTCATCTAGTAAGCAAGATCAATATGGACCCCGAAAAAGAAGAAAATACACTAGAGCTGACATAGAAGAAAGGACAATCAAAAGAGAGTCATTGTTCATATACAACTTCACATGATTGCCTTTAGATATAGTAACATCTTTTCCTATTGCAAACACAGAAAGAATTATATATTCACGCTGATAATTTCAGATTCAAATAATTTTCAAAAAAAAATAGGATTCAAGCAATTTTCAAAAAACTTCAGATTCAATTAAAAAAGAGTCGCGATATGCGCACTGCGACATTTTACTGTCGATCTTTACAGTCTGACATGGATGTCTTATGTGGCATCCACGTCAGCTGCCTATTTGGCAAAGAGGGAAAGAGGAGAGAGGCTGGAGCGGGAGAGGGAGAGAGGCCGGAGCGGGAGAGGGAGAGAGGCCGGAGCGGGAGAGGGAGAGAGACCAGAGCGGGAGAGGGAGAGAGGCCGGAGCGGGAGAGGAAGAGAGGCCGGAGCGGGAGAGGGAGAGAGGCCGGAGGCGGAGAGGGAGAGAGGCTAGAGCAGGAGAGGGGAGAGGCTAGAGCGGGAGAGGGAGAGGGCCGGAGCGGGAGGGAGAGAGGCCAAGCAGGAGAGGAGAGAGGCCGGAGCGGGAGAGGAGAGAGAGGCCGGAGTGGGAGGGGCGGGAGAGGCCGGAGCGGGAGAGGGAGAGGCCGGTGCGGGAGGGAGTTGGAGAGGCTGGAGCGGGAGGGAGTGGGAGAGACGGAGGCGCCGCGGCAGGGCGGCCTCGGCCTCCCTTCCCGCGCCGCTGCGGGGCGGCCCCCTTCCCTCTCCTTCCCACGCTGCGGTGGGGCGGCCCCCTTCCCTCTCCCTCCCGCTCTGTGTCAGGCGGCCCCTTCTTCCTCTCCCTCCCGCCTCCTGGCCTCCCTCCCTCTCCCTCCCGTTCCAGCCTCCCTCCCTCTCCCTCCCGCTCCGCGGCCTCCCTCCTCCCTCCTGCTCGGCGGCCTCCCTCCTCTCTCCCGCTCCGCGGCCTCCCTCCTCTCTCCTGCTCGGCGGCCTCCCTCCTCTCTCCCTCTCCCGCTCCGGCCTCTCTCATCTCTCCCTCTTTGCCAAATAGGCACCTGACGTGGATGCCACATAAGACATCCACATCAGATTGTAAAGACCGACAGTAAACTGTCGCAGTACACATCATTTTTCTTAAAAATAATGAAAGCAACAGAATCAATGCCACGGGAGGCTGAGGCCGAGGCCGCCGCGAGAGGCTGAGGCGAGGGCGATTCTGCCACGGGAGGCAGAGGGAAGGGCGAGGCCGCCGTAGGAGGCAGAGGCAAGGGCGAGGCCGCCGCGGGAGGCAGAGGCAGGAGGCAGAGGCAAGGGCGAGGCCACCGCGGGAGGCTGAGGCGAGGGCGAGGCCGCCCCTGGGGGAGGCTGAGGCTAGGGCGAGGCCGCCGCCACGGGAGGCTGGGGCTAGGGCGAGGCTGCCGCCGCAGGAGGCAGAGGCGATGGCGAGGCCGCAGAGGGAGGCTGAGGGGAGGGTGATGCCGCCGGAGGCTGAGACGAGGGCGACTCTGCTGTGGGAGGCAGAGGCGAGGGCGACTCTGCTGGGGGAGGCTGAGGCGAGGGCGAGAGAGAGATTTGGGGGAGAGGAAGAGCGATTTGGGCGAGGTGAGGGAGAGCGATTCGGGGGAGAGGGAGAGCGATTTGGGGGGGAGAGGGAGAGCGATTTGGGGGAGAGGAGAGCAAATTGGGGGGAGAGGAAAGCGATTTGGGGAGAGGAAGAGAGAGAGAGAGAGAGAGAGAGAGAGAGAGAGAGAGAGAGAGAGAGAGAGAGAGAGAGAGAGAGAAAGGGGTCGAGGAGAACGATTTGGGGGAGAGGGAGAGGGATTTGGGGGAGAGGAAGCGAGAGAGAGAAAGAAGAAAAACGGGGTCGACTCATCTGCTTATGTGGACGGCCACACAAGCCTTCCACGTAACCTGTGCGCAATTTATGCGCACTCCCGGAGTGTGGGTAGCATTACGCATATATTTTTTTCGGAGTTCCATTGCAACTATTCAACATGTGACAATGGGGTTTCTACATCTACAGTATAGCTGCTCTTCTCACATGGAAACATGCGCAGCGAAAAGATTTCAGCATTATGATGTCCCATCACATAATTACCGTCATCTTGATAGGATATTCATACATTACAAGGTATTTTTCTATTCTACAATGGGCAGAATGTTTTATGAAACTTTTTTATATAATTCTCATGAAGAAAAAACCATTAAGGTCGAAGTTCAAGCATCAAAGACAATATTCTCCTTAAGTGTCTGCTACAAAGTTTTTGCCTCGGTACGCCTCTGGGACACTGCCAGGGTGGAGCCGGACGTGGATGCCAAAGTGGCATCTACACATGCTCCACCGAGTGAGGCTTCGTACCGGTACACCTGGTTTTCACAAAAGAAAAAGAAATAATTATACTCTTTGTTTATTGTTTCACTGTTTGGTCTCCCATTGTCTCCCAGTGCCTAATTAAACAAGGGTTATTGTGGGGAATTTCTTTTCAGTTTAATGAAGAGGCAGATTGAGCTCCCATTACAATACTAAAGTTATCCCTTTTAAGATGCTAATTTATAATTTTATGTTCCTTTTAAGGGGTTAGTAAGGCTGCCATAACAAGTTCACAGTTCATAAGTTTCTTCGCTGAACCGAGATTAAGTTCAAGAAGGCACCCAAAATATATAAGGCCTTCAGTCTGTTTCAACTAGACTTTCATCGCCATTGACGACCTTCCACATTTGGAAAATGCGTGAACCCATTTGATTAAAGGGGGACAAACAGTGGGACAGATCAAGATAAAAAAAAAAAGTGCGACAGATTGCAGAAGGCCATCCGGAAGGGTAGATGTGTAGTAGCAACTTGCAAATTTTTAAAGTTGGTTTACGAACTTCAGCGCAGTAATGAACTCTATGCCTCCCCCTCTAACCTTAAAATATAGTGTACATCACTGGAGGGGGAGAACGGAGAGGGAGAACGGAGAGAGAGAACGGAGAGAGATAACGAGAGAGAGAACGGAGGGGAGAACGGAGGGGAGAGCGGAGGGGAGAACGGAGGGGAGAACGGAGGGGAGAGCGGAGGGGAGAACGGAGGGAGAGCGGAGGGGAGAGCGAGGGGAGAGCGGAGGGGGGAGAACGGAGGGGAGAACGGAGGGGAGAGCGGAGGGGAGAACGGAGGGGAGAACGGAGAGAGAGAGGGGAGAACGGAGAGGAGAGGGGAGAACGGAGAGGGAGGGGGAGAACGGAGAGGAGAGGGGGAGCGGAGAGGAGGAGGGGAGCGGAGAGGGAGAGGGGAGAGCGGAGAGGGAGAGGGGGGAGAACGGAGAGGAGAGAGGGGAGAGCGAGAGGGAGAGGGGAGAGCGGAGAGGGAGAGGGGAGGACGGAGAGGGAGAGGGGAGAGCGGAGAGGAGAGGGGAGAAGCGGAGAGGGAGGGGGAGAACGGAGAGGGAGAGGGGGAGAACGGAGAGGGAGAGGGGGAGAACGGAGAACGGAGAGGGTGAGGAGAGGGGGAGAACGGAGAGGGAGAGGGAGAGGGAGAGGGAGAGACGGAGAGAAGGAGAGAGGGAAAGGGAGAAAAAAGAGTGGGAGACAATGGGAGACACGAGAAAAAGTGAAACAATAAACAAAGAGTATAATTATTTTTTTTCTTTTGTGCAAACTGGGTGTACCGGTACGAAGCTTCACTCAGTGGAGCATGCGTGGATGCCAATTAGGCATCCACGTCAGGTTCCACCCTAGTAGTGTCCCAGAGGCGCACCGAGGCAATATGCATAGCATTACTCTATCAGTTTTATCTTCCAGTTTTTGGACATGTTTTGTTCTAAATGCAGTTCTCTGATAACAAGCCAGTTGCATGTGTTGCAATTTTTCTCTCAAAGAAATGAAATAGAAAAGCCACTGACCGCCTATCTCTCTATTGAAACTGTCTTTTATCATTGGGCTTATATAACCTTTGCATGTTACCATCATATACTGGCGACCTTAATTGACTATTTATCATTTGCTGGTCTTTTGACATGTTGACTTTTATCAATCTCTTCTCAAAAAAAAAAAAAATAAAGAAAAAAAAAGTGAAGTCAAGGCCTATATATAGTAAAGCTTTCAATCTTTAAAAACATTACTGATGCATATGCTATATGAGTATTCTTGGGCACTAGAATGGAATCTGGACTGCTACAAAAGGCACAAAACTGCCTCTAAAACATATTGGGTCGATTTTTGTAGCGCCTGTAATTCTTTAGTTATAGAGGTGGGAAATAAAACAGAGTAATCCAACAAACTGCCACTATATGAAACCACCACTTGTAAAAATGTCCTCGGGTTTTTTACTGGCGGTTTTTCCAACCACTGGTAAAAATGTTTTTTAGTGGTGGTTTTGCTAACCACCTGTATAAAGTATATTTTTAGTGGCGGTTCTTCCTATCAACTGCAAAAAAAAAATTTTAGTGGATGTTTTCCCAATCACCACTACAAAATGTCACTCTTTGTACAGACAAATTTTTAAAGCACCACTACAAATTCTCGCTCTATTTATAGGCTGTTTTGACAACCACCACTATAAGTCGTCATTTTTTTATAGCCACCGGTAAATCGTTTTATGTGAAGCTATAAATTCAAAATTGCATTCATTCATTCCAAATATGTCAAGATGTATCCATTCACCCACATACATTCATTCAAACTATGTTAACATGTATCCATTTACACACATACAATCAAAAAAGAATGTCATCTCATTCAAATTTACATTCAATCAAACTATGTCAACCTGTATGTATTCACACACATGCATTTAAAAAAGAATGTCATTTCATTCAAAATTAAGTCAACCTGTATACTTTGCCTACACATAAAACTGTCATACTACATAATTGTCACTAAAGCAGTCAAAATTAACCTGTACAACTACAATTTCTTATACACCAAAACGTTGTACAAAAAAAGAGTTAGTACAACTACAATTTCCTATACATGATTCCTATAAAACTTAAGATAGTTGTATAAAAAAAAGACCAACCCAATTTAAATTCGTGTTTACTCCTCATTGAGAAAATGGTCATATAAAAAAAAAAGGCCAACCCCATTCAACTTCTTGTTCAATTCTCTTTGAGTTAAATAGTCATTCCCCCTCCTATGTTCCTGCAAAGCATTTACTAAAATTTTAACAAAGAAAGAACAAAGATAAACAATATACAAGGTTATCGCTTATTATTTAGAGAAAAAAAAATATAAACAATATACATGGATAAAATGTAATTTCTTTAAATATTTCAAACCTGAAGAAGATGTTGTGCTGCCATTGCGCTCTTCAACCAATGGTTGCACCACTTGCTCCAATGACTGCATTCGAGCAGTAAGTGATTCAACCTTTTCACTTTGTTTGTTGCTAGCTTCTTTTGTTCTTCAATGTTGTGATCTCAACCTGACAACTTCAGCAGAATTGCCACTCCTACCTCGGGTATCCTGTCTCCACTCTTGTCTCATAACCATCACAGTCGCCTCCAAATGCAGTGTCCAAGACCGGAGGGAACTCCTCAGGTCCCTTGGCTTTTGATGCAAGTTCTGAACAAGATGCCGCATCCTCCACCGCTTTTTGCATACAAAAAAAAAACCAAAAGTTAAGTGTATATTTGCACCATTAAGTAAACGAATAAAATTAATAACAATTTGATAACTTACACAAAATGATTTTGTTTGTTCATTTGGATATGGCCCATCTTTTTTTTCTGATGGGCCCTCACATAGTATTCACACATGGTGAACTCATCATCTGTTGATCACTATTTTAGAAATATTTAACAAATTACATACTTTCTATAACATAAAATTGATGAATGAAAGTAGTATACTAAAATACTAGTTCCTCATAGTAATGAGCGGGTGGTTTGGTCTCAAGTGTAAGGGTAGTCTTGAGGTTCTTTCTGTTTGCTATATTCTTTTCAGGCATTGTCTTCACTTTTGATAATTTCCAATACTTTTTCAGCGCTATCCAATCATCTTTATTCAGGAAAAAAAAGGACTGTCTCGCAACTGTGAATCAGTCTTCCCATCAAAGTATTTTTTCCTAAGTACACTCCTATTATCTCTAATGATCTTCTGGAGAACAGGCTTGAGTGCTTTCTTCGCGTTATCATCATCAAGTGGATTTCCTGATTCGTTGAAGAAATCGAATTTTCCCTATAAAACTAAACACGACATTGTTACCTATTAGCAATTTGAACACACTAAATCAGTGTACTAATAGTTAAAAAAAGATACCTTGATATGTTCAAATGATTTCTTGTATTCATCTTTGCCATATTGACGCCATTGCCTGTGTAGAGGGAAATAGTGTTCAACATGTGCATCGGTACCAATTAATCTAACCAACTTCTTCTGGTAACCTGAAGTCATCTGTTGATTTTAAATAGTGATTTGCTACTTGGGTTCACCGTCACCAGGCACGAGATTGGTCAGCTTTGTGGGCCCTTTGCCCCTTTGTCGAATGCCTGTTTCTGGTGGTTCCATCTTGTGTCATCCGGTTGTTGGGTTTCTGACTCCTCCTCCTCCTGAGATTCTATATGGTCCGGTGCTTTTGTTTCCATGTCCTCTATTGGCACCGGCTTAGATGGTTGTAAAACAATGGAACTCAGTTTGAATATTTATAAATTAATTGAGAAAGATATATTGATACATACTTGCTTTATTGCTCTATGGGGATGTGTAGCTCGGAAATATCACTCGAATATATACTGCCCCTGAATGAAAAATAACAAACATAAGCAATACAGGAGTAATAAAAACTAAACAAACAGAAATGATATATACCTAGTATTCGATTCATCCGAGTCTGTGGATGTAGATCTTGTATGCCTTTGATAAGACATACAGGAGACTTTTTTCACAACTATTATCCTTCAAAAATTGAAATAAAAGTAAGTTATCTTAAAGAAAAATCTCAGAATATATTATATTGCCACATTATCTAAATATACTTTATGTTTTGACAAGCACATCTGGATCAATCCTCAAACCTGCCCCAAGATCACTACGCACCCACACAACGTCATCATGAGGGTTCAATTCCTCCATGCCTACCCCTCTTGGATCTTGGGCTAGTAATAAAGCTTCTGCATTACCATCATCATCAACCACTAGCTTCTCGTAAGTGTCCCTTGGTCTCCAATTACGACATATCACACTCCAGTCTGCGTCGTTCAGATCTTTGGAATAAAAGACTTGTTGTTCCTGAGATTGGAAGATGAAGGGTTCGTCTTCAAAACTTCATTTCGTCGTGCTCAATAAAGTGAATTCATGCTTATCAATAGCACGACCAACTCCATCTTTCATGTCATACCAGCTGCACTTAAACAAGTGTGTTGGGGTCCGTGTCCCGATATATTCCTCTCATACAGACTGCATGACCCCATAAAATATATCATCCCTTTCTCCAGTAGTTGCAATGCCACTATTTTGAGACACCCGGATTCTATCAATGTATTCTGTTTCAAATTTGTACCCATTGACGAAAAACCCTTGGTATGAACGAGCATCACGTTATGGACCTCGTGCAAGGGTGATTATTTCTCCAGGTACATGTCCCCTCTCGTGCATATTGCTGACCTGAACATGTTTTAAAAATGATCATTATTTGTACTTTTGTTGAAGACATACTGTATGCACAGATAGACATATTGTATGCACAAATAGACATACTGTATGCACTTATGTGAGCTTTAAACCATTGCCCAAACTTCCTTGCATCATCTGTAGCCGATGCTCAGACCATTGAGGGTGTGATCGTCTCAAAAAATATTAATGTTCTCTACGATCTATAGAAAAATAAAATAAAACAAAAAAAAATAAACTTTTGTATGAAAATAAAAAAATTTATACTTACAACAAAAATTGTTGAACATCCCGATGGTTAAATAACACAAAACGGTGGATCTGATACACCTCATCCGTTGTAATCAAACTGGGATAAAATTATTTTCTTGTTCTTAGGAAAATGTTTATACTTGTAGGGATTTTTAGTCGGAAATTTACTGATTAATTTTTTCTACATATTTTTTTGAGTTGGTTCCAGTCAGTCTTGCTCTTCGTGATGCATGTGATATATTCTTGGAAGCTGCTGAAGTCTTCACATATTCAGAAAGAGTTCTGGCAACTAGTTTGTTGTTTGCAATTTTTACCATCTCATGGCTTATTCTCAGGCTAATATTCTCTCCCTTATAGTAATATGGGCGCTTAGGTATGCGCACCATGTTCATTTTTGTGTCAGGTTCATTTCAAATGTTGTCACTTTTAGTCACTTATTCATTTCATATACTTGGATATTGTGCAGCTTTGGTGTTGGCGAGTTCTTGGATCTATTAGATGATTCCATTATTGTGTTGTACTTTGCATTCAACTCCATGATTTTGATGCTGCTCGTCTGTCGCATTTATTGGTGTAAGCTCATATGTGTAACGATGTTAAGACAGTTGAAGAATAGCGGAAAAGTAGGAGAGGATATTCGCTTCGGTATGCACTCTTATTTTTTCTTCCCTTTTGGCTTTTCTTTAATTTGTTGTATTACCGTAGATACGGCTAATTGATATATATTTAGTGTTGCAAAATACAATAAGGACATATGATCTTCCCATTCCACTGACAAATACTACTATTTCCATTAGTCATTGGGGCAATGACATTAATAATGTGCTCTCCCAGTGTGGCCCTGTCAAAGATGTTTTGCTTTGTTCCTTGTTAAGGTAATACTTTTGAATTATATCTTGTCATTAGTTTCTGTTATTGTGTGGTAGAAGTGGTCACAATGTTTTGTCACTTACTCTAGTAAAGTATTTTCATTTGCTTTTGGCTTGTGCTATTCTGGATCTGTGCCCAGACTCTGTACTAACAGGTTGGGATTAGTCATTTAATATTCTGGGAAGGCCTTGTGAGCAAAAAACAACCTTTATAAATGTCAAAGAGCTGGCCAATTACTGTTCAATTATTTCATGGAATAGTTTTCTACTGGAATGTGACTTGCATGCGTGGGCCAAGGTTGTGGTTATGAAATGGGATGATTATGATGACCTTGAACAATTATTTCAACTTGTTGGTACTTGGTACTGAGATTAGAAATTGGATTCACTATGTAAATGGAAAATTAGGTACCGTTTGGCATTACTTCTCGCAGGCGTGAAGCGGCTTTTCGGATTGAAAAACTGCTCCAAGCTAGAATTTTATGCTTGGATAGCACTCCATCTAAAAGTTCGCTTTGGTAGATTAAATTTTTATCGCTTTGGAAGAGCTCCAAAACGAGACTCTTCCAAAGAGGCGAAATCATCTCTTCCGTGGAGTCTTTTGGAAACATTTTATGGACATTCGTATTCTGATTATTTTAAGTACTTTCCAAGTTTATCCTTTAAAAATTGACTTTTGGACTTTATAGCCTAATTAAGCGGCAATAGAATAAAATAAGACTCACTGGTTAAATATGACTAAATATTATTATTATATCAATTAATTATACATGAGGATATATTGGTAATATACTTTTCAAAGATGATTTTAAATTTTGGCCGTCAAACATAATTTGTAACTTCTCTATTTGCTAAAGTTTTTTTTTTTTTTTAAATCTAGCCAAACATCCTCTCCTTAATTATAGAGTTCTTTTTCAAAAATAAAAAAAAATCTTTGATAGAGTCTATCTCAAAAAGTACTCCATGAAAAATCGTTGCCTTAATAAGATAATGGATGATATGTTGTCTTTAATATTCCTCCATATATTCGTTTTTCCGAAAAAAAAAGGTTCAGCATATGATTTCTCTTGTTGATCTGTTAAGATTGCACCAAGCAGGTATTCCAATTTTTCGGTTTCGACCTTGGTTTTTAAATTGATAAATAGTGATGGGCTTTTATGGACTTTCAAAGAACTTCCGAGATAGCTTAGTCAAAGATATTGTCAATGAAGTTTCCTTGAACTTCCTACATGGAGTGTTCTATGTGTAAATTTAGTAAATGTCATCTTACTTTTTGGAATATTCTAGATAAAATTTCAACCAGACATGTAATCTCCGGGCTGCTATAAATAGGTGTGGGCAATGCATAAGTGAGCAATGTGAAATACTTCAATACTTGGCTTCCCCTTCTATCTCTATCATCGCCTACCTTCCTCGATATTCTAAGCTCTCTCTATCTTCCTACTCCAAATCACATAACCTTATGCTCTATCTTTTTGTCTTCACCTCTTCGACATCCCACATTAACTTGTAAACAACCAATTGGGCATAGGCTTATTCTACTACTTTGGCAGTCCATGCTCCGCTCTTCTATTCCAGTACAAGTTTTTCGAGGAGAAAATTTTGACTGTTGATTCATCAAAATGAAGACATTTTTTTGCTCAAGATTTGTGGGGTATTGTAAATAAGGGATTACTATCCCTGATGATACTATCTACTTACCTACAACACAAAAAAAGGAACTCAGGGAGAATCAACAAAAGAATGCTCAAGCACTTCTTGCTCTTAGTAAAGTTTGACTGAAGAACTCTTTCCGAGAATTATGGGAGCAAAAACTACCAAAGAAGCACTGGAGAAGTTGCAAGAGTAGTTTCAAAGTAATGACAAGGTACGAGTCTCCAAACTCCAAACACTAAGGAGTTTTTTTTTTTTTTGAAAATTAAGAATTGAGAGATTCTGAGACTGTTAGAAACTACTATTCAAGAGTTGATTCAACTTTATATCAATTAAAAGCCTAAGGAGATGAGATCACAGAGAGTAAAGTCGTTGGTAATAATTAGCAACATATACTGAAAAATATGATCCAGTTGTTACTGCTATCGACAAATTCAAAGATATAGAGAAATTAATAGCTGCTGAATTAATGGGATCCCTAGATACCCATGAACATAGATTAGAAAGGCAAACTGAAAGTTCTCCTGAAAACGCCTTTCAATCTATGTTCAACATACAGTCTCATAAATCTAGAGAAGGGAGTGGAACTTCAAAAGAAAATTCTAAAATTAAGGAGACTTATAGTGGAAATTACAATCCTTGTGGTATATGCAAGAAAAGAAATCATTTGGAGAAGGATTGTTGGTTCAAAGGAAAACCACAATCCAAAAATCATCAAGCCAATTTTATTGAAGAAAGAGATGACAAGAGCAATCTCTTCTATTCTTGCCTAGTTGCTAAGAAGAGTAGAGATAAATATGGTGGCTTGACAATGGTTGTTATAATCACATGACAAAAGATGAAAGCATTTTTTGCAATCTTATAAAAGTCAAGACCAGAGTCAAGATAGGAAATGGTGACTTTCTAGAAGCATTAGGCAAAGGTACTATTGACATCAACACAAAGAAGGGCCAGAGATACATCAATGAAGTACTCTTGGTCCCTAGCATAGATCAGAATCTTCTTACTGTTGGCCAAATGATGGAGAAAGGGTACTCATTGTAACTTATTTATTTATGAAATGAAAAACGTTTTACAAAACGTATTAAAAATAAAATACGTTTTTAATTAATTTATAATTTTTTTTCTATTTATGATGCATAAATGTTATTAGATTTTAATTCTAAATTAATAAGATTTAAAACCACAATGGTAATGGGTTTTGGTATTTTCCGACAAATACGACACCTGGTCCCTAAGCTCAATAACCTGAAGTATTAGAGCTTAGAAGAACCAAATATTCTGCTGCAAATTCGAAGATGGAAAACGGTATTTATACATTTTTCCATAATTTTATCTTTTTTATTTCATGTTTCATGTAGATTAGAAACATGTTAATATTAGAAATTCATGAATTATATAGGAATTTCTTACATTTAGTATTAGAGCCGAATTTGTGATTTTTAGATTTTTTCTGGGCATGATTTACCTTATTTTTCAATTAATTTCCAATTATTCTTAATTAATTTTGTTAAATTGGGTATTTTCCGGATCCATGGACGTTGCTACGGAAATTCGTTCAATCTGGCTAGATTCCATCAACCTCCGGGGACGGGACCTTGGGCGAATTTGTCGCCAGATCTTGGCCGACCGTTCTATCCCGTTTTCTGGCCATGGCAATGGCTAGAATGCCGATTATGAAGCCGAAAAGGGGTTTTCTTGTAACCGAAATTTCAATTTTTATTCAGATTGATTTTTCGTCGTTTTCCATCGTTTTCTGACGATGGTAAGCTCGAAAAATGGTCGCCAGAGTTGACCAACCTTTTCCATGGTGTTCGCCGGCCATATGGCGGCCAAAACGCTGGCGCAGAGAAACCATAATTTCTTTGCATTCGGCGGCGAGAGGTTAGGGATGACCTCGTGCTTCGGTTCGGTTTTCTGTTGTTCTTGGCCGGGTTTGGTTCATTAAAGAAATTATTAGAACTGGACCATTCTGGGTTAGATTGGCTTGGATTGGACGGCTGGGGTTGGGTTGGACAGCTTGTCCTGGGCTTTAGTGTGCTCGGGCCGCCCATTTTGGTGAACCTAAAGCGCTACTTGATCCCTAGAGAGGAAACTGGGCCGCCATGGGGTGGGCCAATGTGCCTTTTTTCCAGAAATTCGGAAAAAAATTCATTAATAGTCATTAAAAATGAGAAAAATTCGGTAAAAAATAAGATAAAATTCATAAAATACAAACAAATCATCTAAAAATCTTAAATAGATTCTGGTTTTAAATTTCATATATTTTTTTATGACATACTTGTATAATTTGGTAATTATGCTCAAGTTAGTGTATAATTTTATATAAAATTTTGATTATACTCATTTTAAGCATGAAATTTTGTTATAATATTCATGTCTTAGAAATTAAAGTGTGATTTACATGAAATTTTTATTATTATTATGCTCATGTTTAGGATGGATAGGTTGATTATATTTTCATGCTTTAAGAATGAAAAATATGCTATTCATGAAAATATGTAAATTGCATGATATAGGTTACTTTTATGCAATTCCTTTTTCACTATGAGAATTTGTAAAATTTAGTTACATTCTCAGCATATTAATATTTGATCATAATATTTAAGATTAGTGCATAAATTTTTAGCACATAAAGATTAATAACATGTTCAATAAATAATTTTAGATGAACAATTTAGGTTATGAACCATTCACAAACAAGTTGTGGTTGACATGAGACGTATGACCCAAGTATATTTCACATAGATTAGTTCACACTAGTCTCCCTGGGAATGCTACTCTGTCTAAGTAGTTTGGTACTTAATCAGCCTTAGCTGAACCCGAATTTCCTGGGAGCATACTTGGCTAATACTATCATATTACTACGTAATTTTTCTTAGGTATATTGTAGAGCCTGGAATATAAAATCTCCCACAATGTCTTGTGATTATTTAAATATAATTTTAGTTAAATAGAGAGTAGCCACAACAACTTTAGTTAACTAAAATTATATATTAAGTTAAACTGAATGTTCACATAAGGAATTAGACATGAATTGTAATTAATTATACTTAATACGATAAAATTCATACCATAGGAAATTTTTTCATATTTATATACTTAATTCGGATAAAATATCAGACTATTTTCATAATTTACCCACAGGGATTATGAATTGGAAAATAGTTTGGTAGTTTTATAATTTAGGATAGATATCATACCCATTAAATGAATATCTATCAGATAGAAATTTTATATCTATTTGAGTAAAAATTTAGCCCACAAGCAATTTTTATGGCCTTTGTTCAAACTTTAGGGCATGTTTCACATTGGTAACACGTGTCATTAAGCTTTGTCAACCTCATATTCTAATATAAGCCTTTTGGACTTTCTACTGTTACACAACCTACTAGTTATTCTGATATTATTCTAGATATTCCTCAACTTAGTGGTGATAATTATAAAGTTTAGAAAGAAAGGATTATTCTTCATTTACAGTGGATGGACATGGATTGTGCAATAAGGAATGATGAACCACCGGTCGTAACTTATCAAAGCACTCCTGCTGAAGTTGCACTATATGAGCGATGGGAGAGATCCAATCGGGTCTGTGTAATATTCATTAAGACTAAAATTACAACTATCCTTCGAGGTTCAGTCGAGCAGTATGACAAAGTCCAATATCTGCTTAAAGCCATTGGTGATCAATTTGTCACTTCCGAAGGCATTAGCAAACACCATCATAATGAAATTTTTTTCACTACGTCTCACAAGCGTTATGGGGTGTACATGAGCACATTATGAAAATGCGGGACATAGCGGCTCAACTCAAGAAACTTGAAGTAGATATGTCAGAGTCCTTGTTCGTGCGCTTTATTCTGAACACTCTTACTTCACAATACGAGCTTTTTAAGATCTCTTATAACACATGTAAGGATAAATGGTCTATCAATGAATTAATGACCATGTGTATTCAAGAAGAGGAGAGGCTTGTCATTGAATTGGATGCAAGTGTCATATTGGCTACACCTCGTGGGAAGAACAAGGCTCATAAATATGTCAAATCTCAAACTAGCACTTCCATGTCTCATCAGAAGAGGAAAAGTAAAATACTACTTCAAGTTGATAATAAGAAAGACCCTAAGTGTTTTCTTCTGTAAAAAGTAGGGAAATTCTAAGAAGGATTGTGCAAAATTCAAAACATGGCTTGAGAAGAAAGGTACTCTATCCTCATTTGTTTGTTATGAATCTAATATGGTTAGTGTTAATATAAACACCTGGTTGATTGACTCTGGATCTACAATTCACATTGCAAACTCCTTGCAGCGTATGCAAAACCTAAGGAAGCCAGTGGGAAGTAAGTTGACCATCCTATCTGGCAACAAGATGGGCTGACATGTGGAGGCTATAGGAACTTGCACTTTAATTTTAAGTAGTGGTTATGTTTTGAATTTGGAAAGGACCTTTTATGTTCCAAGTTTCTCTAGAAACTTGAATTCAGTTTCAAGGCTTGTACCTTTTGGATATTCCTTTACTTTGATAGGCACATTATTCAGTCTCTATTATAATAATGAATGTGTTGGAAATGGTATATCGTTTGATGGCCTTTTCCATTTTTTTTTTGAGTAATGCTATAGCCACTCTGCGAGTGGCTGACCTCAGCCACATTCTGACGTGGATGGCTTATGTGGCCATCCACGTCAGAAGCTGATGAAGCGTTTAAAAACCGACTTTGTCGGTCACATCTTGGGCGGCCACGAGACGGAGGGAGAGGGTGGGAAAGACGAAGGGAGAAACGGATGGAGAGACAGCGAGGGAGGGAGACAGAGGGGTCGAGCAGGAGGGAGACAGAGGGATCGGGCGGGCGGGAGACGTCGGGCGGGCGAGAGACGTCGGGCAGGCGGGAGACGGAGGGCGGGCGGGAGACGGAGGGCGGGCGGGAGAAGGAGGGCGGGCAGGAGAAGGAGGGTGGGCGGGAGACGGAGGGCGGGCAGGAGACGGAGGGTGGGCGGGAGACGGAGGGCGTGCGAGAGGAGGGCGGGCGAGAATCGCGGCCGAGAGAGAGATCGCCGGTGGGAGAGAATCGCCGGTGGGAGAGAGATCGACGGTGGGAGAGAGATCGACGGTGGGAGAGAGATTGCCGGTGGGGAGAGAGATTGCCGGTGGGGAGAGAGATTGCCGGTGGGGAGAGAGATCGCCGGTGGGGAGAGAGATCGCCGGTGGGGAGAGAGATCGCTGGTGGGAGAGAGAGGAGGGCGGGAGAGAGAGGAGGTCGGAAGAGAGGCGAGCGGGGGAAAGAGAGAATTTTGGGGTGACCAACAGGTCGGTTTTTGGACGCTTCATCAGCTTCTGAAGTGGATGGCCACAGAAGCCATCCACGTGAGAATGTGGCTGAGGGCAGCCTCTCGCAGAGGCTATAGCATTACTCTTTTTTTTTACATTCTGATGTCACTAATAGTTCATTGCATATTCACACTGGAATTAAGAGGGGTAATATTAAAGAAGACTCCTCTATGTTATAACACCGGAGATTTAGTCATATCTCCATAGATAGAATTAAGAGGTTAGTAAAAGATGGAGTACTTAGTACTCTTGATTTTACTAATTTTGAGACTTGTGTAGACTGCATCAAGGGAAACTAGACAAACAAGTCAAAGAAAAGAGCTAATAGGAGTTCTGCCTTATTAGAAATCATACATACTGACATATGTAGTCCAAATTTAGATATGTCTGGTCAAAAATATTTTATCACCTTTATAGATGATTATTCATGTTATATGAATGTTTATTTGCTTCATAATAAGTTTAAAGTATTGGATGCCTTCAAAGTCTTCAAAGCTGAAGTTGAAATCCAATGTGGGAAGCAAATAAAAAATTAGAGATCTGATAGAGGTGGTGAATATTATGGTAGATACATAGGGAATGGACAAGCACTTGGTCCTTTTGCGAAGTTTTTTCAAGAGCATGGGATCGTTCCTCAATACACTATGCCTGGTTCTCCAGTGCAGAATGGTGTTGCAAAAAGAAGAAACCAAACTCTAATGGACATGGTGCGGAGTATGCTTAACAACTCCAATCTTTCTAAATTCTTGTGGATTGAAGCACTTAAGATGACTACGTATATATTGAACCGGGTTCCAACCAAGGCTGTCCCAAAGACACCTTTTAAACTCTTTAAAGGTTGGAAACCGACAACGTAAGCGTGTTTGGGGATGTCCGTCTGAAGCTAAAATATATAACCCATGAGAAAAGAAGCTGGATCCAAGGACCATTAGTGGTTTTTTCATTGGTGGTTTTTTCATTGGTTATACTGAAAGGTTTAAGGGTTACACATTTTATTGTCCATCTCTTACAGTTAGGCTTGTGGAATCAAGAAATTTTAAGTTTTTTGAGAATGATATGATCGGTGGGAGGGATCAGTTTAGGGATTTCATTTCTGATAGATTGGTTATTATTCATAGTAATCCTCAAGTTCAATCAAATACTGGAAAACCAATCATTGAAGTTCCACAAGTTGTTGATAACCCTCAAGTTGATCAACTAGTTGAATCACAAGCTCCTCAAGGAGAAAGTGGTCCAACATTAAGACGATCTACTCGAGAACGTTGACTAGCTATTCCAAGTGATTATGTTGTGTATTTACAAGAATTTGACATAGGAGCAGAAAATGATCCTGAAACATTTTCACTAGCCATGCGTTGTACACTGTCAAATTCATGGTATGATACCATGAAGGAAGAGATGAATTCTATGAAGAGCAATGGAGTCTGGGACCTTGTAGAATTGCCTAAAAGAGCAAAAACCATTGGCTGTTAATGGGTCTTTAAGACAAAAAGAGACTCATTAGGCAAAATTGAGAGGTACAAAGCGAGACTGGTTGCTAAGGGGCTCACTAAAAAAGAAGGAATCGACTACATAAAGACTTTTTCTCCTGTATCTAAGAAAGATTCTCTTCGAATTATTTTGGCATTATTTGCTCATTTTGACCTTGAGTTACAACAAATGGATGTGAAAACTGCATTCCTTAACGGTGACCTAGATGAAGAGGTTCATATGAAAAACCAGAAGGTTTCTCTTCTAGTGATGGTGAGAATTTGGTTTGCAATCTAAAGAAGTCCATATACGGTTAGAAATAAGCATCCTATCAATGGTATTAGAAATTCCATAGTGGAATTTCTTCATTCGATTTTGTTGAAAATCCCATGGATCAATGTATATACCAGAAGGTTAGTGGGAGTAAAATTTGTTTTCTTGTTTTATATGTGGATGATATTTTACTTGCAACGAATGATAAGGGTATGCTACATGATGTGAAACATTTTCTCTCTCAAAACTTTGATATGAAAGGTATGGATGAGGCATCTTATGTCATTGGCATTAAAATCCGTAGAGACAAACCTCGCATTGTCTTAGGATTGTCACAAGAAACCTATATTAACAAAGTTTTGAAGAGATTTTGGATGAAGGAATGTTCACCAAGTGTTGCATCCATTGTGAAGGGAGACAAGTTCAGCTTGGATCAATGTACGAAAAATGAAATTGAAAAAGAATTCATGAAGGAAAACCCATATGCTTCTACAATTGGAAGTCTTATGTATGCTCAGCTCTGCACTAGACCTGACATTGCATATACTATTGGGATATTAGGAAGATATCAGAGTAACCTAGGTGTGGACCACTGGAGAGCTGCAAAGAAAGTCATGCAGTACCTTCAAGGAATAGAAGATTACATGCTTATGTATAGACAAACAAACAATTTGGAAGTGACTGGCTATTTAGACTCCGACTTTGCTGGTTGTGTTGATTCTCGCAAATTAACATCTGGGTACATTATCATTATGGTCGGTGGAGCTGTTTCATGGAGAAATACCAAACAGACTTTGACTGCGATTTCTACTATAGAAGCCGAGTCCGTGTCCTGTTTTGAGGCTACATCACATGGTGTATGGCTTAAAAGTTTCATTTCTAGACTTAGAGTTATGGATTCTATTTCTAGGCCATTAAGAATTTTTTGCGACAACTCAGCTGCAGTCTTTATGGCTAAGAATAATAAAAGCGGGAGTCAAAGTAAACACATCGACATTATGTTCTTGGCCATAAGAGAACGTGTTAGAGAAAAGAAAGAAGTCAATAAGCACATTAGCACTGAGTTAATGGTTGCTGATCTTTTGACTAAAGGCACGCCACCATTGAAATTCAAGGATTTTGTAGAAAATATGGGACTTGGTTCCACTTTGTAATTTTTATATACATTCACTTTATCAAAGAAACTCTTTTGCATTCAGTAATTTCTCATATTCATGTGCACAACTATATTTTGAGAAATATATTTGGACCAAGAATAAAGATAGGGTTTATTCATGAAATGTGTTACTACATAAGGAACTTCAAAAGCAAATACATAGTAATGCATTGTACATACTACTCGTACTTAGAGGACATATCTCTATGAATCGTGTGCTTTGTTTCATATTAAAGTTATGAGTAATGCATCAAGTGGGAGCATGTAACGTTTTTATTTATGCGAAAAATGTTTTACAAAACGTATTAATAATATTATACGTTTTTAATTAATTTATAAAAAAAATTTCCTATTTATGATGCATAAACGTTATTAGATTTTAATTCTTAATTAATTAGATTTAAAATCACAATGGTAACGATTTTTGTTATTTTCCTATAAATACCACACTTGGTCCCTAAGCTCAATTACCTGAAAAATTAGAGCTTAGAAGAACTAGATATTCCAGTGCAAATTCGAAGATGGAAAAAGGTATTTATACATTTTTCCATAATTTTATATTTTTTATTTCGTGTTTCATGTTGATTAGAAACATGTTAATATTAGAAATTCATGATTTACATAGGAATTTCTTACACTCATTGCATTTTGAAGGAGATTGTTGGACAATATATGGTAAGCAGGATAAGTCTCTCCAAATTGCAAAGATAAAAGTGAAGGAGAGCAAATGCTTTCCAATCCAATGGAAGTATGCAAGTGACGCAGCATTGAAGGTGCAAGTGGATGAGCCATGGCTTTGGCATAGATGACTTGGGCACTTCAAATTCCATGCATTAAAGATTTTGCATCAGAAGAAAATGATGAGAGACTTGCCAGCAATAAAAGAGATTGAAGGTGTCTGTGAAGGTTGCATGCTCGGGAAACAACACCGGCGACTGCCCCCATTCGGTAAAGCATGCAGTGAAAAGGAGCCCTTGGAGCTTGTACACAAAAACATTTTTGGCCCAATTCACACTCCCGCACATGATCAAAACAGGTACTTCATGCTGTCCATTGATGACTATACCAGAATGACGTGGGTTAATTTTTGGTATGAAAGATCACTGGTTTATGAAATTTTAAGAAATTGAAGAAATATGTTGAGAAACAAAGTGGTCACTAAATTAAGACTATAAGGAGTGACAGAGGCAAAGAATACAGCACTAAAGATTTCAACAATTTCTCTGAAGTTGAAGGTGTGGAACATAAACTCTCAGTTGGATACACTCCAGAGCAAAATGACATATCCGAATGCAAGAATAGAACTGTGATGGAAACAGCAAGAGCCATGCTGACGGAGAAGGTTCTTCCAAAATCCTCTTGGGCATAGGCGGTATATACAGCAGTGTATTTGCTTAATAGATGTCCAACCAAAACCATCCAAGACAAAAAACCAATCGAAGCATGGGATGGACGGAAACCATCTGCAAAGCACTTCAGGGTATTTGGGTGTATCTGCTACTCTCCACATTTCAGATGCGAAGAGGAGCAAGCTGGATGAGAAGAAAGAGAAAGGGATCTTCTTGGGATATAGTACTCAATCCAAAGGCTACCGAATCTATAGCTTAAAGACGAAGAAACTCATAATCAGTCGAGACATACAATTTGACGAAGATGCTGCATATAATTGGAAGACAGGGGAAGTGAAAAAAAAAACTGTTAACATGCCATCATTTTCGCATAATAGTGAAGAAGATCATGATCAACCTTAAATCTCCAATTCACACAACAATGGAAGAGTCAACACAAGCTCAAGACTCCTCTCCAAAGTCACCACCAAGGAGAACAAAACCCTTGTCTGAAACATATGAGAGATGCAATCTCTCCCTAGGGGAGCCTGAAAGTTATAAAGAAGCTTCCAAGCAAGAAATTTGGAGAAAAACAATGGAAGAATTAATTAATATGATTAAGAAAAACGAGACATGGGAGTTAGTAAATCCTCCTCATGACAAAGACATCATTGGAGTCAAGTGGGTTTGTAAGACGAAGCTTAATCCCTACAGAGTAATTCAGAAACATAAAGAAAGGCTAATAGAAAAAGGCTATTCCCAACAATTTGGAAATGACTAAAACGAGACTTTTGCTCCTGTGGCACGCCTCGACACAATACAGGCGGGTAATAGTATTTGCTGCACAAAAAAGGTGGAGAATCTTCCAGTTGGATGTGAAGTCAGCATTCCTCAATGGCTATTTTGAAGAAGAGATTTACGTGAAGCAACCTCAAGGCTTCATACAAGAAGGACAAGAAGACAAGGTATACAGGCTAAAGAAAGTATTGTATGGACTAAAGCAAGCTCTGCGTGCCTGGTACAGCTTAATCGACGAATAATTTATCGATCACAGATTCAGGAGGAGCAAAAGTGAGCCAACACTACGTCAAAAGCGAAATATACTCAGTCTCTTTATATGTCGATGATCTCAATTATACAGGAAACAATGAGGAGATGATAAAAAACTTCAAGAAGATATGATGAAGACACACAAAAATCCGGTGTTCCATAACAGGACATAGCACAAAAGCATCAAGTACCACTTAATTAGAGAAGCAGAAGCCAAAAAGAAATAGAACTCAAGCATTGCAAGATTGAAGAGCAATTAGCCGACATATTTACAAAAGCATTACCAAGAGCCAAGTTCGAGCTAATGCGAGAAATGATTGGAATTATCGAAATGCACATCAAGGGGGAGTGATAAGAAGTGATGGGCTTTTCTGGAATTTCCTAGAAGTTCCTAGATAGCTTAGTCAATGATATTGTCAATGAGGACTTATCAGGAATTTCTTATAACATCCTAGATTGAGTGTTCTATATGTAAATTTATTAAATGTCATATTACTCTCTGGAATGTTCTAGATGTAAAAATTTAACCACACTTGTAATATCCCAACTACAATAAATAGGTGTTGGACATGCTAAAGTGAGCAATGTCAAATGCTTCAATCCTTTGCTTCCCCTTCTATCTCCTTCATTGCCTACCTTCCTCTTGCTATTCTAAGCTCACTCTATCTTCCTACTCCAAATCACATAACGTAATGCTCTATCTTTTTGTCTTCACGTCTTAGACCTCCCACATAAACTCGAAAACAACCAACATAAAGCATGTGTAAGCTTTCCAAGGCATTGCAAAATTAGCCTGGGAATATCTTCTGTAGCCGTTTCCATTTCGGATAACTGCACTCAGCTTATTTGTATGGGCATCTCAGAATCTGCCAAACACTACTCTTCTGGGATGCCCATTCAGATAATCTGGGGCTGTTAGAAACAATGACAGCAAAAAAAAAAAAAAAGAAAAAAGCAAGAATAGTGTTTGGCATTTGGCATTCAATTCCGAACACCGTGCAGCAAGTCATTGAGACAGCAAAAAGAGCCAATAAGGGGTCACCTGGATTATGGAAGCCCATTTGTGTCGATCACAAGAAAGCAAGATGTTAGAAAATGATTTTCTTTTGTGTCAATTTTCTTATTGGAAATTTATTGATTAAAAAAATATACTTTTTATTGCGTATATGTTGCCACAGTAAACAATGGAAAAATTAATTATAGTGTTTAGGGCTACACTTGAGACAAGAAAAGTACATCAGTAATGAAAATCTAGGTGGAGGTAATAGGTGATTGACTATGATGCTTCTTAATTTACTTTTCTTAAGATTTCCAACTGGAAGAGGCATGGTTTTTCCAGAAAAGACCTTCCTAATGATGAATTCCAAACCTGGTTTAATCTTGTCAAAGTAAGTCATGGTTTTTTTAAGATTGTTTTTTTACGTGCTACATTCAAACCAAGTAATTTTTGTGTCGGAAAAGTATAAGTTTTGTTGATGACAGGGGTGTTGGAATCATAGATGGGGTAGCCATGCTTGCAATCAAGCTAGTGCTTCAGAAAAGCATAAGAGACAACCGCACATCATATAAGAAAGAATAATATGATGGGATGACTCCAAAGCAACTCAAGCCTGTCCCATCTCTAATATGACTTAACTTGACAGAGATAAGCTCATTGCATATTGGGACAAGGTTAAGGAAGCAAGAATTGATGTGGAGAATACGTCGAATCAACAACAGATGAAGAAGACAAGACATACACTTGGGTCGAAGTTCCTCTGTCGATTTTTAGATAAACAAGTACTTATGTGTATTAGTATTTTTTCTGTCATTGATTTTCCACTTTCAAGCTACTCTACTTAGAATGGTCATTAATTTAGATTATTTATAGTGTATGGCCGATCCCGACAACTACGCCTTCTTGATAGCATACCTCGAAGCTCACCAGAGGGAGGATGAGACTGATTCGGATGAAAAAACAACAGAACTATGTAAGTTATCAATATCTAAATGACTTCATGGGTGTTTCTTCAGTGTTTGATCAGTGTGGGTTGTACTTTTCTTTATTGGATTTCATCAGTGTGCGATGTGCTTGTCTTGATTGGGTTTCATCAGTGTGGGCTGTGCTTGTCTTGATTGAGATTCATCAATGTGGATAGATTGAGTTTGTTTCATTAGACTTTATGAATGTTTAAATATCTTTTTTTCTTATGCAAGAAGCAGTTCGCCAACTTCCTATTGAACAACATATCGAGACCTCCAAGCACCCTAGAGACGTGACAACCGTACAAGATAAGGTGTTTAGGGGCCACAAAGGAGGTTAAGAGAGAGGAGTTGGAACCGGTGCCAAACTACGTAGGGGTGCATCTACAAAATCTTTTACCAACTCTCCTGAATATTTGGCCCAATGTATACAATTTGAGAAAGAAAGACGAAAGAAGGAGGCAATGCAAGAGAAGATGGAGTCCATGAGCCAACGCATGGACCAGCTAACATAGATGCTCGTTGCTCACTCATCACTGGGTCAGTATTGTTTTCAGTTTATGAATTGATTACAAAATCAAATTATGTCAATCATAGTAAACCTTATTTTAATGTGCAAGATCTTCAAATGAAGGTAGGAGTGACCAGCTGGGTGGTTAATTTCTTGTCTTTGTTAGTGACTTGAGTTTTTTGAGTATGGTGTAAATTGTAAACAATTTGGTTTGACAAAACATATATAAACATTTTTTGTATCTGGTATACTTAAAACTATATTAATTTTCGACTTTGTAGTTTGACTTCAATTATATATATTTTATGCTTTGTAGTGTGATTAATTTTGGTTTGAGTTAGTTTGATTATATGTAGTATACAATAAAACAAGTAAATATAAAAAAAATAAAATTTTTTGTTCCCGTAGCGGTTTAAACCATCAAGGGACTCTATTTTTTCCTTCCGTCGGCTGGCCTCCACCTATCGAAGGAAGCCGCATTCTGCCAGCGGAAAGGGTCCCGTCAGCGGACCCGATTCCGTCGGCGGAGTGGGAATTTGACGGCGGACATGATTCCGTCCGTGGATGCGGAATCTGCCATTGGATATGATTCCATCGGAGGAGGCGGAATTCGCCGTTGGACAGCATTCTGTCGGTGGAGGCGGAATCTGCCGTTGGACAGGATTCTGTCGGAGGAGGCAGAATCCGCCGGTGGAGACAGGTTCATCGATGGAGACAACGTCTGCTGCCGTAAGGATTCGTCGGCAGAATTGTTTTACACCGGTGCATCGCCGCCAATCGACGAACGTTCTCTTCCTCCAGTGGGTCATCCCGTTGGGCAAAGAAATCCACTCACGTGACGGGCATTTCCGCTGGAGGAATGCATCCACCACTAGTAAAATTGTGCCCTCAGCCGACGGTTTGAACAAACAACGTCCGCGGAGAGCCATTCGGCCGACGGGTTTTTAGACACATCGGCGGAACAACAGAGAATCCACAACACCCGTCGGCGGGACAACTAATCACTTCCGCCGACGGGTCACTACAGGCGTCGCAGGACAGCGAACTGAAGCACCGACGCACCCCTGTCCCAACCCGTCGGCGGAACCAACTTACGCATCCGCCGACGCCTGTTTACGCGCGTCGGGGGCTTCAGAACACAAGCGCCGACGCAGTCTAGTTTTAACCCGTCGGGGGACCTTTGGCTTCGTCCGGCGACGCACCTTGACACGCGTCGGCGGACGCTGAAGTGAAGCGCCGACCCATCTTCTGTCTGCGACCCGTCGGGGGAATCATCGTTCTATTCCGCCGACGGACCTTGGCATGCGTCGGTGGTTATTTCCTTTGGGTCTTTTTGCTCCGCCGACGGGTTAAAATATTCCGACTCTTCTTCCCGCGCAGCGTTACGCGCGTAACGGGAAGACAGGGTTACTGAAATTTATACCCTTTCCTTCGACGGTAGGCGTCGAAACGCGTCGATGGAATCGAGCGCGCGAAATCTAACCCGGCCTTCCCCGGCGTTCCCCCGGCGTGCCCCCGGCATTCCGCCGGAAAGTTCTCGGCTTTCTTCGTCTCGGCGTCTCGCGTAGTCCTCCGGCCGAAGACCCTACTTCGACGTCGCGCGCGGGCTTCAAACCCCATTCTTCCGAAGCCAGAAAAGAGGTTTTGCGGTGGCGCGCGTGCTCGGCGTTCTGGCCAGCCACTGCGTCGAACCAAGCTGTTAATTCCTCTCCCGCCGGCAAGAGTTTGTTTTTCTTCGCTGCAGGTTTGTTTATTTTGGTTCAATAAATTTTCAGCTGCTTCCCCTTTTCCTTCTTCGTCATTATTCTCACTAGTTTCTCTTATTTTGGTTCCATAAATTTTCGCCGTCCTCTAGCCCTCTGTTGACAACCAGCGAGCGGCAATCGTCGGGCGAAAATCAGAGACAGAGCACGGTCCCGAAAGCCGCTGCAGAACAGTTGCGAGTGAGTTTTAAATTTTCGTTAGACTTGTTTTAATTACTGAGAAGCATGTATTAGAATTAATTCTCTGTTAAGGTTTTTCTCGTGGATTGATAAAAACTCGTGGATTGAATTAAAGATATATTGTTTTTGGAGAATGATTTTTGCATGGTGTTGCAATCATGGGTTGAATGATGATGGGATGTGTTTCTCTGCAAATCAATGGTGGATGTGTCTTTGTCTCTCTGTGGTTGGTCCCTGAATTCCTTCTCTAACTCTCACTATCTTACTATTTACCCTCAAAATCTGTTTTAAACTTCTAATTCTCTCTCTTCTTTTCTCTCTCTCTCTCTCTCTCTCTGAATTAAAATTCTGTTTTTAATTCTTACATCTCTATCTTATTCTCTCTTTATCTCTCTCTCTTTCTCTCTCCCTCTGAATTGAACTTCTGATTTAAACTCTTTAACCTCTCGCACTTTTTCTCTTTCTCTCTCTCTCTGATTTAGAATTCTGTTTTAAACTCTTCCAATCTCCCTCTTATTTTCTCTCTCTCTCTCTCTCTCTCTCTGATTTAAGATTCTGTTTTAAACTCTTACATCTCTCTCTTATTTTCTCCCTCTCTTGCTCTCTGAATTTAAATTCTGTTTTACACTCTTAAATTCTCTCTTATCTCTCTCTCCCCCTCTCTTGCTCTCTCTCTCTCCGAATTACAATTCTGTTTTAAAATGTTAAACTTCTCTCTTTTTTTCACTCTCTCTCTCTCTCTCTCTGAATTAAAATTCTGTTTTTAATTCTTACTGCTCTATCTTATTCTCTCTTTATCTCTCTCTCTTTCTCTCTCCCTCTGAATTGAACTTCTGATTTAAACTCTTTAACCACTCGCTCTTTTTCTCTTTCTCTCTCTCTCTCTCTGATTTAGAATTCTGTTTTAAACTCCTCCAATCTCCCTCTTATGTTCTCTCTCTCTCTCTCTCTCTCTCTCTCTCTCTCTATCTCTCTCTCTGATTTTCATTTCTGTTTGAAACTCTTACATCTC
>CM039667.1:17798219-17903751 GCA_022405105.1 Aristolochia contorta
TTCCTCCCGCTCTTGCTCTCTGAATTTAAATTCTGTTTTACACTCTAAAAGTCTCCCTCTTATTTTTCTCTCTCTCTCTCTCTCTCTCTCTCTCTCTCTCTCTCTCTCTCTCTCTCTCTTTCTCAACGACTCTGTTCTCTCTCTTGTCTCAATTGTCTCTCAAATTCTGTTTCACTATTTAATTCTCTCCCTCCCTCTAACTCTCCAATGGAGAATCCATGATAAGGCCACAGGTTTAGGTGTTCTTCACCATGTCTGATTTTTGGTATGTCAAGGCCAAGAGGTCCAATCTTTAAAGGCTACGGTTGTCGTCCGTTTTGTGCACTACCCTCACCACCGTATTTGATTTTTTTGTTCGAATAAGGGTTGTGGGTAGTGATGGCCTTGAAGAATTTTAGCATGGTGAATTACCCAATTGAGTGTTAACCATCCAATCTTTTTCTTTTATGTAGATTATCTTTCAGAATGACCATGGATACGGACTATTTGAATGACAAGAGATGGATGTATGCGTACAAGACAAAGCCGGCCCGGTGTCATCCTAGATTTGTTGCTGGGGTCAATTGTTTTATAGATTATGCAAGAGAACGGTTGGGAGTGCAAGGCAATGGTCTTATGCGTTGTCCATGTCGGAAGTGTGAAAATGGACAGAACCTTGACTGTGAGACCATCAAGACCCATATAGTCCTAGAGGGTTTTTTCCCGGTATACGAAACCTGGTCATACCATGGAGAGAGACCACAACATCAGTCTGGCATTAATGTGCCGAGTGGCCATGGTGTGGAGATGGGAAGGATGTTGGGTGATGCTTTCATGCACAATATGGAACAAGACTCTGTTCGAATGATCCCGATGATGATGAAGTACAGAAATTTCAAAAGCTCTTGGAAGAGGCGAAGAAGCCGCTATATGGAGGATGTCAGAAATACTCAAAACTGAGTTTTAATGGTGCACTTATTCCAAATAAAGTGTTTGAACAGATGGAGCAACAAATCGTTCTCAGATGTTGTTTCCCTTCTTAAAGACGCCCTTCCCCCAGATAATTTGCTGCCACGAAGTTGGTATGAGTCAAAGAAAACGATGGCAGACTTGGGATTGAGTTACGAGAAGATCCATGCATGTCCGAACGACTGTATATTATACAGGAATGATTTTAAAGAACTCGATAAGTATCCAAGATGTGGATCCTCAAGATGGGCAGTCAAGAAAAAGGGGAGAGTGCAGACCGCTTCAAGACCTGCAAAGGTCCTTAGACATTTTCCCTTGTTGCCGAGGTTGCAACGGATGTTTATGTCCAACATAACATCTGAGTTTATGACATGGCATGGTTCAACACCTGCAACTGAAGCGGGAAAGATGATTCACCCCAGAGATTCAGCAGCATGGATACACTTTGACAAATTGTATCCATCCTTCAGTTCTGATCATCGGAACATTCGATTGGGTCTTGCAAGTGACGGTTTCAACCCATTTAGGTTTGGGACAGGGTCGAACCATAGTACATAGCCAGTAACCATTACTGTCTACAATCTTCCTCCTTGGTTGGCAATGAAACAACCATATTTTATGATGACCCTTCTTATTGGTGGACCAAAGTGCCCGGAAACGACATTGACGTCTACCTGCAACCGCTGATTGATGAGCTAAAAATGTTATGGGAATCTGGAGTGAGAACTTACGATTCACATACAAGGTCATTCTTTCAAATGCGTGCAGCGTTAATGTGGACTATATCAGACTTTCCTGCATATGGCATGTTGTCTGGTTGGAGTACGAAGGGGTACAAAGCATGTCCCACCTGTCACGTGAGCTTTGCCCGTCATATCTGCCGCACAGTCGAAAATGTGTATACATGCGGCACCGAAGGTTTCTACCGAATGATCATCCGTGGCGTGCAGATAAGAGGTCGTTTGATGGGACAGAAGAACTAGATGGAAACCCTCTTCCCTTATCTGGCGAGGACATTATGAATAGTTTAGTGGGGCATGAAAACGCTGTGTTTGGGAAGGGGAAAGGGGTTCAGGCGGAGGCCCAAAATTTGCCCGAGGGAAGGAAAAAGAGGAGTGTATTTTTGAACTTCCGATTGGAGTAGTCTTCTCATTCGCCACAACTTAGATGTCATGCACATCGAGAAGAATGTATATGACGAAGTATTTTGAGTACACTCTTGGAAAAGGATGGAAAGTCAAAGGATAACTTGAAATCCAGATTAGACTTGCAGGCGCTTAACATACGGAAACAACTCCATCCACGGCCGTCGAAAAAAGTTGCTGGTAAGTTATTAATTCCTCATGCGGCGTACAGTTTGACGAAGGATGAAAAAACACGTTTTCTACGTGTATTGAAGGAATTAAAGCTCCCATCCGGTTTTAGTTCAAATGTCTCAAACCAAGTACAAGTCAAAGCAAGGAAAATAGTAGGCCTCAAGAGTCATGATTTTCATGTTCTGATGCAACAGCTACTTCCATTAGCATTGAGGAAACGACGTCGGTGCCGGTGTGCAAAGTTTTGCATGAGTTTTCTCGCTTACTACTGCTGGAGCTGTGTTCCAAAGTGATTGATGTGCAAACGTCGAAAAACTTCAGGCAGCCATCCCATTAATCTTGTGCAAGTTAGAGAGAATATTTCCGCCTTCGTTCTTTGACGTCATGGTCCATCCGAGTATACACCTAGCAATAGAGGTCAGGACTGGCGGGGCTAGTGCAAGATCTGAGATAGATGTACCCAATTGAACGTCACTTGCTTACATTGAAGAATTACATCCGCAATAGAAATCGGCCGAGGGATCCATTGCGAAGGTTACTTGATGGAAGAAGTAACTACTTTACGCGGCACGTTAGTGTATGTGGGATGGAGTCCAAGATCAGTAGACGGTGAGGTATGAACCAGGACCTTTAGGGGCAGCCAGCGTCCTCATATGCTCACTATTGATGATGTATACCAGCCCTTCTTACTATTCAACACTCCAGAGGCTCATCCGTACCTATTGTAAGTAGTTCCAGCCCTCTAACTAAATATTATACTGTCTACAACCAATTTACTACTACTTAATTAATCTCTTCCACATTTGGTTGTAGGGAGCATAGAGACTACTTGAGAAGGCTGCACCCCCAATGGACTGATCATCGGATACAGACTGAACAACACTTACATTTTGTGCAGTGGTTCAGAACACGGGTGAGTTTATCCCCCAAAGCAGTAATTTGATGTGCTTCCATTAAAGCGTCTTCCCTCTGTTGACACCTAATCATCAAATTGTGTAGGTGATAAATTTACCGCATCACAGCGATGCGATAGAAGATGTACAATATTTAGCTCGGGGCCCCAATTCCGAAACCAAGTCGTATAAAGGTTTTTTTGGGAATGGTTATAAGTTTGAGACAGAGCAAGTTGAAGAAAATCGGACCACGCAAAATAGTGGTATTGCCACTGTGGGGGAAGAAAGTGAGGTTTTTTACGGTGTTCTACAGCAGGTACTCGAAGTCTTCTTTGGGCCTTGGACTCCCATCAGCATATTTAAGTGCAGATGGTTCGATATGAAGAAGGGCACTGGTTCTGTTAATGATGGGTTTGATTACACATTAGTGAATTCGTCAAGGCAGATGTATGAAGACGAACCCTTCATCTATCCATCTCAAGCCCAACAGGTATTTTATTCGGAACACCCTGTTGATCCAACTTGCAGAGTTGTGTGTCGTTGGAGACCTCGGGACACATACGACATCCCTCTAGGGCCCGTCGATGTGAGGTCCGAAGAAGATGAGGCCATCTTGTTGGCACAAGACAAAGAGATCGGAGACATCACAACATTGAACCAAGCTGATGATGTTTTGTGGGTACGCACTGACCTGGGTCCAGGATTAAGAATTGATCCTGCAGATTTGAATGTAACATAGCGTAAGTTTGATATCTCTCTGTTTTATTGTAGTGTGGTTCGTAATAGCTAATTTTATTTATTTTGTGAAGAAAGCTGACAATTAAAGTCTCTTTAAATTTGCAGGGTAAATATGCCACCGAGGAAGCATCCCATTGACTCATCATCGTCACCAGCAAGGGTCAAAGTTCGAGCAGTTCAGCCAGCCCGAACAACAGCAGTCCTGAGTCCGACTCGGCCTGGCCGGGTCACTCCTGTTCCGACTCCAACACCATCGGCTTCTGCTCCAGCTACACTAGCATCATCGTCACAGATGCCAGATATGGGTACTAATATAAACTAGATTTTTTTGTTTTGGAAAGTTTGTGTTCTAATTTTAGCTATTTCATATTATAGATGAGTGTAATCGTAAGTTTAGGGAGTTCTTTCCAGAATACGAATCACCTGAGAGCTATTCTTCAGGTAAATTTGAAGTGTAATGATATTTTTGTAGTGTGTTATATGAATTGTGTTCTAACTTGCAAATTGGCAGGCCCGATCCCTATGGAAGACATGGAAACGCAAAGACCCGACTGGGCAGAAACAGAAGATGTTGCTGTACCATTAGATAAGTGTGGGAAACGGAAAGTTAAAGCATCTTCGTTTCTGCCTGATAATCCGTGGACGGTCATTATCAGAGATGGCCAGATGGTTGCAGGCCGACAGTCTTCATTGTTATATCTCATGGGGACGGTAGTACAGGCAGATCAGTACTTTCCGTTGCATCTCCAGTGGCGTGACTATCCCCCCCATGAGCTGTAGACCTGGTTTAACGTTATCAAACTAAGAAGTGCTAGTTAATTATTTATTTTCAAACGTGTGACGGTTAAACTGAGTTTTTTTTTGCAGGCAAAGTATAACTTTGTGGATGGCGAGGGTGCTCCAGTCACAGAGCAAGAGGCCATGGAGGCTATCAAGCCCGTGCTCCAGAAAATCATTAGAGATAACCGAGCGGCATATAAGAAAGCACACTATGATGGGAAGACTGACGAGCAACTGAAGACTTGTCCCATACCTGGTATGAGCCAAGAGGACTGGGTTCTCCTCGTGAAGTATTGGGACAATGTTAGGAGTCACGGTATCGATGAGCAGAACAGTCGTAATCGACAGAAGCTCAAGACAACGCATTCCCTTGGGTCAAAGTCTCTTCCCCGATTCTTAGAGGAACAAGTATTTATATGATTACCTTCTGGGAACTCTTCTTATTTTTATTTTCATCCTTGTTTGCTTACTGCTTACATTAATTACAGCGCACGTCTGACCCTGAGGGCTACACTTTCCTGATGGCATACCTCAAAGCTCACCAGAGGAAGGATGGGACGTATCCAGATGAAATAACTGTTGAACACTGTGTAAGTTATATATTTTTGCTTTATGATCTGTGTTGAATACAACTTCCAAACCTATTTAATTCATTAATTTCACTGTGCAGGAAGCAGTTCGCCGTGCAGCCTTTGAAAGTAACGTTACTCACTTTAAGGATCCCAGAGAGGTGACACCGGTAATAGATACAGTCTTCAGGGGCCACAAAGGTGGCTACGAGAGAGGGGTTGGAACAGGCGCTCGACTGCGTAGAGGTGCCTCTTCCAGCTCTCGTAGTTATGTGGCATTGTCTCGAACAGTTGGAGAGGGAGAGACGGGATAAGGAGGCATTGTCCTAGCAGGTACAAGCCATGAGCACACGCATGGAGAGGCTAGAAATGTTACTTCTTGCACAGTCACAGCAAGGTAAGAATTGTCTTCAATAATCTACATTATTTTAAATTGATGAGCATAGATATATATCTCTAATTTTCTGCGTGTTAAGCTTCTGCAGGGTCTTCTGGCGATGGAGAGTCCCACCCGCCGCAACATTGACGATCGTATTATTTTGGAGGTCAGTAATAGCATCTTCTTACTCTTGCTGTTCAGTTTGCGATGAGATGTCTTATTGTAGCAAGTTTAGATGTTGATGGGAGAAGTAATATACTTCCATCTTAATGTATGAGTGCACTGTGGATAGGCAAATTTATGCTCTATTTTGGTTCTCAGGTTGTTGGAGCTGACCTCAGAACTATGGAAGAAGCCACCGTTGCAAGATTTTGTAATGGTTGGAAACGGCGCGTCGAGATCACTTCCTCTTTGTTTTTAGTAGACTTTGTAAATTTACACATTGTAGATCTTTTCATCGTATGTATTGTGTAGACACCGTACTTCTTTATGTATATTGAACTTTTTTTTGCATATGTGTTCTTCACTATTTTTATTATTTATTTTCATTATTGTAAAACTGTGTAGAGATGAAGAAAACAGGTCAAAGAAAAAAAAAAGAAAAATCAACTTAAAAAAAAAAACTTCTGCCGACGGTTGAACCCGTTGGCGGAACAAAAGAAAAACCTCCGCCGACGCGTTAACGCGCGTCGTGTGACTTGCTCCACCGACGCAAGCACCACACGTCGGCTGTACACATAACTAAAGCAGACGGGCAAGAAAGCGTCGGTTCATATTAGATGACGCGTATTGGCGCGTCGGGTGAACAACCTACGCCGACGCCCTAGGACGCGTCGGGTGACCTCAGGCGACGCGTCATGACGCGTCGGGGGAACTCCGACGATGCTCGGAAATTCGTCGGTAATAAGCCTCCCCCGACGTGTGGAAGCGTCGTCCAAGCAAGTTCCGCCGACGCATCATCAGGCGCCGGTGGACTATATCTACTGACGCGCGGTCATCCGTCGTGGGAAACCTTGCGCCAACGCTTCTGCATCCGTCGCGGTAATATTTCCCCCGAGGCGCTGTCATCCGTCGTTGGATTTGTTCCTTCGCCGACGGCGCCACACGTCGGCGGATGAAATTTAGTCGCACGACGGGTTGTTTTGTTACGCGACGGGTTGTTGCGTCGGGTGACGCATCCTGCTACAGACGTTGCGACGATGTGACGTTACCCGTCGTCGGATGTCCGCCGACGGGCTGTTTTGTTTTGCCGGTGCGTTTTGGCCCGTCGGTGGATGGGACATTTTTGGCAGTGCACCGACGCTCCTGGTGACGATGGAACTGTCTCCACCGGCGGGTATTTGGCTTCTGCAGGCAGATTTCAACCATTGGTGGCCAACGTTATCGTAGCAGTACATGCTAGTCAAGTTTTTTATAATCTCCAGTTGACACCCACTCATCATTGTTTTGGCTTCGAGGAGAGTCAGTGGTAGGAGTTTGTGATCATGTTAAGGTTAGGATGGTGCAAGTTTGAGTTGCTCTAGTCCAGTACGAACGAAAGGGAACTTGTATTATCTTCTTGATTGAGTTGCATTTTGATTTTAGAGAAGGCTAGTTTCTTCGTCATGCTGATTTTCTTTACAGATTTGTCGGTCGAAATGGCTAGAACTAAGTTGACATCTATGCTGTCTGTCGTGCACAGACGTGGCTGTCTTTTGGATCTTTATAACTTGTATTTAGTATTTAATTAGTGGACACTCTTTGATGACATATTGCTCTAGCTGGGATTAAGCTTGACTAATCAAAATTGTGGAATATTATATGTTATTTTCTATGCTTTTTAGGCCAATTGATATGGGGCTTTCTTCACCAAAATTTATTGCAGTTATTATTATTATTATTATTATTATTATTATTATTATTTGGAGGAATTCTCACTGCTATGAGCAATAACTGACCAGTGATATCATCTTTTCTTGCTTTCTGTATACAGATTCGGAAGGTGAAGACTAGGAGTTAATATTTTTGGGTTCTGCATATCGAAGCGGGGTCGCAAATTTCATGTTTGAACTGCTAATGAGTGTTGGTTTAATATACTCTACATCACAGAGTTTTGACGTCGTTGTCGATTTAATTTGAGTTCTACGCTAATCTCATTGATGGGCTTTCAAATGATTATCTTCTTTTGTAAACTAGACGTTGATGTATAAATGTTTTCTTGTATGAGATAAGTCATCCGAGGGCACCTACCGCTTTTTGTTTTTCATGCCATCTTCTGTGTAAATTTTGTTATAATTTTTCTTCTGCTGCAGCTCTTGATAACGCCAGCAGTTACATCTTTAAAAATCGCTGTAAGTTGATTACGAAAGAGAATAGGGAAGCAAATAAGAAAATGACATTGGATCGTGACTGGAAGTTAGAGACGTGAAAGGTGCTTAGAAGCAATTTGTTCTAACTATGGAAACCCTAAACCTAGCTCCAGAGTTACTTCCTCATGTCGTGGCTGTTCTTACAACCATAGAATTTCTTTTTTTTTATATCTTTACGAGTACCCTACTAGATTTTCCCAATTGCTGTGCATAAACAAACCACTATGTTGCGTATAAACAATATAAATTACAACAGAAACCAGACCTGGTTATGGTACACATATCCAGCCACTTGGTGCTACTTCTAGCCCGCACCTATCTCTGCTCCAACAGTTTATGAAAAAAAGCTCCCCTCTCATATGTGCCGGGTTTCATCGTTGTAATAGCCATGTAGGAGCTCAAGATTCCAGGGGATCGGTGGGACCCAGTGGGAAGCTCATGGTGGAGTGCACCGGCGAAGGTATCCTCCACACTGAGGCGGATTCGGACATGAAGCTTGAACAATTATATTTCGGCAAGAGGATTTAGCCGCCGTCCCTTCCCTTTGGACCAATTTCTCTTTGATGTTATAGTGTCTCCAGGAATACTCAACTGCCTCTTGACGTTGATTCAAGTGGCTCGCAAGCACTTAGTAACAACACAATTATAATATCAATGGAAGATTTTAGTTTCATTTTTCCTATATTAATTACTAGCCATGCATACAATTATAGTACTGGCCGGCGTACAGATTTGTTTTCTGCAGGTGACCCATCTGGTTTGCGGGGTTTCTGCAGGTGACCCCTATGTGCGATAGATAGGGACAAGTTCAATTCCTGAATACAGTGACTGAGATAGCATGGGCACAGAAACCCCGTCGGTTCTACCAGTATGAGAGAGAGAGATAGAGAGAGAGAGAGAGAGAATTGATCTTTAATGCCCGAGACCCACCGTGATAGATCAAGGTGATCAAACCAATTCCCTTTTATGATTTCAGAAGTCAGGTACTTAGGAAGTTTATTTTAGTTATGTAACTAAATGGTTTGTAGTTTTTAGTGGGTCAGATATTTAAGGGGGAGGAGAAGAAAGAACGGGAAGTATAAGAACGCAAATGAAGACAATGATTTATTGATTGTATTCTGCATATTTATACATGAGGTTACACTCCAGAGAGGAGAAAATATATAACTGCAACGAAGCTGTTATGGGAGTTTGGCTACATTAGGATTGGGGATACATGCTGTTATACATATGGATAAGGATGAGAGGTTTGAGTTTTAACACCGCCCCACAAGCTCAAGGGGGTGAAACCAAGTTGAGTTTGGAGCGCAGTAATTGAAAAACGTGGCTTGTACAAGTGCTTGGTCAAGATATCAGCTGGTTGATCGGAGCTTGAAATTTGGCGAAGGTGAAATAGACCAGCAGCAGCTTTTTCCCGAATAAAATGCACATCTAATTCAATGTGCTTGCTGCGGCAGTGAACCACTGGATTTGTCACATGAAAAATGGTGCTGACATTATCACAATGGAGGAGCGGGATGGAAGGGAGATGAATATGTAGGAAGCGTAGAATGTGTAAAGTCCAAAGAACTTCTGTACTGAGGGATGCCAAGGCACGGTATTCGGCCTCACAGCTGCACCGGGCTACTGTCTTTTGCTTTTGAGAAACCCAAGAGATTAAATTTTCGCCTAGATATATGGCGTAACCAGTGGTGGAGTGCCGAGTAATAGGGCAGCCAGCCCAGTCAGCATCACTAAACCCATGTAGGGCAAACGAAGACGGCGATATTTTCAGTCCATGAGTGGGTGTGTGTTTAAGATAATGGAGAATTCTCTTGGCAGCTTGGAAATGTGGAAGTCGTGGAGCATGCATGTATTGACATAGAGTGTTGACTGAATAGGAAATATCGGGCCGGGTCATAGTTAAATTCTGAAGACTTCCCAGCAATTGATGATAGGTAGTGGCATCACAAAGTGAATCCCCAGATTGCAGCATCAATTTGTCATTGGACATAGGCGTGCTGATGGGCTTGGAATTGTCCATACCAAATTTCTTGAGCAAATCAACTATATAACGTCTTTGAGATAGAAACAGTCCCCTAGATGCACGATGGGCTTTGATGCTGAGAAAATAACTCAGATGTCCCAAGTCTGTAAGCTCAAAGTGGGAACGAAGACCAGAAATAAATTTGTCAGTGAGAGACACTGAAAAGCCAGTGATTATGATATCATCAACATATATTAGGAATATCAACATTGTGCCTAATTGCCATTTGATGAACAGAGAAGAGTCATGAGGAGAACCAATGAAACCAAAATTCTGTAAGTGCTGATTGAGTTTAGAGTGCCAGGCTCTCGAGGCTTGCTTGAGTCCATATAGAGATTTTTTGAGAAGACAGAAGTGTTGGGGATGAGTGGAGTCAACAAATCCTTCCGATTGACTCATATAAATGGATTCGGACAGGCCGCCATGAAGGAAAGCATTCTTGATGTCGAGCTCTCTTAGAGGCCAACTTAGGGAGACAGCATGTGATAAAATAATTCGAATGGTGACTGGACGAACAACAGGAGAGAAGGTGTTATGAAAGTCTCTGCCAGGTTGTTGATGGAATCCCTTGGCGATGATCCGGGATTTATAGCATGCTATACTGCCGTCAGAGTGCTGTTTGATACGAAAAACCCACCGATTGCCAACAACATTCATGTTGGCCGTCCGAGGTACTAGTATCCATGTTCGATTTTTCTGTAGTGCTGCAAACTCTTCGGCCATTGCTTGTTGGCAATGGGGGTCTCGGACGGCGACAGAGAACCGCGTTCGTTCTTGAGGCAAGGTGGAGAGAGCCGTCGTCAGACACATTGGGAGAGGATAGCGTTCGGCAAACAAAATTTTTGGTTTGCGGATGCCAAGCATGCTTCGAGTGGTCATGGAGTGAGGCCGAGATGTTGTTTCTGAAGCAGTGGAGGGCTCGGCCGAAGGTGGCGGCAAAGGAGAAGAGGGCAACGCAGGCTCTGTAGCAGGATACGGTTGTAATGGTGAAGACGGTAATGTAGGTTGAGAGGCTGTGGCAGTTGGAGTGCTGGAAGACGGCAGGGGCATGGTTTGGAGAAGAGCTGTTCAGCTAGAAGCGGTTGACGATGGACGCCGAAGAGAGCAACGGCCCAATGGTGAAGGATTAGGGCCTGCGTTCGAAATGGCTGGGGACGATGAGACGGCGAGCGAGGGGTCGAAGGCACCGTGGCAGAAGAGCCGGCGGCAGAGCAGGCAACAGCAGAGGCGTGAGGGAGCTGTTCCCGCGACCGAGCTGGAGGAATCGAGGCAGGTATGGTCGGAAACACAGAGGAGACGGCTCTGTTTGGGCGGGGCCGAGCCGTGCTGGACGAACGAGGAGACGGAGCTGGAGTACGACGCTGGTGGGGCGGCGGCGAGTGGCAGACACACGCGGAGGGTCGCCGGGTATAGAATCGCCGGAAAGCGGGTGGATTTGAGACGAGCGAGGAGGGGTGGTGTGGCGGCAGGGCAGTGGAGGGAGCGTGGCCGGGCGACGGGATGACGATGGAGTTTGGCCTTCCATCTGTTGGGCGCGATGTCGGTAGTGGTTCCTGCAGGCCCAGTTGGCTGATGTGGGGACAGCCCTGCTGAGGCTCAGGGGCGCTGGGTGAGAGCAGAGGGCCCGTTGTGTAGAGGTGGGGACAGCCCTGTAGACGCCCGGGAGTGCTGGTTGAGAGCAATAGGCAGCAGATCACCTGGAACACGAGGAAACTTTTTGCAAAAAAATGGTGAGTGGGACACTGGTACTGGAGCAGGGATACTAGGAAACGATGTCTCATTGAAGACTACATGGCATGAAATAATGATTCGGTGTGTCGTTGGATTGAGAAAAATGTACCCTTTATGATGACTGTTGTAGCCCAAAAAAATACATGGGCTACTTTTATAGTCCAATTTGGCTAAAGAAAAAGGTCGTAAACATGGTAGGCAGCCAAAACATCGGAGATGAGTATGTGTGGGGACACTGTTATAAAATCAATAAAATGGGGTGGATTGTTGTAGCAGAGGTGTAGGCAACAAATTGATGCAATGCACAGCCGTCAGAAAGGCATATGTCCAGTATGTTTTGAGAAGATTGGACTGGGCTAACAATGTTAAGCCAGTTTCGACGACGTGTTGATGTTTGCGCTCTGCTATCCCATTTTGTTCAGGGGTACTTGGACAAGATAAGCGATGGGTAATGTCCTTTAGGCAAAAAAGAGTTTTTAAATTGTCACTAATAAACTCGCCTCCACCGTCAGACTGAATTCAACGTATTTTATTGGAGCAAGAGTTTTCAATTAATGGGATAAAGTCTTAAAAGACAGTAAACACGTCTGATTTCCTTTTGAGTGGAAATAACCAAAAAAATATCAAAAAATCATCGACAAGTAATAGATAAAAATTGAAACCTGTAACAGAAGTTATTGGAGCAGGTCCCCCATACATCACAATGGATCATGTCCAGGGGTCGTTTAGTGCGAATTGGAGTAGGAGAAAATGGCTGCTGATGACTCTTCTCGAGTTGACAGTTGGAGCACGGAGGTGAGGATGAGGGAAGACAAATATGCAGTGTGGAGGACAGCGAAACGAAGCGTTGATGAGGACGGATGACCCAGGCGACCTTGCCAGAGTTCTGAACTCGATTTATTTGCTGAAAGACAAATTTTAGATGGAACTGAGAGAGGGTAGAGTCCTCCCTTACTGGGCCCTTGATGCAGTATCTCTAGAGTCTGTAAATCACGAATCATGTAAGCATATGGTGTAAATAAAATAGACCAGTTGTTGGATTTACAGAGTTGAGATACAGAAAGTAATCATTTAGAAATATGAGGAACTAATAGTGTAGGACAGGTAGCAGTAACACTAGATCATAAAGGAAGAGAGGTTTGACCAGAATGTGCAATTGATAGAGACCGACCATTGCCAACCAAAATAGAGTCGGAGGCCCAAATAGGGGACCTTACCAGACACGTCAACCAGATTGGAAGTTAGACTATGGGTAGCTCCACTGTCAAGGAACCAATCATCATTAGAAGGAGGTGAAGGTGCAGAGGCAGTGAGTGCAGTCACAGGAGGTAAAGCAGACTGGGGAGTCCAACATTTATTTGCTTTGTGCTAAGGGTGCCCGCAGCGGTAGCAGACCACAGAGGCTCCATCAATGTCTGAGGCGGCTGCAGATGAAGATGGATTAATTTGACCTCGACCTCGAATGCCAGAAGACCGCCCCCTGTTGGATTGTGGGCGACGTGGATTGCTTCTGCCACGGCGAGCGGCGGGAGGAGGACGTGGAAGGTCAGAATTTTGGACTGCAGCACCAGAGGAAGCAACGACAGCAGCCGGCGGGTGAGCAGCACGGTGACGAGAATCATGGTCCAATAAAAGCGCGGAAACAAAGCTGAATGTGGGAGGAGTTGTGTGAGAGTCGATTACTGCAAGAACAGGGTCGAATTCGGAACCCAGACCTCTGACAGTACAGAGGATTAAGTCATTGTCGTCTACTGGTTGGCCTGCACTCGTAAGGGCAAGAGTGAGTGATTTTGCATGAATCAAGTACTCATGAGCGGACCGGCTGCCACGCTGTAGGGTAAGGAGCTCCGTTTTTAGTTGTTGAATTCTCGAGCCGGTAACCATGCCATAGACTTCTTCTAAAATAGACCAAGCAGCAAAGGTGGTGTGTGCGCCAACGAGTCATGGGAGAATTGAATCGGAAACACAGTAAAGTAACCACCCCAAGGTGATTTGATCAAGACACCTCCATTTGGCGAGATCTTCTGGTGTAGCCTGGGAGGGAGGGAGAGTGTCATCCAAGAGTCCCAGGAGGTTGTAGCTGCGTAGAAAAGGAAGAAGTTGAACACGCCAGATGAGAAAATGATCTGGCGTGAGTTTCATAGAGATTTCTTAAGAAATTTTGGTAATGGTAGGAATAGGCAGGGGCTCGTTTTCAACAGGAGAAGGCAAGACGGCAGAGGTGGACGACATGTTGGAGCCAAAAGGGGAAATGGGAGAAACAAGGGATGCACGCCCAAGATTGAAATCGACACCTAGGCGTCTGATGCCATGCAAGAACGCAAATGAAGACAATGATTTATTGATTGTATTCTGCATATTTATACATGAGGTTACACTCCAGAGAGGAGAAAAAATAGAACTGCAACGAAGCTGTTACGGGAGTTTGGTTAGATTAGGATTGGGGATACAGGCTGTTATACATATGGATAAGGACGAGAGGTTTGAGTTTTAACAGGAAGAAGAGAAAATTGTTTCCTGCCATGGAAAGTCGAGGACAAAAATGGAACATCTGAGAACTTCAAAGAAGAGGTGGTTTAGTTGAAACACAGCCATAGGAGAAAAGACAAGATCTCGTAGAAAGGGGAGCATGTTCAGGCGAATTGGAGAGTTGCGTACAGGCCAGAATTGGTACGAAGTTACCGCAGAGGTCTTCAGTTTAATTGAGCTATGGTTTCAGGAGTAATGCGCACATATTGTTTATGCAATATAAACAGGTTCGATTGAATCTTTCTCTGGTATGCAGATTTAATTATGTATTAATGTGGAGCGTAAACTGAATAAAAGAATACATAGTTTAAAGAAGACCAGATGTTATTAAGTTGTACTGTGGTACTTGTGTTTTGGGTTTAAACTTCACCTCATCATAGAATAATGATTATAAAGTTTATTAAAGTACAGATTGAATTGATTGGGCCAAGTCTTCGAGATATTATATTCCATAGCTGGTCAAGATGGTACAATGGTAGGAAGCTTCTGTTCTGTCATTGTCTTGTTCTATTTCTCTGGTATTGGAGAAGTATAGCAGAGGGCTAAAAAATAATGGGTAAATGAAATGGAATCGTTGAACCAGAAGACAAAAGATGGGTATTGAAAAGAACATTTATGAAACTGCAATTGATGAACTAATTTGTATTACGAGTAAATTACATGGATTATAATCAATCCAACTTTAAGATAGTGGAAATTATGAGGATAACTAGATGATGTTGGCCTAAAAACACTCCATTTTGGAACAATGCAGAGGGTGGTGCCACGTGGCACGAAATGGGAAGCCATGGCGCTACGTGAAGAGTAGCAATGGACTTGATGCCAGATGGTGCCATGCTAGAAGCAATAGTGGCAAATGAATGAGTAATGCAAGAAGAGGAAAAATGGATAAGTGTCTGACGCCTCGGTGTTGGGATCAATGCTGGAGCATTGGACATAGTAGAGGTTTCAAGGCACAGGGCCTCGGCATCAGGATCCAGCGGCAGAGTGCTGGTTCTCGCCCCAACAGAGTCGCAGCGTCAGAAACCAACGCTGGAGTGTTGGTCCTCGCTCAAGAGGCTCCACGGCATCAAAATCCAGCGCTTGGGTGCTGGCAATGTGGGGGGAGCAATGTAACACGATGCCCTATAATCGCGAGGCACCTCACTCGGCGCCAAGACCTGGTACCATCAGAAGGGTTCCACGCCACGTCACTTAGGGGACCGTAAATAAGGGGACCCTGTCAGACTCCCCTATAAATATACGCTATAGCCACACCTTGGGTATTGCGCTTCCACGCCGCTGAGGCAGACTTAGACATGGAGTGAAGCACAACTACTTTGGGCAAATGAAGGAGGAAGAAGAAGGAGTTCACGAGCAAAAGGGAAGTCTTTTGCCTTTGTTTTATCTTTATTCTTCCTATCTATTATGTTTGTAATGCTAAAGGATAGGGATTCTTCCCGATTCTAAACTGTGTAGCTAAACATTTTTTGGGGGTGAGTGATGTAATGTGTTTTTGGATTCGTATTCATGTAATTTGCATTATTTTAGTTGTTTAAGTGCAATCTATCTTTAATTTAGTGTGAGTGGCCGTTGAGGAGTTTTGAACATGAAGAGATTGATGACCACTATCATGTTTATCTTATCATTTCGTTGAGATTGAAAGGTAATACTAGAGGATACCTCCACTTTGTGTGTAATACAGGGTAAATGTAGAGTGCGCCAGTAAACTACGTGAGCTATTGGAGACACATGGTCATTTAGGCAGAGCACATTTCGTGGGCCCTTAAATTAGATATGTGTATTGCTTCGAAAGACAATCGGGCTAAGGATGGGGTCGTAGTCGTATCGCTTCGAAAGGGGGTTACACGTAGAGAATTCCAGACCCACTAATGTATTGTGTATTGCTCATTTAGCGGAATTGAATGAATCATGCCTTAGTTGCATGCTATGTACTAACCAATGAATTCTAGTGTAGATTTTACATTGGGATATGTGACATTCTCTTTTATTTAGGTAGTTATATATAACTCTAGGGAATTCATTGGTTAGTACATAGCATAGTCCTCGTGGGATCGATCTAGTACATAGCATTGTCCTCGTGGGATCGATCTTGACTCTTCCAATATATTACTTGGCACGATGCGTGAACTTGTGCACGAGCAGAATTTTATATCATGTGCATGGACAACCAACCGACCGACATGCGTAAGTGCATCCAACAGATCAAGAAGTGGCTTGGCAGTTGCATGACATGGCACATGAGGTGTCACTTGATTAGGCTTGTGACATGGCATGCATGAGTTGGCAAAGTACATGGAGCATGTGCTTAAAATCAGGCACGAGTTAGTTGAGGTATGAATTCAAATACTCATTCAAACAAGTTTGAATGAGTTAGCTAGAGAGTATGAGGTTTTGGTTAGATCTCCCGACATATGGGGTTGTGTACACTACAAATAGGTGTATAGAAGAGCTTGTAATCACTTCATCTTTTCAATAGAAGATCCTTTCCTCCTAATCCCAATTTTGTTCTAGCACTTAGAACAAAGCGACGCTGCGCTAATCTTGTTGGGGAGGCTGACTAGCAACCAGACAGACTTGGAGGCTAGGCCGCACACTGTAAATAAGTTCAGGCCTTGGTCAATCCAGCGGTGTGACAATTGGCATCAGAACAAAAGATAAATCCAATAGCAAATTCCGAGACTGAAATCGCTCCAACAAAAGGTAAGGAGAGAATGTCTAAAACTGAAGTTCGTTTTTCTTCTCTTGAGGACAGATTGGACAAGGTGGATGCGAGCTGTTTGGGATTAGAAGAACACGTTCGCGAGAACTTTAATTCTAGAGATGGGAGTCTAGAAGCAGTTCAAGCATTGGAGGAAAACGTCCATAGTGCCAGAACGGTGTTCCAGGCAGACCTAGATGAGGTAAGGAACCAGATGGATGAATTATGGACGAGACTTGCATTGTTGGAACGTGCTGTAACTAATGGAGGTGCAAGCGCGAATGGAGCAGCAACCAAGATCAAGGTACCTGAACTCAAGCCTTTCAATGGGGTAAGAGACCCCAAAACCATTGACAACTTATAGCAAGTCGAGCAATACTTCCATTCAGCCAAACTCACAGATGAGGAGCAAAAGGTAAGCACCGCTTCAATGTTTCTTGTCGATGATGCTATTCTTTGGTGGAGGAGAATGGCTACGGATGGGGAATCAGGCACCAAACCCATAAAAACGTGGGAGGATTTCAAGGAGTTGAAGTCGCAATTCTTTCCAGAAGATGTGGAATTTCATACTCGAAAGGAGTTGAGAGCCTAGAAGCAAGAAGGCACCATTAGAGAGTACATGCAAAAGTTTACTTCTTTTATGTTGTGCATTTCTGATATGTTCGACCAGGACAGACTGTATTTTTTTTTTTGCTGGTTTGAAACCTTGGGCGGAGCATGAACTAAGGAGGTGGGAAGTGAAGACTTTGGCCTCAGCTTTGTCCATGGCTGTCAGGCTGACGGAGTATGAAAGGAAGACCAAGGAGGTAGCTTCTAAAAACTCCAATGGTGCAACGAACCAAAAAGTTCAAGAAAAGAAAAAGAAGTTTGAGAAGAGACCTGAGAAAAAGGACATAAACTTCAAGTTTGATGACAAGAAGAAGAAAGGTGAAAAAGGTAAGCCCTTGAGAAAAATCAGATGTTTTATTTTGTGAAGGAGAACATTTTGGAAAGGACTATCCAAAAATAAAAGTGTTGAATACTGTTGTTGGGAAAGGAGATGGAAACCACAATGGAGGAGAGTCACGTATGGGTTCCATGGCATTACTCAATTCCGTAAGAACATGTGGTGCTAAATCTTCTACTCAATCGGTAAGGCCTAAACATAATCTACTTTATCATGATTTATCATTGAATAGTAGTAAGGCGAAGGCCATGGTAGACACGGGGGCAACTCAAAACTTCATCTCGGAAGAGGAGGCAAGACGTCTCAAATTGAAGTTAGAACCGGACAGCAGCCGGATTAAGGCTGTAAATTCATCAGCCAAGGTAATGGTTGGTGTTTCTAAAAACGTCTAAGTTACCTTGGGCAAATGGGCAGGAACCCTTGATTTTAGTGTTGTTCCGATGGATGATTTCAATATAATTTTGGGGATGGATTTTAATAATCGTTGTAAGGCATTTGTAATGCCATATTTGGGGCTTGTAGGGATCCTTGATGAGAGTGGGCCTTGTACACTTTCTGAGTCAAAAGTGAAGGATGTAAAAGGAAAAGATGTAATGTTAACCGCCCTACTACTTAAGCGTGGTCTTAAGCAAGGGGATCTTACTTATGTTACAGCTCTAGTGGAAGACAAAGAAAGAAGCTCAACTCCAGCACTGAAGGAGGTCATTGAAGTTCTGCAAGAGTTCAAAGATGTCATGCCTAAGGAGCTACCGCCTCAACTTCCTCCAAGAAGAGGCGTTGATCATGCCACTGAGCTGGAACCAGGCACCAAACCACAAGCAAAGGTGCCATACCGCAGGGCATGTAAGGAGTTGGACGAGCTGAAAAAGCAATTGGGTGAGTTGCTAGAAGCTAGCTTCATTCGGCCTTCCAAAGCACCATATGGATCCCCAGTTCAATTTCAGAGGAAGAAGGATGGTTCTATGTAACTTTGCTTGCTAATCTTTTGATTGCTAATCTTTTCAAAGCACCACAAGGTAACCGTCATGAACAAGTATCTATTCCTTTGATTGCTAATCTTTTTTATCAAATGAAGCATGCAAGAGTCTTCTCCAAGCTGGATTTGTGATCTAGATACTGCCAAGTTTGGATTTCAAAAGGAGATAAGCCAAAGACAACTTGTGTAACCAAGTATGGGTCATATGAGTTTCTTCTTATGCCCTTTGGCTTAACCAACGCCCCAGCCACTTTCTGTATGCTTATGAACCAAGTATTTTCACCTCTTCTTGATAAATTTGAAGTCATCTACTTAGATGACATTGTGGTGTAAAGCCCCAGCCACTTAAAACAGGTTTGTAAAGTGCTAAGGGAGAACTCTCTCTTTGTAAAGAGGGAGAAATGTTCCTTCAGATTGGAAGAAGTGTCCTTCCTTGGACATTGGATTCACAGCGGAAGGATTTGGGTGGATGAGAAGAAAATTGAAGCCATTTTCGAGTGGACCGTGCCAACAAAGGTTGGGGACTTGAGAAGTTTCCTTGGCCTGGTGAACTACTATAGAAGATTCATCAGAGGATTTTTAGTAATAGCAGCACCCTTGACGGATTTCCTAATGAAGAAGCAGCAATGGCATTGGACTGAAAAATGCCAAACTTCATTTGAGAGATTGAAGCAAGCTGTGGTGGAGGAGCCCGTCTTAAAGCTGGCCGATTTCAGCAAGGCATTTGAGGTAATTACTAATGCCTCTAACTTTGCTATTGGGGGTGTTCTCGAGCAAGATGGGCATCCTATTGCATTCGAAAGTCGAAAGCTGAATGAGACTGAACAACAGTAAACTGTTCAAGAGAGGGAAATGACAACAATTGTGCACTGTTTGTGCACATGGAGGCACTACTTTCCGGGGTCCAAGTTCGTGGTGAAGACGGACAACGTTGCCTTAAGCTATTTCTTGACACAAAAGAAACTGAGCCCGAGGCAAGAACGTTGGCAAGACTTCCTATTGGAATTCGATTTTGAAATCGAGTACAAGACAGGGAAGACCAACAATGTGGCCGATGCACTCAGCCGCAAAGCCAGCTTCACAAGTGTTGCTGCTGTGACTCAGGTTAGTACCTCAATACTCAACCGAATCCGAGTTGGGCTGCGGAGTGATGCCACAACACGTCGGTTAGAACAAGCTGTAATAATGGGTTAAACAAGGCATTTTTGGGTCAGCGGCGCACTGCTTTACAGAAAAAGGAAGCGCCTATTTGTACCAAAACATGAGGGTTTGCGCAAGGAGTTCATGCGTGAGTTTCATGATAGTTTGTGGGCTGGACATCCTGGTCAAAGGAGAACTATTGCACTCTTGTCTAGGCACTACTACTGGCCTGGACTTGATGCTGATGTTGAGGAATATGTGAGCACTTGTTTGGTGTGCCAACAAGACAAGGTAGAGAGGAGAAGACCTTGGGGCCTGTAAATTCTCTTCCCATTCCCAAGCGTCCATGACAGTCTGTGAGCATGGACTTTATTTCTGGTCTGAGATGAACCGAAGGCCAGGGTTCCATTTTGGTGGTGGTAGATAGATTCTCTAAGTATGGAACTTTCATTGCCGTTTCAAAAGATTGCACAGCAGAAGAGGCAGCCAAAGCATTCTTGTCACATGTGGTGAAGCTTTGGGGTGTTCCAGAGATGATTATAAGCGATCGAGATCCAAGATTCATGGGTAAGTTCTGGTCCGAACTTTTTAAGCTGCTTGGAACTACTCTTAACTTTTCCACTAGCTTTCATCCTCAAATGGACAGACAAACGGAGTGGATAAATGCCTTGATGGAGGAGTACCTTAGGCATTTCGTCAATGCAAATCAGAAGAATTGGCCTGAGCTTCTTGATGTGGCACAATTCTCAGACAACATGCAGAAGAGCGAAGCAAATGCCCACACCATTCAATTCCCAAATGGACACAACGCATACGTTCTACAATGGGCTGTAAAATCAAACGAGAACAATTATTGATGCAGCAGCCAATGGTGCACTTGTTAATAAATCCGTCGATGAGGCATATGATTTATTGGAGAATATGGCAGCCAACATATACCAATGGAACACGGAAAGACGAAGGAGCTTGCACGAGCAAAATCAAAGCTCAAGAAAGGCAGTGGGAGTCCATGAAGTAAAACCTATATAACCATCCGAATTCAGATGTATCCCTTGAAAAAAAAAAAAGATAGCAGCCTTGGAAGCATAGCCTGAACAGAGTCCATTTGTGTTTTGTGAATTATGTGGTGGTGCTAACACGGAGTTGATGTTTGCACCTCCATTGTAAAAAGTGGGCAATATGCCTAGAACAGAAATAACCTGTACTCAAATACCTTCAATCCTGGCAAGAAAAACCACCCAAATTTTAGATGGAGAAATGAGGAAGGGAATCCTTCTGCACCGACACAAGGAAATTGTAATGCTAGATAGCAAGGAAGGTTTCCAAGTCAGCATCTAGCTGAGAAACCATCTTCCAATCACGAATTGCTTCTAAAGTTGATGCAGAGTCATGATGCATTCCTGAGAAATATTGATGTCCAAATAGGGCAGCTGGCTAAAGCCATTAATGAAAGGTTAAAAGGATCTCTACCCAGTGGTAGGGAATCCGAAGAAAGAAGAAAGATAGTCGTACATCGGTGCAATGCAGTGTTGGCCAAGGAAACTCAAGCCCAATTGAAGATGGAAGAAATGAATTGCAAGTTCCCTCCCTAAGAAGAGCATGAATACGATTCCCTCTCAATAGAACAAAGCCATGAGGCAAGCCAGTCTTACGTATCTCCCTTTGAATGGGTCAAGATTGATGAGAATGACTTGTAGGAGAAATAAAATGAGAACGGCCTGGGTTCTGAATTTCAGCCAACACCAATCTGGAAACTTGAGGAGAAGTTCTAGAACAAAATGAAATTAGAAGAGTGAACCGCTCACTCTCCCATCCGAGAAGCTGAAGATGTAGGCCAATTAATTGGGTGGAGTGAAGATGAATGGGGAGAGAGGAATGTTTGGCCGCCACCCTATGATGAAGAAACAGAAATGGGGAAAGTAGATGAGGTCAAGCATAAGCCTCATAGAGCTAGTGAGAAGTTTCAAGTAGAAATTCCATCATATGCTGAATCTAAGGAATTCAATTCAGATCATTCAGACTGGAAAATGTATACAGAAGAAGATTTTAACAATTGGAGAGAGGTGCTCCACAAAGGTAAAAGATCTTTGGATCTTTGTCATACATTGCTACATCGGGACCCACACTATCAAGGACATTGTGTGACATGGGATCAAGTGTGAACATTATGCCTTTTGACATATTCTAGGTGCTGAGTCTCAGCGAACTACCCCTCACAAAGATGTAGATCATGCAAGCTGATGGGTCAATCAGCTATCCATGGGGTATTCTCGAAAATGTGTTGGTGCAACTGAATGGACTGCTCTTTCCAGCTGACTCTCTGGTGATAGATGCGGAAGCAGGCACATGGATGCCTCTTATCTTAGGTAGCCCATTTGTTGCTACAACTTGAGCAATCCTTGATGTAGAGGAAGGGAATAACACCATGAGATCAGCCAGTGGAGAGGAAGTCGACCCCAAGCCAAGAAGAAAAATAGAAATGGAAATCATAGGGTGAAGCACCCTTTAGAAGTGGCTGGAGAAGCCTTAAAAGGTAAATCCTCATCTAGTAAATTAAATCCCTCTTTGGTTAAATTAGAACCCCCATATGAAGACAAGAGGTGGTTAAAGATGGACGAGTTGTATAAAACCACTGGAGTAGTAGAAGTAATTGAGCATGATGAGCTCAAGAAGGAGAGGCTCATGCTGCTGAGAAGGCTGGTGGAAGAGGAACTCAGTCCCCCAGCAAAAATGAAGATGAAAGAGCCTTCATCTCCAAAGAGAGTATGTAAACCAGTGTAAAATGCTAATGAGAAGAGCTTAAGTACTAAAGGGCAATTTTTCAGCTGCAATGTCCCTTCAAATTCAATTTTGAATCTCCGATAGGTTGGAAGAGAACCTGGAAGGTCTCGCCAAAGACTTTAAAAATTGATCCTTGTTGAGAGGTAACCCATGTCAATTGTGAAAACAAATTTTAAAAAAATAGAAGTAAACAATCATTTAGTTTAGAGGAGACTCAACTTCGGTTGACCATGCTTCTATTGTAAATAAAAAGTGATATGAAGCAGACGTGAGTCAAAAGTCAGTAGTTAAAGTAAATGATCAAACACATGAAGATTTCATGTTATTTCTGATGAAACTTGATGTGTGCATGAAGAATTATGAGTTTGCTTGAGTAGATCTTACTTTCGACAGTCAATTATGGAGACAGAACGAGGCAAACTTTGGAAAGAACACTCAAAGTCTCCATGTCAAGGGGGTAGCACCACGAAAGTCAAGTGGGCGCTGTCCATCGTTGTCACGACGCCTTGCGAAGATTGCAGGAGCCACATGGCGCGACATTATTGGTAAAACCTGGGCTAAGTGAAGCTACGTCGTGCGAGAATATCTCGACGGTACTTGCCGCCGAGTGACATAAATGACAAGAATAAATACTTCCGCCACATTTGGCCATAAGGCTGAACCCTAGTCTAGGGCGTCACTTGAAGGCTTCCAAAAAACCTAAGCCGAAATCAAAGGAAAAGCAAATTCCAAGCTAAAATCCAAGTGGAAAACTTGCAAAATCAAGACTATCTCACACATAATTAAGTTCAATCACACTTGTAAACGGCAAGATTCCGTTCACCTAAGAGGAAAAAACATTGTGCGAGGCTAAGGTTTATTGTAGCTCAAAAGAGCTATTTGAGGTAAGCATCCCTGCTTTCTACCCATCTGATTTTTTCTTACGTTGAGCTTAGTCACCACGATGGTGAGAGAGAAGAATCTTGCTGACAAGAACAAGTGGAAGAGACCAATGGGCAAAGGAGATGATCAATATGTCTCTGCTGTCGCCGCCAAGAAGGGGAGACAAAATGAAGTCAGAAGAGGGTTGCTCTTAGAGAGGATTCATAATGGATTCAAACGAAACTGTCTTCACCCAAGCAATTTTTGCTTGAGGATGGGAGAAGTTTTGTGCTCACTCATCATCCGTAGTGATTTGCATGGTGCAGCAGTTTTATGCCAATATGGTTGAGGCTCAAGAAGAGGAAGTCAAGGGGAAAACTGACAAAACATGCATGGTATGCCGGACATCGGTGCCGTTTAGTAGAGAAGTGATAAACACTTACTATGGCACATCCAACATCGATGACGGACTAGCTAGAATTTGAACAGAAAAGTCAGTGGAGGAAGTCTTAGATCAATCTGTGATTTCCCAATCAAGTGGGTACAAGCAGCAAACGGAACATATTTGCACTTAAAAAAGCAAAAGGCCCAAGCGTGGTTCTACTTCATCTCCACCCGATTAATTCCATCGACACACACCTCTGATGTTACTATCGACAAGGCATATTTGCTATATGTCATTCTAAGAGGTGTGCCAATTGATATTGGGAAGTTGATCCACAGCGAGATAAGCAGATGTGGAATAAATATCAGGTCAAGTCTCTAATTTCCTTCTTTGATTGCTGAATTGTGCAAGATTTAACAAGTGCCCTACCTCTCTGATGCCCCACGAGCAGACCCAGTGAAACCCTTCCAGAGACAACTGATCAGGTATCAGGACGACACGAGATGCTCATCAGCTCAACAGGAGAACTAAAGTTTGAGACAACCTCCCCAGGTCTCTTATTTACAACAGATGGAACACATGCAACATCAGCTTGACAACCTAACACAGGTTGTCAAACAAAATGTTGAATACATCGCTGAAGTGCATAAGTGGTTTGGAAAGCAACACTCTTCCCGCTTGAAATAATTTACAGTTTACCATAAGCCGGATATGGAGTTTGGGCAGGAGGAAGAACAAACAGTAACAGAAGAGAGTGATAGTGATTTTTAACATCTTGTTAAAACATGTTACTGTAATGTAATGTAAAGAAATTGTTGGATGCACTCTATGAATGTTTCGAAATGATTGAACTTGCTGTTCATTTGGTTTTTGTGAATGCAGAATTTTTGTCTCTTTAATTTTGGTCTGTCAACTGCTAACTTAGTTAATTTTTAATTTCTTGAGTAAATGATGTAATGAACCTTTCTGTTTTGCATTACATCCACAATTTGTGCACCCATGGAGCAGCAAAGGAATCTCTGTCAGTGGGAAAACCAGGGTGTCCCTCACCCTCTTTCATTCAGTTTCAAAATTTGAACATTGAGGACAATGTTATATTTACGTTTGGGGGTAGGGAATTGCACATCTTGAGCTTTAAGCCTTTAGTGACTCTATTCTATCTTGCAAGGTCAACTTCTATGTCAATGTGAAATGATGAAATAGCTTGTAACACTTTCTCTTACATTACTAACAGCTAAGACTTCTCTTTGACGGGCATTGTGTTATAGTTGGTATGAGTGAGCATAGCAAGCTTGAGAAAAAAAAAATTTTCTCATCAAGCCACTCACTTCTCATGACTTTAATTATCTCATTGATGTCATGTTTGTGGCTTCACTAGTGGTTACGCACTTGGATTAGACTTTAAGTAGACTAGAACTAGTTTCAAGGAAACACGAGGCGAATTAGAATAGAGAATTGAATCCAAGGAGCTGACTTAGGTGATCTTTTGAACGTTTGGGCCTTTCTTAAGGTACCCTTTGTAATCTCCCTAGTCTGCCAAAACTTTGACCCAATGAGTAACAAAAGTTTTAAAAGAAAACCGACTTTCAACTCACCCTTTTAGCTTAATAGTATTTCACAGTCTCCTCTGATTGAAACCCCTTTCAAAGTGCTTAACAAAAATCATATAGGGACTGAGAATCCCCAGGATTTTCCTGTGAAAGAAAATGGGGGAGAATGTCAAAAAAAATCTTAAAAAGGAAGACAAATGTAAATATTTAGTATCACATCCAAGACAAGACTGAACCATTGTATAGAGTCATGAATGGGAAATAAGGAATTAGATGAAGTTTGGGGGAATAGCTTTTGATCAAGAGGATATCTCAGTTAATCAATCTGGTTAAGTTTAGCATGATGAATGGATTAAAATCTTGTTGATTGATCCTTTTTTTACCTACCCATGTCCCTAGCTCCATTACAACGTAATGAAGTCCTAAAGATCTGAGGATCACTTCTCTACAATTAGTGGAATGCACACTTTAAAACTAGCATACAGGATTTTTGTAGTAAAATTCAAAGTGCATAGAATGTGGATTGATGGAAAGAACACCTAATGAGAGACATTTTAGAAATTATTAAGAAGTGGGGAAAGATAGAAAATGACTCTTGAACTAGAAAAAACTCCTAAAGAAGACTATAGGAGGTATGCACCATCAATCGAAATCTTAAGTTTTTCTTTTGTAAATAAGTGTTGCATGATCTACTAATCACATTATGGTCAGCCAGATTGAATAGTCAAATATCTGTATTAAGGCCTTTTCTCAAGGACAAGTAAATGTTTAAGTTTGGAAATATTGTTGCGTTTTTAGGCCAAGTTTTGATATGATTGTGTTGCACTTTCACTAAGTTTTGGTGTTTATTCTGTAGGAAAGTGCTTCGTATTCGCCAAACACCATCAGGAAGGAGAAAGTAGAAAATTAGACGATGTCGGCCTAAAAACACCCCATTTTGGAGCAATGCAGAGGGCGGCGCCACATGGGGCCACATGGGAAGCCATGCCATTACATGAAGTGTTGCAATGCACGTGATGCCTCTTGGCACCATGGAAACGAGGAATACGAGAAGAGCAAAAATGGCTAAGTGTTCGACACCTCGGGGCCAGGATCAAAGCTGGAGCATTGGACACAACGGAATTTTTTGGGGCACAATGCATCGGCGTCAAGATCCAACAGCGAAGCCCTGGCCCTCGCTCTAACAGTGCTGCAGAGTCAGAAACCAACGCCAGAGCACTGCCCATTGCTCAAGTGGCGCTGTGGCATCGGAATTCAGCACCTGAGAGTGGATGATGCATAGGAACAATGTGACGCAATGCCATATAATCGTGAGGAGCCACACTCATCACCAAGGCATGGTCCCATCAGAAGGTTTCCACGCCACGTGGCACCACATTATTTAGGGCACCATAAAAAAAAGGGAAATCTTTCAGACTCCTCTTTAAATATACTCTATAGCCACACTTTGGGTATCGCGCATCCACACCGCTGAGGCAGAGTTAGACTAGAAGTGAAGCAGAGGTACTTTGGGCGACTAAAGGAGGAAGGAGATCACGGGTAAAAAGGAAGTCTTTTGCCTTTGTTTAGTCTTTATTCTTCCTATCTCTCATGTTTTTAATGCAAATGGATAGGGATTCTCCCCGATTCCAGACTATTTATAGCTAAACTTCTTTTGGGGTGGAGGATGTAATGTGACTTCGGGTTTCGATTTATGTAATTCTCAGCAATTTTAGTTTTTTAAGTGCAATCTTTCTTTACTTTTGTGTGAGTTGTCGTTGGGGAGATTTTAATCTGAAGAGATTAACGATCTCTATTGTTTATCGCATCGTTTCATGAGAGTGAAAGGTAATACGAGTGGATACCACCACTGTGCATGTCATACACAAATCATCTATTAATGCCCAAGACAAATGAGGGTGTGCCAGAAGACTAAGTGAGCTTCGGAGACGCTTGGTTGTTTAGGCAGAACACATTTCATGTGCCCTTGATTTAGATCTGTGACCTCAAAAGATAGTCAGGCTGAGGGGGCCCCGGTCGTATCGCCACAGAAGGGGGTTAAGCGTAGGGAATTCCAAACCCACTAATGTGTTGTGTATTGCACACTTAGCTGAATTGCATAAATCCTACCCTTAGTTGAATGAAATCACCCCCCCTTGTGCTAATCTCCTTAGCCTCTCGTGTGGGTATGTATCACTTAGGACTATAGTAATTAGATATTATTCTTGTGTTGTTTCGACACTGGGATATTGTGACTTTCTCTTTAATTTCAGTAGTTAGATAGAGCTGTAGAGAATTCATTGGTTAGTATATAGCATAGTCCTCGTGGGATTGATGATGACTCTTCCAATATATTACTTGTTACGATGCGTGCACTTGCGCATGGGTATAATTTTATAAGTGTCATTTTAGCTGAAACCAAGTTTTTGGCACTGTTGCCAGGGACTAGACTGCTATTAGCCTTGGGCTCAATAGCTGTAATCTAGCTTAGATTATCTAGTTTAATCCGACTAACATAGATGCATCCTAGAATACTATAATCTGATTAGTTGTGCATGTTAGAGTAGTTGACTTTGTTAGTTAGTATAATTGATTTTGTAAGAATTCTACTTATTGTGTATTTTTTAGTTAAGTTTTTGTTATTTTTTTTTTAAATTGCGATTGTTGAGCCAAATTCCTTTACTTTCTCTCTCTCTTGTGTATGAAAGAAGGTAGAGGCCTTGCTCTAATCCCATTCGACCCTGAAATCGAAAAGGACGGCAACAACCAACCTTAGGCGTCAAAGGCTATCCAGAAGAGAGGAAGAAATGGCTGAAGAAGAGCCTAGAAGTCTGAGAGAGTTTGTTGTGCTTCAAGCTGGAGGTACATGCTCTAGTATCCGAAGACCAACTATACTTGCAAACAATTTTCATATCAGACCGACAATTATTCAGATGAAACAAGCTTCAATACAATTCAATGGATTGCCAAATAATGATCCAAATTCCGACTTAGCATATTTCTTGGAAATCTGCGATACTTTTAAGCATACTAGTGTGCCTAAAGATGCGATAAGGTTGAGATTATTCCCATTTTCGCTGAGGGATAATGCAAAGTATTGGTTAAATTCTCTGCCCTCAGGTTCTATCACCTTGTAGATGGACCTTGAGCAGTAATTTTTTGCCAAGTACTTCCTTCTACCCAAAATAGAAAGATTGAGGAATGACATCAACCTATTCACCCAATTGGATCTGGAATCCCTATACGAAGCTTGGGATAGATTTGAGTAGTTAAGGAAATGCCCTCACCATTCAATTCCCAAATGGTCACAAGTGCATACGTTCTACAATGGCCTGCAATATCAATGGATAACAATTATTGATGCAGCCACTGGTGGTGGACTTAAGAATAAATCCATTGATGAGGCATATGATTTATTGGAGAATGTGGCAGTCAATAGCTACCAATGGAACACTAAAAGACCAAGGAGGTTGCCCGAGCAGAATCAAAGCTCAGGAAAGGTTGTGGGAGTCTATGAAGTAAACACCCAAATAGCCATCTGAATTCAGATGGAAGCCTAGAAAAAGAAAATAGCAGCCTTGGAAGCAAAACCTGCACAATGTTCACTTGTGTGTTGTGAATTATGTGGTGGTCCTGGACATGGAGTTGACGTTTGCACCTCTACTATGGAAAGTGTGTAAAATGCCCAGAACAGAAATAACCCGTACTCCAATACTTCAATCCACCCTGGAGAAGCCACCCAAATTTTGGATAGAGAAATGAACATGGGAATGCTTCTGCACCAACATAAGGAAATTATCAAAATGTTGTACAACGAGGAATGTTTCCAAGTCAGCATCAAGCTGAGAAACCAAATTCCCATCATGAATTGTTTCATAAAGTTGGTGCAAAATCATGATGCATTCTTAAGAAATATTGAAATCCAAATGGGGCAGCAGGCTAAGGCCATTAATGAAATCTTGAAAGAATCTCTACCCAGTGATACAATAGATAATCCGAAGAAAGAAGAAAAGGAAGATGTTCAGCGCTGCAATACAGTGTTGGCTAAGGAAACTGAAGCCCAATCGGAGATGGAAGAAGTGAATCGGGATTTCACTCCAGAAGAAGAACATGAATATGATTCCCTCTCCATAGAACAAAGTCATGGTATCTCCCTTTGAATGGGTTGAGATTTATGAGAATGACTTTTATGAAGAATTAAATGCGAAAGATCTGGGTTCTGAATTTCAGCCAACACCAATCTGGAAACTTGAGGAAAAGTTCCAGAACCAAATAAAATTTGAAAAGTCAACCGTTGAATCTCCCATCCGACAAGCTCAAGATGAAGGCCAATTAATTGGGTCAAGCGAAGATGAATGGGGAGAGAAGAAGGTTTGGCCACCACCCTATGAAGAAAACACTGAAATAGGAAAGTAGATGAGGTCAAGCATAAGACACATAAAGCTTATGAGAAGTATCAAGTTGAAATTCCATCCTATGCTGAATCTGAGGAATTCAAGTCAGATCATTCATATTGGAAAATGTGTAAAGAAGAAGATTGGAACAATTGGAGAGAGAGGAGCTCCCCAAAGATAAAAGATCCTAGGAGCTTTGCCATACCATGCACCATTGGGGCCCACAGTATCAAGGACACTCTGCCTGACTTGGGGGCAAGTGTGAACATTATACCATTTGGCATATTCAAGGAACTTGGTCTGAGCGAACCACCCCACACAAAGATGCAGATCATGCTAGCTGATGGGTCAATCCGCTATCCAAGGGGTTCCATGCCATCAAAAGGGTTCCACGCCACTTGGCGCCTCGTCACTTAGGGAACGGTAAGAAAGGGAAATCTTCTTGACTCCCCTAAAAATATGCGTTATAGCCACACTTCGGGTATCACGCTTCCACGCCGCTGAGGCGGAGTTAGACTAGAAGTGAAGCGGAGCTACTTTGGGCGACCAAAGGAGGAAGGAGTTCACGGGCAAAAGGGAAGCCTTTTATCTTTGTTTTATCTTTATTCTTCCATCTATCATGTTTGTAATGCTAATGGATAGGGATTCTTCCCGATTCCAGATTGTGTAGTAAAACTTCTTTTGGGGTGACGAGAGGATACCTTTACTCTATGTGTGATCCCCGAATCACTATTATCGCGCAGGACAAATGAGGGGTGCTCCGGTAGACTACGTGAACTATTAGACACACGTGGTCGTTTAAGCAGAGCACATTTCATGGGCCCTTGATTTAGACCTGTGTCCTCGAAAGAAAATCAAGATAAGGAGGGGCCCCAATTGTATCGCCTCGAAACGGGGTTACGCGTAAGGAACCCCCACTAACGTGTTGTGTAATGTACACTTACCTAAATAGCATGAATCCTACCCTTAGTTGCATAAAATCAACCCCCCCTACTCCTAATATGCTTAGCCTCTCGCGTGGGCCTGCATCACTTAGGACTACTGTAATTAGATAGTTAGTATTCATGTATAGTTTTTATATTGGGATACTGTGACATTCTCTTTAATTTCAGTAGTTAGATATAGCTGTAGAGAATTCATTGGTTAGTACGTAGCATGGTCCTCGTGGGATCGATCTAGACTCATCCAATATATTACTTGGTACAACGGATGTACTTGCGCATGGGCAGAATTTTATAAGTGTCAGTTTAGCAACAACCAAGTGTTTTGAGCCTTTGCCGGGACTAGACTGCTATTATCCTTGGGCTCAATAGTTGTAATCTAGCTTAGTGTTGCTATTTTAATCTGACTAACATATATGCATGCTATTATAGTGTAATCTGATTTTTTTTTTTGCATTTTAGAGTACTTGATTTTGTTTGTTAGTATAATTGATTATGTAAGAATTCTAGTTTTTGTGTGTTTGTTAGTTAAGTTTTTGTATTTCTGTGAATTGTGGTTGTTGAATAGAATTGCTTTACTTGCTCTCTATTGTGTATGCAAGAAGGTAGAGGCCTTACTCCAATCCCATTCGACCCTAAAGTCGAATGGACAAAAAGAGCCAACCTTAGGCGTCAAGGATTATCCAGAAGAGAGGAAGAAATGGCTGAAGAAGAGGCTAGAAGTCTGAAAGAGTTTGTTGTGCCTCAAGCTGGAGGTACACACACTAGATTCCGACGACTAGCTATAGTTGCAAATAAGTTGAACTCATGCCAACTCATGCCAACAATTATTCAGATGATACAATCTTTAGTACAATTCAGTGGATTGCCAAATGATGATCCAAATTCGCACTTGGACAATTTCCTAGAAATCTGCTATAGCATAATGGTGTGTCAGAAGATGCGATAAGGCTGATATTTTTCCCTTTTTTTTACTGAAGGATAAGGCAAAACATTAGTTAAATTCTCTGCCTTCAGGTTCTTTCACCACGTGGATGGACCTTGAGCAGAAATTTTTGGCTAAGTACTTCTCTCCAGCCAAAACTGTAAAGTTGATAAATGATATCAACCTGTTCACCCAATTGAATCAGGAATCTATATACGAAGCTTGGGATCGATTTAAGAAACTGTTAAGGAAATGCCCTCACCATTCAATTCCGAAATAGTCACAAGTGTTGACCTCTAAATCAAACGAGAACAATTGTTGATGTGGCCGCAGGTGGTGCACTTATCTTTGCGACGTGGATGACACGTCAAGATATAAATACAAACAAAATTCTTAGTAGTACTCCTTTCACCACTCTAAACACAAACAGTAATAATAAGATAGTAAAAGTCTTGTCCGAGCCAACATTTGTTTTCTTCACCCTCCCCCTCCCCTCTCCATGTTTCTTCTTCCTTTCATCTCTCCTTCTTCTCTTCTTTCTTTCTTCTTCTTCTCTTCCTTTCCTCCTTTGCATCTTGTACCCCTGCAACCTTTCACCCAGTACCCCTGCAACCTTGCACCCTGTACCCCTGCAACCATGCACCCGGTACCCCTGCAACCTTGAATCCCGGCCAGTACCCCTGCAACCTTTCACACAGTCTCATGTCCACCATAAACCCGTAAACCTTCTCCCAACACTGGCTTGTTATTTATTGTGTAAAATGATATAGTAGATTTGTTTCATTCTTTAGATACAAGAATCCTGTTGTATATCATTGTAATATTTTACCAAATTTAGAAATATAAACAGTTTGTATTTTCTATTTATATATACTGAGTGCTGACCTCTAAATTAAAATTTTACAAATTTCTGTTTATTCATCCTTTCATAAATGCTTATACTTGGGTAACTTAAATACATTGACTTATTGAGAATTGACAAATTCCTAAAATATAATTCTTATGACCCCTAAATAATTATGAGTGCCGGAAACACATGATATTCGTACTTCCAGAATGAGATCTCACAATGCTTTTAAGATTGAAAGCTCTTATAAACAAGTAAACAGTCATCCCACCAGGAATCCATCCAGCGATGCAAGATATAGATTATAAACAAGTAAACAGAAGAATATCCTATCAGTCAGGAAGTAAATGCAAGTTCACATAAAAGTTTGGTAGTCATGGCTCAACAATAATCTTTCCTGTAGCATGGCCGTCCATGATCTTCGCCCATGCATCCTTTGCATTGCTCAGAGGAAACGAGGAGTCCAAAACTGTCTTCAACTTCCCCTCCTTCACCAAATTGACCAATAATTGCAAGTTCTCCCCCTTTGGCTTCAATATTAACAAAGGCACCAACTTCATTTTGGAGAGAGTAAGTTTTTTCACAGCATAGGTCCACATTGAGCTTGCATTAGGGGTCAAGTCTATCACCTGCCCATATTCGCTCAAATGGGGCTCAAATGTTGACCAAGGAGTCGCTGAAGCACAATGAATGACGACATCATATTTCCTACCAGAAGGACTCTTCAAAGCCGCACCTTCGGGAGTTTTGTAATCAATTACTTCATCTGCTCCTAAATTCTTTACAAACTCAAAATTACGAGCACCACATGTAGCTGTAACGTGGGTGTTTCCTAGTTTTGCCAGCTGAACTGCATAATGACCAACTCCACCTGAGGCAGCCGTAACTAAGATGTTCTTTGAGTTTCCTGATCCATCAAGCTTTATCCCTGCAAGTTCAGTAAGGGCCTGCAGGGCAGAAAGGCCTGCTATGTTTAAACCTGCAGCATGAGAAGCAGATACTTCTGGAGGGCGTTTGACTGTTAGCTTCTCACTAGATACGGCAAACTCTGCCAGCCCTCCTCCATTCTGTCACACAAAAAGTGGTGCAAGGGCCAGTCAACATAAAATCTAGTGACAGAAACTAAGAACAGTAACCATTTCTTGCCCTAAAATATGTAATTACCTGTCCTAAAATATATATGCCAACAGAAAACCTAATAACGAGAATTTTAATACATTTCAACATAATTATCACTTTATTCTTTGTTTTGAACCCTCATCTCTCATGGCCAACAGGAATCACCAAAAGAAAATCATTATGTCTGAAGCTGTACATGAATGCATCAGAAGATGTTTACAAAGTACTCACAAACACATTAAGCATTGCTACCACTTTATCCCCTGCCTTAAAATCCTTAATTCCTGAACCAACCTCGACCACTTCTCCAGCCACATCACTTCCTGTTAATGAATAATGCCAATCAGCATGAAAGTTTTGACGTCACAATATAATACACAATGTTATCAGAATACATGCCATGGGAAAATGGCATGGCCTCTAAAGAACAAACTCTATAGAAATTAGTAGGGCTAGACATTTCAAAAGAATACCCTCTTAAAGGTAAAACTGGGGAAGTCTATGTTTCAAAAAAATTTCGACGCACTTAATGAACTCATTTTTATAAGAAGCTCAATGACTTATTGAAGTTGATTCTTTTGCAAATGTAAGTACTATATAAGATCCTGATTGAGTTTAAAACTCGATTGTGAATTAATTCACTGTAGGCCAGAAAATATCAGAAACATTACACATACACATAAAGCCGCATTTCTCATCAATCATTGTATACACTAAATTATCATAAATTAAAATATTAATCTATGGAGAAAAAATCCAAACAAAAACCAAAATGCTCATCAAGACCTGTGGCGAATTCAAAAAATTCATTACAGAAGCAAGAAACTTTAACTTAAACAGTACTCATGTCGCATTCTACCAAGGATACAGTATCAGCCTGCTTCTGTAAAAGACTCGAGGCAGATTATAAGCACCAAGCATGAGCTAAAGAAAGGCTCATGTTTGCAATATTACCTGGTATGAAAGGAAACTTGCGGGGTAGAAATGGCCGTAGCATGCCCTTCTGAATTTTCCAGTCAGCTGGATTCAAGGATAATGCTTCAACTTTGAGTAAAACTTCATCCTTTTTCGGAGAAGGAATTGGAACTACAACAAACTGGAAATTAAAGTGTAAGTCATTTAACTAGAATTCTGATCTTTAAACTTTATCTACAGTACTGTTCAGACATATGACGTATTGTGCGTTTTTTAGTTTCCTAACGACATAAATTTCCATAAGGCATTTAACTACACGAGCAAATGACCAGGACTAATTTAACATATGATTCTGCACGGAAAAAAAGAACCAAATACTCGTGCCACCTCCAACTGAAGCCTGCTCCCTTTTCCTTTCCTGGGAAAAAACATAGGGCAATTTTTTCCCAGGTGCTCGTGAATTTTCAGGTATGATTACAAGTTTTTGCTAATCTAAGTTCTGTAGTTTCCTCTTCTTCTTTCTGTGGTCAAGTTCATATCACCAAAAAATGCATTTTGATTCATATATCTGACACGGATTCAAGTAGCAAGGAAAGACTAGAACAAGCGAAAGAGATATTTCAATGGAGAAGAATTCTTAAGGTTCATTCTCAGCACATTTGCGTCAAAACATTTACAATAATGAAGATGATGATTAAAGGACAACGTGAATGGTAATCACGAAAGGAGAAAGCAATACAATGCTACAAATCCATGCAGACGTTAATTTAGCCACTAATTTTCAAAAGTAGTATCATCAAATTCCTCATCAGATTTGCTGCATTCATGTTCCAATTAGAAGAGGCTTCACACTGTTTTCACTCTAGCCAAAAGACTTCTACAGTCAATCTAAATCTTGTATTCAAATGGTTTTTTTTTTGTTGCTTTTCCTTCTTGAGTTTATTTATATATAAGATGTCGGCAAGATTTCCATCTAACCCCTTTTAAACTTGGGATCTGATATTCAGGCGCCATCCTGGTAGCTTTTGTAAGAAATACATAACGACGACTTTCCCGCTCGTACTCAAAACACATCCTATCTTTTTCCGTTCAAACATCTTTTGCCTTAATCTTCTTGAGCCATTAAGAAGAAAGGAAGTCCCTTCAGTTTCAGGTTGAACAATAATTTGAAATTGAAGATAAAACAATGTTCCACTGCAACACAAAGAATCTTGAAACCTTGTCCTGATTCTTCCCCATGATTCATACGACAAAAAGCAGACAGTAAAACACATCAAAGAGAAAAATAATTATATAACTATTAAGCAACCAGCCCAGAACAAAAGTCAAGAATGAATCACTGACATTTGAACAGCCGCAGAAGCAAAGGTAACAGACGGATTGGAGACACAGAAATTCATAAAGTTACCTTCAAGCCAGCGACTCCACCGCCATATCCATCGTATTGAACCACTTGCATAACTTTCCCCGCCATCATTTATCATCTAAAAACAAAGTTTTGTATAACTATTCTTATTTGTCATCTACTTTGCTGGCACATTTAGTAGCTTCGTTCCCATCGCACTCCACAGCGGAGGGGCCTTAGATTTTTTTCTGGGAAGGCGGATTATCTCATGATTTTGTGCTTGGAGAGATGGGTGAGGGCAGATCTGCTGAGTTTTCTGCAGGGTTGTATAGTTTATGCAAAGTAAACGGGTTTGTTTGAAGCTTTCTTTGGTATGGCACGCCGCCTGTTATTAAAGAATTGTAATCTGATATATCTTTATGCTTACAACGAAGTTGCTGTCCGAATGGAACATGAACAGAATATTAAATACATAGTTCAAAGAAGACCAGATTTGTTAATGTTGTAATCTGATATATCTTTATGCTTACAACGAAGTTGCTGTCCGAATGGAACATGAACAGAATATTAAATACATAGTACAAAGAAGACCAGATTTGTTAATGTTGTAAAGTACTGTAACAACTCTGGGTTAATGTGGAACGTTTCAGCGAAACTGCGCTAAATTATATCGACTATAAACTTCATTAAAGAACAGATTGGTTCAACCAAGTCTTCCACAGTATTCTATTCCACGGCGGGTCAATGTGGAACCGTGATAGGAAGCATCTGGTTCTGCTACTGTCATCCTTCACTTTCTCTATATTTTGCTGGATGCACTAATTATAAAAAAAAAATCATTGACAAAGTTTACATTATTGATCAAGAACAATATTGTGAACATCTCAACCGACTTAGAGGCTGGTGGTTGGGGACGAGCCCTCCTGTACACCAAACATGTAGTAAGGTGAAAAGATTTGTCAACAGGCACATAAGGCTGCACCATTCAAAACTTAAAAGCGAGAATAAATTCGCTTGCTCGCCCGTTTTCATCATCAATCAAAATTGTCTGGGAGAAACTTTTTTCTACCATATGGTATTAAAGCTTAATTGAGTAAATATGAGATTTGTTAAAAAAATATTAAAAGCTACAATTGAATCAAATAGGGTTCCCTAAGTAAGAAATTAAACACCTGATCACTACTAAAAAAACCAGCCTTCACCGGTGATTAAATACTGCCGGTGGAGGCCGTTTCACCACCGGTTATATTAAGACTTGTGATGACTGCGTCGGTGGAATGTACACTGATGATTTTAACTGCGGTTTTAACCGCCCGTAGAGAAAAAACTTCCCCGACAGAAATTCTCACTAGCTGTTTAATAAACGCCGGAACAATAAGCCTATTCCGGCGAAAAGAAACCGCAGGTGAATTTGGGAAATTCTAGCGGTTAATAACCGCCGGGGGAGAATGCATTTGAATCAATCTTCCGGCGGTCTATAACCACCAGTGGAGACTGCAACCGGCTAAATATACCGGCGGTTAATAACAACCAGAAAAAATAGTTTTTTTAAATCTCCTGCATTACGAGTAAATACCATAAATCATTGTTCATTAACTTTGTATATCCCACAACAAATTAATATTTTAAACTATTAAGCATACATACGTACCGACATTGCGCTAACCCAGGTATCAAACTTATGTCTTTGCTTCCGCCAATTCTCATGGAAAACGAAATATCTTTCTTCACAACAATTAGAACCAACCATGTGTGACAACATTCCTGCTTCCCTGTTAGTCATTATGTGTGCTGCCCTGTTCGGGCATGATAGAGGTCAGTCTAGTAGGACCACGTCCCATACGTCTCGTTGGCAACTCTGGTTCTTCAGGCTGGCTTTCCTCTAGTGGGAGTGATTCATTGTCTTCAAAGTTGGGGTGTTGTGTTTCCCTGACAAACATTGAGTCCTGTGTCTCCACATCCTCAGGCTGGATCAACTTGTTCACACCTTGCGATGGGCCTAGTATGACAATTACCATTATTATCACATACATTAAAAAATACGCACACTCAAATTAATATTGCACACGTACCTGCTAGATTAGTACTCATAGGGGATGTATAGTTGAAGAACCAATTCCTAATGTCCCAAGAATCTGAAAAGAACGGTCACAAACTCTATTAGATACATTGTTAAAAACCCACAACCTACACAAGTATAAAACGTTTTTGTTCCTATTTCAGGCGAGTCAATCACTTTGTCTTTACCCTTAACTTTCCTTGGCGGCATATTTCTACAAAATAATACAACAAACAGAAATGTTGGTTACTTTAAGAAAAGGATTGGTTACAAAGACAAGATTTGAGGAAACATACATTGATTTTCACCCAGTTTTGCTATGTTTACCCTCCAACACCAAGTTCTCTAAGCTCCCTAATAACATCATCATCAGAGGTGTGAGCCTCTTCGGTTCACAAGTTCTTGCACTTGTACTAGTGTCTAGACAATTGATGAGAATCCTTCTGGCAGTTTCAATTCTTTTAACACACGCAGAAGCCATGTTTTTTCTTCTTTCAACATATTATAGGATGCATGTGGTATAACTACTTTACTAGCAACTTTACTCGAAGGCTTTCGTTGGAGGGACTTTCGAATTTTCATGTGTTGCAAATCAAGACGAGACTTAATATTATCCTTCGACCTCCCATCTTTCAGTATAATAGTGTTCAATAGACTTTTACAAGCATTTTTCTCTATATGCATGGCATCCAAATTGTGACGAATCAGAAGGGTCTTCCAATATGAGAGTTCAAAATATATGTTGTTTTTCTTCCACCCTTCAGGTAATGGAGGACGCGCCACGTTGCTGAGGTATTTGCCTTTGCCAAATTCAACATTATTGCAATCTTCCGACTTCCGTAAGATGTCCTCTTTTGTCAATACTTGAGGTGGCTTCTCGTGTTCTTCTTTGCCATTAAACGATTTTTTATCTCTTCTCCGAGGAAGATCATCTGGTAAAAACGTACAATGTCGTAGGTATACGTTCTTTCGAATGCATGGAAGATAATAGAACTGTGTTGAACATGACACATAGGACAAGCCTTGTAACCCTTGGTACCCCATCCAGACAACATGCCATATGCTGGAAGTCTCATATAGTCCACATCACTGCAGCGTGCATTTGAAAGAATGATTTTGTTTTAGCATCGTAGGTCTTTATACCCTCCTCCCACAACACCTTCAACTCATCGATTACTAGCTGTAGATAAACATCAATGTCATTCCCTGGTGATTTCGATCCATCAATTGGAAGAGTCATGAGAATATAACTCTCCTTCATAGCCAACCAAGGAGGCAAGTTACAAATAGTAACGATGACGGGCCATGTACTACGGCTCGAACCAGTACCAGTCTTGAATGGACTAAACCCATTGCTGGCTAATCCAAGTCTTACATTCCATGACTCAGAGCTAAAAGATGGATGTTCTGCGTCAAAGTGTTTCCACGCCACAGAGTCCTTAGGATGACTCATTTTCCCTTCTACGGCCACTGGAGCTGACCCATGCCTTGCCATGAAAGATGTTGTCTTCTTGGACATGAACAACCTCTACAGTCTTGGAACCAAAGGAAAATGTTGAACAACCTTTGTTGGTATTCTCTTTCCGCAAGCATTTTTCTCTGTTCATATCAATCTATTACACCTTGGCGGTTATTCAAATGTTTGTTTTCCGTTCTGTATAGTATGCAATCATTGGGGCATACATGAATCTTCTTGTAGTCTAACCCTAAGTCACACATTATTTTTTTGATTCATACCAATTGTTGGGAATCAGATTATTTGGGGGGAGAGCATCCTTGATAAGCGCAATCGCGTCCGAAAAAGATTTGTTACTCCATTTGTTCAAACACTTTATCTGGAACAAGAGGACCATCAACGAAAGCTTCGAGTATTTTCCACAACATTGATACAGTGGCCGCTTCGTCTCCTCAATTAATTGCTCAAATTTATGTATTTCCGGATCTTCACATTCACCCCCAATGTTTTCACCTTCCACATCTTCCATGAAAGCATCGTTTAAAATCGTTGACATCTCGAGGCCGTGTCCGGTCTCAATCGGATCATTTGTTTGTTGCTCAGTTCGCGGTTCACCGTGATAGTGCCAAACATGGTATCGTGCTACAAATCCCTCCCTTACAATATGGTACATTATGGTGTGGCCGTCAAAATATTTTCTATTCTCACATCTGCTACATGGGCATCTTAAAAGACTATTTCCCTGAATGTCGTTTGGCGTACTCTACAAAGCACACAATCCCTCCCAAAAATTCAGGCTGGCATTGGTCGAGCTTACTAGAGTACCGGTACATCCAACTTCTCTCATTGAGATAGTCCATCTTCATTTGTGGCACACCACAAATATAGACTATGACAAAAAAGGGATGATGAGTAAGATCACATTCCACAACCTTGAGAAGGTTTCTACTATTCTCTTCTCTTCCTCTCTCTCTCTCTCCCTTCCTCTCTCAGAGCCGGGGAACAAGAGACAGATAGAGAGAGAGCAGCGAGCAGCAAGAAAAGAGAGGGCAGGGAGCAAATATAGCAGTGATCATACCTCCTAACAACAGAAAATAAAGTAAACAACCGGTACCTAAAGTCTCTATACATTCACATGCTCTTCATTCACTCCATTGTAGGGAAACAACATTATCAAACCATATGTAACTTAACAAACCTCAGGACAGAATACTAAATAGGTTCAGTTACATATGGCAAACATAAACGTATAAGGCACAAAAAAAAATCAGATAAAGCATAAGCGTATGAAGCAAACATGCTAACAAAGATAAATAGCATTACATGGTTCCAGCTCCAAACACGATTGACAAGATATTAGACAAGTAAATTAGTAAAACTCCTATCATAAAGAAAATTCTGATACTAATTGAAACAGTCTCAGTTTTTGTTGTTATTGCTATTTTCCTGACAGAAATTTTCGTGATCATTGAAACACCAAAGAAAGCGATGGAGAGAGAGAGAGAGAGAGAGAGAGAGAGAGAGAGAGAAAACAGAGGTTGCAAGGTCCAATGTGAGAAACCGATGGACAGAGAAAAAACAGAGAAAGAAAGCGATGGAGTGAGAAAAACAGAGAGATTGGGAGGTCCAGAAAGAGAAAGAAAGCGACGGAGAGAGAAAAAAAGGAGAGAGATTGAGAGGTCGATAGAGAAATTAAGAAGTCAGTGAAAAAAATGCCCAAAATCCACAAAACCAAAAATATGTAAAATTAAGAAAACCCAAAATCTGTTAGGGCTTATAGAAAAGCCTAACCCGAAACATGTATTTCGGTTTTTGGTTAGACGAAAAGCCTAACCTATTCTGTTGAACGTTTAGTCGTCGGAAACCCCTCTGTTCCAAGATTTCTGGGGCCTTTACTAGTCGGAAATGACAATTGTGAGAAGCAAAGTTTCGATTCGAGAAGCAAGGATTTGATTTGGTAAGCAAACCAATTGATTCCGTGGGAAGCAAACAAAGAATTGCAGAGGAACCTCATGTGGGATGGGATGCTGCAGAGGAACCTCATGTGGGATGGGATGCTGCAGAGGAACCTCATGTGGGATGGGATGCTGCAGAGGAACCTCATGTGGGATGGGATGCTGCAGAGGAACCTCTCAAGCAGGAAGGGATGCTGCAGAGGAGGTTCGATCTCGTGCGGGAACGGCTTCGGGCGGAGGAAGTGGGAACGGAGGCTCGATCTCGTACAGGAAGGGAAGTTGCAGATAGAAAACAAAAGAAACCCCTAAGTCGGGCATTTCATCTATTCAAATTTTGCTAGCACAGAAAACTGTACCGGCGATTTGTAAGCAAAGTGGCGGTACAGTTTTCTGTACCGACGAAGTTTTAGTAGCATGCCGGTACAGTTTTCTGTACTAGCGAAGTTTTAGTAGCATGCCGGTACAGAATTCTGTACCGGCTATTTAACCCCCCGTGTTTGTAACGGGGTGGTGGTTAATATTATGCCGGAATAGATTTTCTATACCGGCGGTCACCGGGGTTTTTTAAAAAAGAAGCCCCTGTGAAGGGGGTTTTTCTTGTTTGTTTGAATCTCTTCCCAATTAGATATGATCAACTAAAGGGGTTGAAATTGGTTGATTAGATAATTTTCCCCCAAAGGCACAACTTTGCACATTAATTGCTAGAAAATTGTCTGTCTTTGGGAGGTTAAATGCTTGATAACAATGCATCTATACTTTCTTTTTTGTTGAAGTCTTTGACAAAGTTGAGCAAACTATCCAAATTGTATCTTTGTAAATATGAAAACATTTACATGGTTTTTGCCATTTTAATGAATACAATATTACTTAATAATGAATTTAGACTCTCCTCCGAAGTCCCTACAAATATAGAATCTCCATAGGAGCGTATATCACAATGAAAAAGTATTTACCATGAAGGATACATAAGATTTTTCTCTTACACACTTGCTTTGATTGAGGATAGTTTTGCCACTCGTTTGTTGCCCAATGGAACTGCAGCTTGTAAATGGAAAAAGAGAATACCAGGAAATATATTGAAGTAGTGACATGAGAAAGGCCGACATGGGGTTGGGTTTTGAGGGAACCTGACCTAATTTGATCCAGAATTTTAGGGAACAGGATAAGAGTTTCACCACATGGGTAGGGGATGGAAAGGGAATTTAACTTAACCGTCAAAAAGTTGGGAATGTGTTTCTGGAAACTAACCCACTGGGGATTTGTATCTAGAATTAGGAACAATGATGAGGGACTAGGATGGGCAGAATAGGGAGACAAGGTAAGGAAGTGAAGGAAAGTGGGGATGAATAGTGTAAAGAAAATATGTTGTGGCTCCTACAGATGTACATTAAAATGCAGCATTACATATTTTTAGGTATCTGAAGGTTCTCCTTGTAAAGCTGTTAATAGTTTCTCGATCCTTATCCTACACTTATCCTATCTTTAAAGATCCTCTGTATCAACAGTCTAATGGGAGTTGACCAAACTCCCTTAACCACTACACTTCTGGTTCTATTTTTACTCTTCTTATCTGAAAACTTATGGATAAATATTTGCATTACACATTAATACAATAATGGTGATATAAGTACTGCAGTTTTTTACTTCCAAGACTTTACATCCTGGCATGGCTCCACGTTGCAGTCTAGGTAAGAGATAAACTCGGAGATAAAATCTGCAAGATTTTATTTTTCTACTATTATCTACCTAAGCTATGAGCAAACCCTAAACCCTAGATTTCCTCTTACCTAGACCGCCAACTATTCAGCCACGTCACGATGTAAAACCTCGAAGTAAAATCAGGAAGTAATTATATCATTTTTCTTAATTGAATCATTCAATTATTGAGTTCTTACACTCCTCACACTGGGTTATTCTCGTTTTATTTTGGAAATTTACACTAATGCAAATTGTTCTACTTGAAAAGATACCAAGATCTTAATCATAGGTTCTTGTGTGTTTCTTGGTCCAACACTTAGTTCCAATACATCGTAGAAACAAAGTACACTTTCAAGGTCTTCTGTTGAAGCTAAGTATCGTAGCCTTCATTCAGGTGTTTGTAAATTGCAATAGATTTTGTATCTCCTTATATATCTTCATATTACTCCACTCCCAATTCCGTCAGACATGATAATCATGCTGCCATCCATGTTTCTCAGAATTAAATATTTCTTGAGCGAACAAAGTACTTAAAAAATAGATTGTCATTTGGTGCGAGACAATTTCAAAAATGGTCTTATCACATTGCACTGCGTTGTGGATGATGGCGCCTTAATTTGGGTCCTTTTTTAACCCAGCGCTGTGACCCAGTCGTGAGCATCACAACGCCCAGCCACTTAAATTGAAAGAGCAGAGCGTCGTAGGATAGGAGCCACTAAAGTTGAAAGAGTTGGGCGTCGTGTGTTAGGCTAGGTGTCACAACACCCATCCACTTTTAAATTAAAATTGCTGGGAGACATGGGATATGCTAAGCATCACAACGCCTGTCCACTTGCGCAGAAAAATAAAAGGAAAAGAGTTTTTTATAGAGGGAACCCTAGTTTTTTTACTCAAAACGCATGGAGTGCGAAAAAGAAGGTTTGCAAGGGTTTCATGAGAGCCCCTTTGAGCTTCTTGGACGTGCAAAAGGGGGCTTTGAAGTGGTTGAAAGATCAGAGGGAGATCCATGGTGATTGTAAGAACTCAACTCTTGTATTTTGTATCTTGTAATTCCATTATCATAGTGAAACTATAGAAGAAAAACATGATGTAGCCATATTGGGTGAACCTTTATAGAAATCTTGTACAATCCCAAAGGTTCCAAATTTCCCAACAACTGGTATCAGAGCACCAGGTTCTGTTAAAAGTGCTATTTTTTGGGGTTAAGAGCAATGACTAGTAATGAAGGTTCCACATCGGCTACCACTAAAATTGATGGGATTGATTTTGCATTCTAGAAGATGCCGATAGAGGATTATCTGTATAGTAAGTAGTTGCACATTCCTTTGAGTACAAGATCGGATGACATGAAAGACAAGGAATGGAGTCATCTAGACAAATAGGTATTGGGGGTAATTCATTGGAGGTTGTCCATGAAAGTTGCCCATAATGTTGCAAATGAGAAAACCACTATTGGTTTGATGAAGGTTTTGTTAGACATGTATGAGAAGCCTTCAGCATGCAACAAGGTATACTTGATTGTCACAGCATTTGCCAGAGAAGCCTTCAGCGTTCAACAAGCTCTTCCATTTGGAGATGTTGGAAGCTGGCTCAGTGTCAAAGTATTTGAACAGCTTCAACAAGATTGTCAACCAGTTGGTTTCGGTCAACTTCAAATTTGATGATGAGGTATGTGCTTTAATTTTGTTGGCCTCATTACCTAATAGTTGGGAACCAATTAGAGCGGTTGTAAGTAACTTGATTTGGAATTTAAATTAAAAATTCAATGATGTTCGAGATACTATTCTTACAAAGGAAGTTCATTGGAGAGAGTCAAGAGAGGTGTCTACATCAGGCTCCACCCTTAATGTGGAGAATAGGGGGAATATTTTGAATGAAATTTCAACAAAGGTAATGGCAACAAAAGCGAAGAAAGAAATGGAAGGGGCAAGTCTAGAAATGACAGAGCTACAAGCTGGAATTGTGGTAAAGCAGGTTACTTGAAGAGGAATTGCAAAGCCCTAAAGAAAAACGAGGACAAGAAATGTGACTCAACAAACGTATTTGAAAATCATGTACCTGACGCTCTTTTGTATATGTTGATATTATGATTATTCATGGGTGATTGATTTAGGAGCATCTTTTCATAAAACTGCAAATTGGAAAGTTTTAGAAAACTGTGTTGCTGCGAATTTCAGTAAGGTTTACATGGCTGATGGAAATTATTGGCACGGAGGATGTTTGTTTGAAAATGCTTAATGGGTCTGTATGGTAGATCAACAAGGTGAGACATGTGCCAGGATTAATGAAGAAACTGATTTCCGTGGGGCAACTAGGTACAAAAAGACATACAGTGTCATTTACTCATGGTGGATTGAAGGTCACCAAGGAAGCTATGGTTGTGGAAGGGGAAGAGAAAATGGAATCCTCTACGTGAAATCTATACCACAGCAATTGTTGATTTTGAACATGAATTAGAAAGGAATGAAGGTGCTACACTTTAAGTGTAAACAACGTAGGTTAAAGTCTGTTGAACACTATTTATGTGAAGGTTGCATCTTTGGGAAGCAGAAAATGGTGAATGTCTCAAAGGGAATGCTCAACCACCCGCGGAATCTTCTTCCACCGGCAAAAATGATCGTCGGAGGAAAGTTTTAAAAAATAAAAATAAATATATTGACTATGGAAGAGAGAGAGAGAGAGAGAGAGAGAGAGAGAGAGAGAGAGAGAGAGAGAGAGAGAGAGAGAGAGAGAGAGAGAGAGAGAGAGAGGGGAGAGGGAGACAGAGACAGAGACAGAGAGAGAGGGAGAGAGAGAGAGCGAGAGAGAGAGAGAGAGCGGGTGAGGGAGAGCAAAAGAGAGAGAGTGGGAAATCGAGAGACCGAGAGAGAGAGAGACCGAGAGAGAGAGAGAGACCGAGAGAGAGAGAGACCGAGAGAGAGAGAGAGAGAGAGACCGAGAGAGAGGGAGAGAGAGAGAGAGAGAGAGAGGAGAGGGTAGAGTGAAAGAGCAAGGAGAAAGCGAGGACAACAGAAAGAGAGCGTGAGAGAGAGAGGAGTGTGTAGAGAGCAACAGCGAGGAGAGAGCGAGGAGATACGAAGAGAGAGAGAGAGAGAGAGAGATAGAGAGAGAGAGAGCTAGAACGAGGAGAGACCGAGGAGATCAGAAGAGATTGAGAGGGAACACACCTGTCACCACGCCTAGATGTCGACTGAAACTCACTCCTTTTTCCCCTTCACGTGTCTCAGGCAGCACCTCCTCATGCCCTTTACTTTTAAAAATTTTCTTTAAACTTGAAATGATTAAGTTCTTGAGGTTAAAGCTGACCTTCATAAATATCGCCTTGTTTTAACTTTCCAACTGATCTTCAAAGTCCTCCAAACAAACCTCAAAAAAGCTTCTGTAGCAGCTTACTTTGTTTGCCATGATTTGAGCATATTGGCCTGCAAACATTTTAAGTACTCTAAATTTTCTCAACAATGTTAACACAAAAACATGATTGTAAACAAATTTAGTAAGACTTTTTGCATCATCTACTACACGTTGTACTTCAATTATGTATTTAGAAAAATCCTCGAGCATCAAATCCACACAATGAGCACTACAAGGTGTCCAATATAAGTTTGGAAACTCTTGCATTAAGAGTCTTCCTGCAGCCACATAATTGGCTGCATTATCTGTAACAATTTGGATCACGTTATCAACTCCGATGGAGATTATAACTTCTTTGAACAATTCGAATAACATCTCTGCAGTTTTTTATTCCTCTGATGCATCCACAGATTTTATGAAAATTAATCCCCGAGGACAATAAACTAAAAAATTTATCAAAGTCCTACAACGTGTATCTGTCCAACCATCAGCATTAAAAGTACATCCTGTTTGTGCCCAATATGCTTTAAAAGAGTCAATATGATCGTTAATATTTGCAACAGACATATCACTCTGAAACTCATCTAAGGCTCGAGAAATCTCATATTCTACTTCCGGAGGCACTTTTGGACAAGGAGTAACTTGACCTTTCCGTTTGCTTAAATGAGCTTTCATCCTGTATATTCCTCCACCACTAAATATTTTTGAGCAGTATAAACATTTTAATTTTTTCACATTACTACCATTTTTTGCATTAAGTACAATACAATGATTCCAAGCAATGTCAGTCTTTGTTCGTGTTAGTTGTGATGCAGCTAGTGAATGTGATGGAGTTGAACTAGGAGTATCAGTATCAGCCATGACAAAAATCCCTTCACAAGCATAAATAAATTAGATTCTTGCTCATTGAATGACAAAATGTTTGCAAAAAAAAGACAACCACTGTTTATTTTGCGAGATTCAATTGAATATTAATAAAACTAATGACAATCAATTGTCCATAACCATGAAAACATCCACTAGTAAGGTCAATATTGCAAAACTCAAACGATATTTTAGAAGCCTTTGTAGCTCCCAAACTATATTGCAGAACCTAAACAATATTCCAGAACCCAAATAATACTGCAGAAAGAAACCAACCGTTCTGCAATTTCATTTTTAGAACAAATAACAAACGAATTGAACCTTACCTTTACTATTTTAGAAGAAAAATAACATGAGGCGATGCCAACATTGCAGAACCCAAACAGTATTTTGGGAAAAAAAACTAAAAAAAACCAGAAGTAATAAATTTCCCATAAAATTCGAAAAACTTTAAAAATAAGAATTTAATTACTATAGAATAGAATCAAACTAAAAATCAAACAAAAAAGCAATAAACTTACCTCTTTCGTTCTTGGAAGCCCTTGTAAATATTCTGATTTGAGAGAATCGTTCTTGGAAGCCCTTGCAAATATTCTGATTTGAGAGATTTGTCCTTGGAATGGAAGCCCTTGTCGTACTGCATAAACTTTACTTCATCACTATTTCAAGGAGTTGAAGTCCAAGACGGAAAGCCATAAACCCTAAAGTTCCCCTTTCCGTATTCGAGTGGAGAGAGGAGAGCTTTATTCTGTTTCACTTTCACGACCTAGAGAGCTTTATTCTGTTTCACTTTCACGAGTCACGATCTTACTTTTCTCTTAGGTGATTTATTTTTAAACGGTTTGGGCTAACTGTAAATAAATCGGTTCAACCGGTTTCGTCGGTTCAACGGTTCAGCAGTCGAACTGTAAAAAGCGGCCGAGTCATCCGGTTTTGAAACATTTACGGCTTTTCAAGCAAACCGAACCGCTAGAAGCTCCAGTTCCGGTTGAACCCGGTCAAACCGGCCGGGTTGGTTCGGTTTTCAAAACATTGCACTACATTTATTACCACAAATTTGCAGGTAATTCTGATAAATATCTATCTTCTTTTGGATCGATCAATATTCACATATGTTACACATATAACCTTTTATATTTTAAAATAAATTTATTTCCACAAGAGAGGTTGCTTTGGCAACATGTTGTTTCAACAAATTCATCTCAATATATATACATACATACCAATATTTAAATTTAAAATTCACACCAAATCAATGCACATACATGTATGTAATATAAAACAACAACTTACAAATATACAACAATTATTTATCCTAGGTTAAATCCAAAAGTGCTAAGCACAAAAACAACAAAAATATATTGAATAAAAACTAACATATACCACAAAAAATGCTGAAAATCCCTACAGTCCACATTTTCACAAGATGAACCGTACCTAAGTAAAAACCTGTATAATCTCAATGATTCGATATGCGATAGCTCTGATACCACTTGTAAGAACTTTAGCAAAAATAACCAAGATCTAAAACATGTCAACCTCATTGACAATCAATAAACTAAATAGCGAAAGCGTATCCGAAATTGAATCCATCTTTGTTATAAAACTCTACGAGTTATGCGGAACCTTTTTGAGTTTTGTAGTCTTCCAAATCAAGGCGCAGTTTACTTGATGTTCTTTTCGAAAATGAGATGTAGAGATGAGGTGTCATATCCTTTCATATTAAAAGTCATCCCCTTTAGACAAAAAGCCGCTACCATTAAAAATGAATGATCATTTTCTTTGGATGAAAAGTTGTTTTATTTAAAATGAAAGGTTCAAACAAACCTGTTTACAATTCATAAACAATACGCATTATACCTGACACCATATCTAATAATTGAAGACCTGTAGGGTCACTTAGTACCACTTCTAGCATGTATACATCTCTCCAATTCCCCTAAACATGCTCCCCTTCTCATGAAATTATGTCTTTTCTCTTGTAGATGTATTTTAATTAAACCACCTCTTCTTTATAGTTCGCATATGTTCAGCATCGTCCTCAAGTTTCCAAGGAGGGAAATGATAGCCTCTTCATATAATTCGAATGATTAATGCTACATGAACTCTTGTACATCCATCAATGACTCTCATCACCATGCCACCTAAACATGGGTACACACGCAAAATGATAATTAAGTGCATAAAAACTTGCCCAAATACATCCAAAATCAGAAAAATCATCCTAAGCTACTTAACTTAAGAAAAAACATGAACGAGAGAGGCCTCTCATACTCCATAGATCAAAGTACGCAAAGCTCAATGAAGAAGATTAATTAGGAAATCTCTCTTCTAAATTGGTACAAAAACTATAATCTGGAAAAGAAAAATAAAACGCAAAAGTAATCATTTTACGTAAGTTTAAAGAATACATATGTACCATCAAAATGATCGAGTAGCTTGGGAGACACCTGGACAGGGTTTTAATCAGGAGTATTGGCCAAAACTGATGACGGGAGAAATGGTTCATAAGAAACGTCTGTGACAGGCTCTGATTCTTCAACATTTTTTTATAGATCCATGAAAGGCCTCTCCAGCGCCTGCATGTAATTTCATAAACTTCATTCCTATTCTTATACTTATATTAACCCCACGTAATTTTGAATATACATGGAAAAATTATGAATTGCCCCTATTTTTCATCAAAATTAAATGATTTAAATGTAATTATGATAAATATATTTCATATAGTATGTATACATCTTGAAATTTTTTCAGTAATAATTTTTTAATTATTTTTAGAGATAAAGTAAAGATAGTATTACTATAGTAATGCAATACATTAAATAGATGATTGTGGGCGTGGTACAATATTAATTTACAACTTAATGAATCCAAAAGTTCTCAAGCCTTACACACAACTCTTAGTGTGTGGCTTACATATCCTAGAGATAACCGCCACCATGTTAAATTTTCCTTTTAACCCTACAGTATCCTTCAGAACTGTAAGGGGTCTTGTTGGGGCCATGTCCACCACGAAAAATTTACCAGCATTAAGTATGACAATTTTTTTTATTAAAATTTTCATAATAGAGAAGGAACCACTTGCATTTTAACGATATAATTCGTTCTTGAGGGTTTCTCATTGATTCGAAAGAGAAGCAGTAACTCTAGGCTAACAAAAATTATTATAGAGTGATTAGGGCTTTTGAAGAAGAACAAATTGATGCAGGAAACACTAAAAGGTAAACCATATTGAAGAAATCATATTTAAAGCTAGGATTATGATGAAGACGAGAATGGGGATGATGACAAGACTTATTCAAAATACTAATATACGATGACCAATTACTATAAGACAAAATACTCATTAAAGAAAAACTCTAAAAAAAACACTCAGATTGTAGAACTTGGATGAACAATGGTTAAAGAGAATGGAACTTAAGAACGATAGTTGATAGAGAATGGAACTTGAACAAACAATAATTGGGAGAGAATGGAACTTGGAAGAAAATTAATCATTAAAAGAATCCAAAACAACAAATTGAACTAATAAAACATTCAAAATCCTAAGCAAGATTTAAACATTTTAGGAAATTAAATACCTTACTTTCTCCTCTATTTATTCAAATATTGGAAACAAGATACAACACCACCAGTTGATGTGGGACTAAACTAATAAAAAATTCCCAAAGAATTAAAAATCTCCCATGGGTGGTTCTCCACTAGTTACCAAGAAAGGGTCGAAGCCAACTCATATTGAACGGTTCAGACTCAGTTCTACTTCAACTTAACTCAAATAATGTAAGATACAATAGGAGAAATTGTAAATGTTAACACTCATTTTCAAGCAAAAGTGGGTTTCTTCAAGGTTAGAGGACATAGTTTGAGCCAAGCCAAAGCTTGAGGGTTTGAGTTGAGCTACGCTAGCTCACTACCAGGTGGGAAGTTATAGAAAGTGATAGGTAATTTTTCTCTTTTTAAGAAAAATTACATAAGAATCCAGCTATGGCCTATGATTTTACCTGTAATTCACTATTAGTATACAAAACAGATATATTCCTAGTTTATGCACTTTAATCTATGTTTTATATTTTATTTAAGCTACATGGATTTATGTTACAACAAACAGGACAGTAGAACTAAATCTTATATTTCAAATAATAATTTGCAAACATGACATAAATAATTTTTTATTCCATCCCGAGCATATACTCTAAACTTTGACCCGGCCCTAACAAAATCAGGTTTAGAAAAACAACCATGTTTCTCTATCCTTCTTTTTATCCTTCATACTGCCTCCACTTCTCTAGTTGTTCAGATTCATAGAGTTTCTGAGAGAAGAAAAATAAAATGAAAAAAATACTGCATTAACTCTCTCAAAAAGAAATAAAACAATAAAAAATTAATATATAGATTGAACAAGAGTAACCCTAAAAGAAAAAAATTTACAAAAATGACCTTGTATAAAACAATATAAGTTGGATCTTGTTGAGAAGTCAACAAGCCCAACTTGGTAAGAATACGATTGAAAGCTGGAGCTAATAAGGACTCGGTGAAGATATCAGCAAATTGATGGGCTGAGGAAACATGGTGCAATGAGATGATACTTTCTTTAAATTTGTCTCATAGCAAATGACAGTTTAATTTTAAGTGCTTTGTACACTAATGAAAATCAGATTATGAGAAACATGGATGGCAGCCTGATTATCACATCAGAAAGGAACTGGGAGTGGAGTAATAAGAAAATCAGCAAGGAGATACAGAAAATATTGCAATTTACAAACACCTGAAGCTAGGCTAGGATACTCAGCTTCAGCAAAAGATCTTGAAACTCAACTTTGTTTCTTGGATATATAGGAAACAAGTGTTGGACCAAGAAACACACAATAACCAATGATTAATCTCTTGGTATCTCTGCAAGTAGCCCGATTTGCATCAGTGTAAACATCCATAGTAAAAGGATTTATTAGCAAAAAAGATATAACCCTGTGGAGTAGAACCCATCAGATTCCTGAAAATTTGTAATGCTGCATTTTAATGTGCATCCGTAGGAGCCTGAACACATTCCCTTTACACTACTCATCCCCACATGCCTGCACTTCCTTATATTGTCTCCCAATTCTGCCCATCCTAGTCCCTCATCTCTGTCCCTAATTCTAGATATAAATCCCAGTGGGTTAATTTAATAGACACATTCCCAACTTTTGACCCGACAGGTTAGGTTCGCTAGATTCCCTTTTCCATCCCGTACCCGTAGGGTGAAACTCTAATCCTGTCCCTTTTGGATCAAATTAGGTCAGGTTCCCTCGAAACCCAGCCCATGCCGACCTTTCTCAGGTCACTACATCAATATATTTCCTGGTATTCTGTTTATCCATTTACATGCTGCAGTTCCATTGTGCATCAGACGAGTGGCAAAACCATGCTCAATCAAAGCAAAAATGGCTTAGAATGAGAAAAATCTTGGGTATCCATCAAGATAAATACTTTTTCTTTGTGATATATGCTCTTACAGAGATTCTATATGTAGAGGGACTTCGGTGGAGAGTCTAACTTCATTATTAAGCATTATTGTGTTCATTAAAACGGCAAAAACAATGTAAATGCTTGATTTCAGATCTACAATGATACAGTTTGGATAGTTTGCTCAACTTTGTCAAAGACTTCAACAAAAAAGAAAATATAAATACATTGACATCAGGCATGTATCCTCCCAAAGGCAAACAAATTTCTAACAATTAAATGTGAAAAGTTGTGCCTTTTTGGGAAAATTATCTGAACAACCCGTTTCAATCCCTTTAATTGATCATATCTAATTGGGAAGAGATTTAATCAAACAAGAAGATTGAGAGACTTGGAAGTAAAAGATTCACAATCAGATGTTTAATTAATTTCTTAGTTAGGGAACCCTATTTGATACATCTGTAGCTTTTTATTTTTTAACAAATCTTAACCACTTATTTACTCAATTAAGCTTTGATGCCATATGGGAGAAAAAAAAAGTTCCCCAAGACTATTTATGCTTCTTAGTTCTGAATGGTGCAGCCTTGAGTAGCTGCGGACAAATCTTTTCACCTTACTACATGTTGGCTGTGCAGGAAGGTTCATCCCCAACCACCAGCCTCTCGGTTGGTCGAGATGCTAACATTGTTCTTAATCAATAATGTAGGATTTTTCAATGATATTTTTAACTAGAGCATCCAACAAAAAACAAAGAAAGAGAAGGATGACAATGGCAGAACCAGAAGGTTCCTATTATGGTTCCACATTGACCTGCCAATGAATAGAATATACTGTCGAAGACTTGGTTGAACCAATCTGTTCTTTAATAAAGTTTTTAATCGAAATAATTTAACGAAGTTCAGCTGAAACCCAGAGTTATTACAGTACTCTACGACATTAACAAATCTGGTCTTCTTTGAACTACTTATTTAATATTCTGTTCACGCACCACTAGGACAGCTACTTTGTAAAATAGGAAAGTACTACTGATCTCTGTTTATACTCATCTCGTTGTAATCCCTTCCTTCCATCTTATTATTTCTCCGTATCTTCTTCTATATTTAGATGGTGTACAATCTCCAAATAGATTTTGCTTCCTCTTCTCGTTGTAACAATTAAGATATATCAGATAACAATTCTTTAATTTGTCTTGCAGACATGATTAAATCCGTAATAACAGGCGGCGTGCCATACCAAAGAAAGGTTGAAACAAACCCGTTTACTTTGCATAAACTATACACCCCTGCAGAAAACAGAGCAGCTCGTCCAAGGCCTCTCCAGGCACTTCGTACGTATTCTGCCCAGCACCCATCTCTCCAATTCACCAGAACATGCTCCCCTTTCTTTTAAAGCTCGCCTTTTTTTCTGTAGCTTCGGTTTTAGATCTGCTGTCCTTCGTAGTTCTCAGGTGTTCCGCGTACCTGCTGGTGGTAGCAATTCAGGCGCTGAAATATCCGGGAGAGGCCGTCCATGGATTCCTCGACCGTCTCGCAGAGATGGTCAGGTGGCTCATCGAGTACTTCGTCCAGCTTCTGGTCGAGGCAGCCATGTCTGTCGTTTCAAGTGGATTTGAGCTTCTGATTGGGATCATTACTGGGTTTGCAATCATGACAAGCTCTGCCGTTGGAAGTCTTGCGGAGATGACGAAGACTGCGTTTGAGAATTGTCAGGAGATGCTGCCGGAGGTTTTGGAGGGTGCGGTGGAGATGATTGGGAATATAGTTTCGAGTACCTGGGAGAACTGTGTGGATGCTTTTAGCTACATCAAGGAGAACGTTTGATCTTCCTTTTGCAGAGTGCTCTTGTATATTGTTTGGTGTTCTTGTTAATTATAAGAGAATTCACGATTATTGGCAATGTTATGTACAGGGCTATAAAAGGCAAGTGGGGCTATTGATCGGGTTAGTGATTTTATACAAAGTCTTTCAAGTTGAATATCATAAAATATTTTTGATTCAGACCTCTGCTTTTGGAGAAAACACTGATATTTGAAAAAAACAGTGGTTTGTTTGTAAAAAGCATGGTTTTCTATCGATTCTTTTCTATCGAAGGCAGACTCATCCGGGTCCCAATCCAATTCCCAAACAACTACATTCATTAAAAATATAGGATGAAGCATTCATTACAAATATAGGATGAAGCATTCGTTAAAGAATCATCTTTGAGAGCCTTAACAACCCAAAGTTAACATAAATTGCATTTTTAAATTTACAAATACACGGGAGCTTAGTTTAAATCAATGTTACAAAACTTGGCATGGCCAGACCAAATCTTGATGAATTAACTTGGAAACTGAATATTTGAGGTTGATTGCTATAGAGAGCTAGAATTCACACATATTATTTAGGAGGTTTGCACCTTTTAACTTTGGAAAGATTTGAATCTCTAGGAACTGAGTGTGAATTTCTAATTATCTGGGCTAAAATTCTAAAAGAGCAACTGACCTATTCAAATACGTGACATCTTACTTCCATAGAGAAGAGTCTAAATACCAAAACCCAAGGATCAAATGTTATAGTTCAGTTCATTCATTAGTAGCTTGGAGGATTACAAGCATAACCATTGCTTGTTGTTCTTGTATTAATCGCTACTTCATCAATTATAGCAATTAGTGTACCCTTCTATTTGCTTCTCCTGAAGAGTAGTCTCTGTAGTCGCTATTCTGATCTCTTAAATCTCCGAAAAGAAAATCTCATTGAGTAGAATCAGAAAAATGGCCCCTCTCCCTTTAACTTTTTTTCTTTATCTTTTATTTTTAAGATTCATATTTAAATTTAATGTGTCTCACAAGATGTTTTACAAATCCGAACGGCCATTGAACTGATATAAGTCTGGTTTTAATCGAAACCGGCTAGAGTGGGTTGGGCCAATGCTTCAACCATTGAAGTTATTCTGTAAAAATTTAGTATGTTTTAAACTACAATTCAAAACCAATCAAATGAAGGCATTGAGATCCGTTGGCGAGGCTTTTGTGCCTCAGATTGACTTCCAACACAAAAATTTTGCCTAACTTTCCCCTCTTCAAGTATATTATAGTAAACCTGACCTGGTCCAACAGAATTGATTTGACCTCAAACCGGACAAACCCGTCAGGTCACATAGTTTTGAGGCAAAACAGGTTATATCTTAAACCGAACCGAAATGACCTCCGGTTCATTTCACCTGGGTTGGATGTAAGAAGATAATTTTTTTATTGAATTCTTCAAAACTTACACAAGTACAAACAGTTACAGCTGAGAGAGAATTCGAGTCTCAATAGGAGATTGACTCAGAAACTTAACAATTAAGAAAACTGATTTACAGCTAATTACAATTGAAAAAGGTAACTAGCTATGCATGAATTGATCATGTTGTGATTTTGTCCAACACGTGTAGAATCTTCTATAGATTTATCTTCTCTAACATTCCCCCACAAGGTTGGCGTTCTCGGTAGAACGCAAAGCTTGATTAAGAACCTAGCAAATTGTCCATGAGATAATCTCTTCATAAAAATATCAGCAACATGATCCTGTGTGGAAATAAACCTAACCAGCAACTGACCATTGCTCACCCGTTCACGAATAAAATGATAATCAAGATCCACATGCTTGACGAGCCCATGAAACACAGGAGGATCCTTTAGAAAAATACAAAGTTCTCGAAAGAGATGAAGGACCAAGAGACCTCATCAGCTGCAGCAATACCTAGAGCTCTGTATTCGGCCTCAGCACTGGATCTTGTAACAGTAGGTTGCTTCTTTGAGGACCAGGATCGCAGAAGACATCAACACTAAAGTGAGAACCGGATTGACTGAGAAAACCATGATTGATTGTTCCCTTTAAGTAACGCAAAATGCGCTTAATGGCAGACCAGTGAATGTCAATGGGTGCTTGTTGAAACTGACATGCCTAGTTGACGGTATACTGTATATCTGGTCTAGTGAGAGTGAGATATTGTAGAGCACCAACGATGGATCTATCCTCCGAAGTGTCATCAAGCGGAGTACCTTCATATTTAGATAACTTGGAACCTGCAACAACAAGAGTGGAAAGAGGTTTCACATCTCCTAAATGAAGTCGATGTAGTAAGTCCTTAGTACATTTAAATTGTGAAAGATGAATACCTGCAAGCGTACGAACAACCACTATGCCAAGAAAATAACTAAGGTTGCCCAAATCTTTGACAGAAAATTCTGTTTGCAGGCTCAAAATAACAAATCGAATTGCAAGTAACAACAATATCAACAAAGTAGACCAAAATAAACATGATCGAATCAGCACGGTACTTGTATAGGAGAGAAGAAACCGTCTTAGACAGAATAAAGCCAAGTTCAACAAGATAGGAGGTGAGATGATAGTACCACACCCACGGACTCTGCTTGAGTCCATACAAGGATTTTTTAAGAAGACAAACAACATGTGGTTAAGTAGGGTCAACAAAACCTGGAGGTTGAGAAATGTACACTTCTTCCATCAAATCTCCATTGAGAAACGTATTGCTAACATCTAACGGTTTATTCTTCCAGCCTTTAGTAATTGCTAACATAAGCACCACCTGAATGGTAATCGGCTTCACCACTGAACTGAAGGTTTCAAAGTAATACTACCCCTCTCTCTAATTGAAGCCTTTGGCAATAAGACGAGCTTTGCATTTGTCCATACTCCCATCTGGTTTAGTCTTGATTTGAAAGACCCACTTCCAACCGATTGTGCGTCGCACCTGTGGTAAGGAAACAAGCTTCCAAGTACGGTTCGATAGTAATGCATTAAATTCTGCTTGCATAGCCTCACACCAAACCAGATGTTTCACAGCTTGGGTATAACATGTGGGTTCAATAGGTGAAGGGGGAAGAGGCGAAGGGTGACATGAGGAAATAAAACTTCTCAATTTAAGAGATCCAGTCTTAGATCGAGTGACCATAGGATAAGTAGACTAGGGAGGTGGTGGACACTGAGGTGGTGTAGAACTTTTCAGTGATGAAGGAGTAGGACTGGTCGTCGAGGAGGCAGAAGAAGAAGGTTCAGGATCAACAGACAAAGGGGAAGAAGTAGCTGGCCTTACAATCTTTGAGATGGAGGGTTGTCAGTTAGATGGCGAAAACCGTGGAGGACCAGTAGGCCCGAGGGCTGGTAGGGGCAGAAGCTGGACAGGCTGACCTGGAGAAGGCTCAACCAATGGAGTGCGAAGTAATGCTGCTCTAGAGAACGAAAAAGTTGTTTCGACGAAAACCACACTGTGACAGATGTATACCCGACCTGTAGATGGATCAAGATAACTGTATCCTTCGTAGTTTGGATGAGAACCAATGAAAACACCCAGGACAAAACAATCATCCAACTTATGAGATGCATACGGGCAAAGATGGGGATAACACAAACAGTCAAAAACTCGCATAAAAAAAATAATCAGGTATAACACCAAAGAGTAGTTCGAATGGACTCTTTAAAGACAAACTGGTGATTGATTATGAATGTGGCTGTTGAGAAACCAGAATCCCAATACTCCTTTGGCATTGAAACGTGCGCAAGCAAGGTCATTCCCATGGTAACAAGATGTCGATGTCTGCGTTTGGCAATGCCATTTTGCTGTGGAGTATAAGGGTATGATATCTTATGATGAATACCACAGGAGGCAAATAATTGTTTAAACTTAGCATTGACAAATTCAGAACCACCATCGGATTGAAAATATTTAATCTTGCAAGAGAATAAATTTTCAACGGAAGCTTGAAAACAAACAAAAGATAAATAGACTTCAGCCTTTGTTTGGAGAAGATACAACTACGTGAATCAACTATACTGATCTATGAAGGAGATAGTATTTGTACCTGTTATGGGACGTGATGGGACAAGGGCCACAAACACTGGATGAAATTGTATACAAAGGCGAAGGAGCCAAAGAAAGAGATGAATTATATAGTAAAATAACCAATTTTGTAACACCACAAGCAGGGTAAGACTCCTTTTTATTAAAATCTGAAATTGCAATATTCAAACCTCTCAGTACATGATGTAAAACAGAACTACCAGGATGACCTAAATGTTTATGGCAAAACGAAAATGAACAAATAGATGAAAGGAGACACTAGTGAGGCAACATGATCAAGGACATATAAACCATTCTTATTCCACCCCTTTAGCAGCAGACGACCCGAATTGGTGTCCTATACAGAGAATTCAGTTGAGTCAAACGTCATTGTACAATTATGGTCAGACATTAACCGAGAGATGGACAATAAATCTTTGAGAGATGAAGGTACATAAAACATCACTAAGAGTGAAGTGTACCAACTAATGAAATAGGTAAACCTGAGTCGTTCCCAAGAATCACTTGATCGGAACCACATAGGGGATAGTCTCTGCAAACTGTGAAGCAGCTGAGGCAATATGATGAGAGGCCCCAGAGTCTAGGTACTAAGTAGAGTCCGAAGTGGGATCTATCCGTGCAGCGTATGCCTGAGGAAGAGCAACGTGCTGATATGATAAAATAAAACGATTACGGCACAGGAGAGCCTTATGATCAGAATTCTGACATATCTTGCAGGTAGGACGATTACTGTTATCTTGTCGGCCTTGCTGACCACAGCCTTGTCCTTGAGCAGACCCACGCCCCCTATCAGAACATCCATGCCCCTTCTGATTGGAGCGTCCGCGACTACCTCTTGCTGCTACATTAGCCGAAGGAGTACCTGAAAGATCAAGATTGTGAAGTTGTTGTACCATCTATAATCGATGCTCTTGAGTAACGAGGAGGATCTACAGAGAGTCAAAGGAGAGGGGTTCGTCTCGGCTAGTCAAGGATTGGGCAAATGGTTCAAACTCCTGACCAAGCCTGGAAACAGCATAGTGGGAGACAAATGTAGTTGTCGAGTGGCTCACCACAAGCAGCCAAATCATAAATGATTTCTTGATGTTGTCAAGCTAGGTAGTCATGGACTGAGAGTTCTTCGCAGAGCTTGTAGCTGAAACCTGAGATGGTTGAGGCGCACCTGGGAGGAAGAGGCATACACAGACTTCAATTTCTGCCATATCGCGGAGGCAGTCGGGAGACCAAGAGTATGGCCGAGTGCTGCTCAAAAAGTATGGCAACGATCTGGCTCTGAATCATTTGATCCAGAACATACCACTACGAGTATAGTGGATTAAGAGAGGGAGCATCCAAATCATTAGTAGAGAGATACTGCGAAGGAGGGAGAATGGATCCATCCACAAGACCCATAACTCGTTGACTGTTTAAGATTGGAAGCAATTGTTACCGCCAAAGAAGGCAATTCTGACAGTCAAGTTTGACAGAGATAGGGAGATATGTTGTAAACGGTGAGATGAAAGCTTCCACGAGTCGATCCAAGATCAAAAGACAATCCGTGTAGTGGGGGAACCATAGGCGTCCCATGGCTGAAAACTGAGGGCATGGTAGAGGATGTAGGCGATCTGTTGGTGGGCATGGAGACAAGAAGAAGCAACCGAATAAGAAAAAGGAGAGATTTTTAGGGTTTGCAAGGAGAAGATAGAGAGAGGAGATGCGTCCTAGGATTTGTGCCTACGGATGGCTCTGATACCATGTAAGAAGATAATTTTCTTAGTGAATTCTTCGAAGCTTACATGAGTATATATAGTTAAAGCTGAGAGAGACTTCAAGTCTCAATAGGAGACAGACTCAGAAACTTAACAAATACGAAAACTAATTTACAGCTAATTACAATTGAAAAAGGTAACTAGCAATACATGAATTTATCACGTTCAGATTTGCCCAACACGTGTAGAATCTTCTAGAGACTTATCTTCTCTAACATCGGACTGGCTGGTCCTATCCAAATTTCAAAACACTGGTCTCACAGTAAGAATTCCTCTAGGTAATAGGTCAGCTGTTGATTTTGTATATGAGGTTCAAGTGATTAGAGAATTAATGATATCAATTAGAAAAGCCAATTCGATTCATTATGATGTACCCAAAAATTACAATATTTTTGTTGCTTAACCAACCATAATTACGAGAAACAAACACAACCGCTACAATAACTTCATGTTCTTTATTTTGTATAAAATTTTACTCATGGTAAATTACTATGGTATAACATTCCACAATTGTACTAATCAGTCCAACCTGGTCTAACTATTTGGGTTCAATCAACTACCAGTGTAATGCCTTATCTATTTTTATAATAAATTATTCAAAACTACTTTAAACCAGCATGACATGCAAAACTTGAATGATGATATGCAAAGAAAAATGATAATATAAAAAAATACTACGATAGTTTTCTTATATGGTTCAACGACTAATCTAACCCAGTCTAATTGAGTTTATCCAAGCTATTTTCGCAATGGGTCAACCGAGTTGAACCGTTTTCTCTAGCCAACTACATATTTGGATCTATGACAACAACGAGAGATTAAGTATTGAAAAATGATTTCACTGTCCTTCTATAGCCTAGTTGGTAGTCCAGATAAGGTCTAGGGGTTTAGACTTTTCCACATAATAGGAAAATAGTTCCTACTTTATCTCTTAATTGGACTACCAACGAGGACGCCACGTTACAATATAAATCCTCACTATAAAATTTGGCAATACACATATCACCACTCTTAATTATTTTTAGAGCGGTGATACAAGTAGTATGGCTTTTTACTTCCAAAACTTTACATCCTGATGTGGCGTCCACGTTGCAGTACCTTGACCACCAACTATGCAGCCCCGTCATGATGTAAAACCTCGAAGTAAAATTTAGAAATACTGATATTGTTTTTCTTATTTTTATAATTTTAATTCGAGTAGTGATATGCGTGTGGGCATTTTTTACTTTGAGGGTTTTCTTTCCATGTAAGGGATAAAGTAGGATCTATCTTCTTATTCTATGGGTAATCTAAACCCTAAACCTTACCTGGATTGTTAGGCTACCTAATAGTAAAACTTGGAAGTACTCGTATCATTTTTCTTTTAATTTTACATGAAAGAGTAGATGGTAAAATAACAAATAATAAAAGAATAATGTTATGTGTACAATATTGTTTGCGTACATCTGCGTATATCCCCTCACATGTCATTTAATAAAGGCAAAAATCGAGATGCCATTATTAAAAGGTATGTGAGAGGTTATATGCAGATATATGCAAACTATTGTAGGTATAGCATTACTCATAACATTATTCAAGAGAGCAAAGAAAATAGGTTAAGGGTCTAAGAACTTTATAGAGTAATGTTATATGCACTGTATGCAATTTGTTCATTATTCAAGAGAGCAAAGAAAATAAGTTGGTCTAAGAACTTTATAGAGTAATGTTATATGCACTTTAATGTGTATGCAATTTGTTCGCTTCTCCGTAGTGGTGGGATATAAAAATATTTCTGGCGTGAGTCCCATTGCTACGGTGAGGGAGAATGCCCAAATTACATTCAAAATAAAATGCATATAGCATTTGTCATGTAGAGTATAATGTAAGATCAAGCACTCTGCTTTTCTCGCCGATTTTTCCACGGTCGGAACACGGATTGTGGTTCGATAGGCGGCCTCCTCTTTTGGGTCTGTTTTTCCACTGGATCGATGGAACAGTAAAGTTCGCGGGAATCTCCAAAATCTCGTGCAGATACACAATTGATGGACGATGGATCCAACGTGTGGGTTATTCACACGAAGGCTGAAAGCACGAAATCCCGAGATTATCCGCGTACCCCAGGAAAAAACGAAGACCACTCCGCTTTCTGCGGCTTGCTGTGCATTGCCTTCGATATTTTCCCAGCTTAACCACTGCGGAGGGCGATGAGAACGAAGCTACCAGGAGTGCCGACAAAAGCGGGTACGGGTTGTCCTACATAAACATTCCAAAGTAGATGACGAATAATTATACTTTTGCAAGTAATAGGTCTTTTTCCAGATTAAAACTCTGTTTTTCGATAATAAATGATGGGGACCGCGGCGTTCTGGACTCTTCTGCTTGCACAAGAGGAGCAAACCAGAAATTGGGCGCGTTATGGAATTCTAGACGGTTACAACCGAGAAGATCATTTGGGTATTTGCGCAGCGTTCTGCTCTACTGGCGTCTGGCCTTGTTCTGATGGCGGGCAAAGTTATGCAAGCGGTTCAATACGATGGATATGGAGGTGGAGTCGCTGGCTTGAAGGTAACATTATGATTTTTTTGGGTCTTCGACCCGTCTGTTTCTTTTCTTTTTTGTTCGTTTTGATGGGTTTCTTTCTTAACCTAATCCTCACCTATTTTTCTGCGTCTCGCTGTGTTTCGTCTTTACTTCTGCAGCTGTATAATCGTCAGCGATTTATGGTTGTTGTGTTTGCTTTCTTAGTTCTCTAATCTTTTGAACCTTTTTGTACAAAATTAAAAGAGTGGCCCATTACCCGAAGGAAATTTGACTGTGAGACTCATTAAAATTAAATATGAATCCTAAAATTAAAACGTAAATGAAAAAAAAAAAAGTTGGAGGGAGAAGGTCCACTTTTCTGATTCTGGTCAATGAGATTTTCTATGCGAAGGTTTAAGAGATTAGAATAGCGACTACAAAGACCACGCTAACCCATAATGAAGTACCCGAAAATTTGTTTGAACATAAAAAGATAGGATTTGTTTGGGTACGAGCGGGAAAGTAAAATCAAAGTGTTTGTCATGTTTTCTTGTGAAAGCTATCAGGTTGGCGCCTGAAGATCAGATCTCCGGTTTAGAAGGGATAGTTGTTAATCTTGCTGACAGCTGATATATAATGAAATTCATGAAAAAAAGCAAAAAATACCATTTGAATACACGATTTAGATTGACTGCAGAAGCCTTCTGGCTAGAGTGAAAACAGTGTGAAGCCTCTTCTAATTGGAATTTGATGATACTACTTCTGAAAATTAATCACTAAGCCTCTGCTTGGATTTGTAGCATTGTATTGCTGTCTCCTCTTATAAATGTTACTCTCTTTACCATTCACATTGTTCTATAATCTTCATCCTCATTATTGTAAATGTTTTGACGCAAATGTGCTGAGAATGAACCTTAAGAATTCTTCTCCATTGAAATCTCTCATTTGCTTGTTCTAGTCTTTCCTTGCTGCTTGAATCTATGTCAGATATATGAATCTAAAAGCATTGTTTGGTGATCAGAACTTGACCACAGAAAGAAGAAGAGGGAAGTACAGAACTTAGATTAGCAAAAACTTGAAAATATCATACATGAAAATTCACAAACACCTGGGAAAAAAAATTGCCCTGTGTTTTTAGTAGCTCTTTTAACTGTGCTATATTATGTTATTACTACAGTCAGTTTTCCGTTGGAATCACTAATCTTGAAGGGCAAAATTTGAGAAAGGAAAAGGGGGGCAGTCTTCAGCTGGAGTTGGCACAGCTATCCAGAACCCTGTCGCTCTGGGTTAAAGTTTCTTTCTTACGAGTATTTGGTTCTTAATTTCCGTACAGAATCATTTGTTAAATAAGTCCTGGTCATTTGCTGGTGTAGTTTAATGCCTTACAGTAGAGAAAGTTTAAATTCCTGTTAAGTGACTTACAATTTCATCTTCAGTATGTGGAAGTTCCAATTCCTTCTCCAAAAAAGGATGAAGTTTTACTGAAAGTAGAAGCATCATCCTTGAATCCAGTTGACTGGAAAATTCAGAAGGGCATGCTACGACCATTTCTGCCACGCAGGTTTCCTTTCATACCAGGTAATACATTGCAAACATGAATCTTTCTGTAGCTCATACTTGGTACTTATAAATCTGCCTCAAGTCTTTTACATGACTTTTAAGTTAAATTTGTTGCTTCCATAGTGAATATTAAAGGCTGTCTGAACTCAGAACATGACTTGATGTGCATTTTGGTTTTTGTTTGGATATTTCTACTTGTAGACTAATATTCTAATTTACGATAATTCAATCTATACAATGATTGATGAGCAATGCTGCTTTGTAGTTATGTGCCACGCTTCTGCTATATTCTGGCATACAGTGAATTTCATAATCAAGTTTGAAACTCAATCATGATTTTATATACTGTTGTTTGGTTCTCCAATGGAAAAGAATCAACTTCATATGAGGTCATTGAACTTCTTAAAAAAATGAGCTCATTAAGTGTGTCGAAACTTTCTTTAACAAAGATCTCCAATTTTACCTTTAAGATGATATTCTTTTTAATTTTATTGATCTACTTTCGGTGTAGTTTTGTGCTTTAGCATTTCCAGTGTCATGTCATCTTCCCATGGCATGTATATTGATAACATTGTGAATTATAATGACACTTCAAAATTCTCATGCTGATTGTCATTATTCTTTAACAGGTAGTGATGTGGCTGGAGAAGTGGTCGAGGTTGGTTCAGGAGTTCAGGACTTTAAAGCAGGGGATAAAGTGGTAGCAATGCTTAACGCGTTGGTGAGTACTTTGTAAACATCTATCGATGCTAACATCTATCGATGCTAACATCTATCGATGCTAACATCTATCGATGCTAACATCTATCGATGCTAACATCTATCGATGCTAACATCTATCGATGCTAACATCTATCGATGCTAACATCTATCGATGCTAACATCTATCGATGCTAACATCTATCGATGCTAACATCTATCGATGCTAACATCTATCGATGTTAACATCTATCGATGCTAACATCTATCGATGCTAACATCTATCGATGCTTAACATCTATCGATGCTAACATCTATCGATGCTAACATCTATCGATGCTAACATCTATCGATGCTAACATCTATCGATGCTAACATCTATCGATGCTAACATCTATCGATGCTAACATCTATCGATGCTAACATCTATCGATGCTAACATCTATCGATGCTAACATCTATCGATGTTAACATCTATCGATGCTAACATCTATCGATGCTAACATCTATCGATGCTAACATCTATCGATGCTAACATCTATCGATGCTAACATCTATCGATGCTAACATCTATCGATGCTAACATCTATCGATGCTAACATCTATCGATGCTAACATCTATCGATGCTAACATCTATCGATGCTAACATCTATCGATGCTAACATCTATCGATGCTAACATCTATCGATGCTAACATCTATCGATCGATGCTAACATCTATCGATGCTAACATCTATCGATGCTAACATCTATCGATGCTAACATCTATCGATGCTAACATCTATCGATGCTAACATCTATCGATGCTAACATCTATCGATGCTAACATCTATCGATGCTAACATCTATCGATGCTAACATCTATCGATGCTAACATCTATTGATGCTAACACGCCTAATGATTTTCTTTTAGACTTCCCCTGCTGGCCAGAACGGATGAGGATAAAAAATAAAGAATTAACTGATAATTATTGAAAAATCATAATTTTTTTGTGTTTTCTGTTGTAGGGTGGCATACATATTTACGAACTGATGATTACAGATTTTAGGACATGAAGTGGTTACTGTTCGTAGTTTCTGTTATTGTTTTGATGTTAACTGGCCTTTGCATCTTTTTTTGTGTGACAGAATGGAGGGGGGCTGGCAGAGTTTGCCGTATCTAGTGAGAAGCTAACTGTCAAACGCCCACCAGAAGTATCTGCTTCTCATGCTGCTGGCTTGAACATAGCAGGCCTTACTGCCCTGCAGGCCCTTACTGAAGTTGCAGGGGTAAAGCTTGACGGAACAGGTAACTCAAAGAACATCTTAGTTACGGCTGCCTCAGGTGGAGTTGGTCATTATGCAGTTCAGCTGGCAAAGCTCGGAAACACCCATGTTACAGCTACATGTGGTGCTCGTAATTTTGAGTTTGTAAAGAATTTAGGAGCAGATGAAGTAATTGATTACAAGACTCCTGAGGGTGCAGCTTTGAAGAGCCCTTCTGGTAGGAAATACGATGCCGTCATTCATTGTGCTTCAGCAACTCCTTGGACAACTTTTGAGCCCCATTTGAGCGAATATGGGCAGGTGATAGACTTGACCCCTAATGCAAGCGCAATGTGGACCTTTGCTGTGAAAAAACTTACTTTCTCCAAAAAGAAGTTGGTGCCTTTGTTATTGAAGCCAAAGGGGGAGAACTTGCAATTTCTGGTCAATTTGGTAAAGGAGGGGAAGTTGAAGACAGTTTTGGACTCCACGTTCCCTCTGAGCAATGCAAAGAATGCCTGGGCGAAGATCATGGACGGCCATGCTACAGGAAAGATTATTGTTGAGCCGTGACCACCAAACTTTTATGTAAACATGCATTTGCTTCAGACTGATAGGATCTTCTTCTATTTACTTGTTTATAATCTATATCTTGCATAACTGGATGGATCCCACCAGGGATGGCTGTTTTTGGCCTGTACTATTGACGGTCTCTTCCTCTGATTCCAAAGAGAGAAAACACTAAATTAAGAGTAAATTTGAAGGTGATAAGTAGAAGAGCTTTCAATCTCAAAAGCATTGTGAGATATCTTCCTTATAAAATGACAACTCATATGTTTGCAAACACGGCTTATGGCATGGACTCCACCTAAGGGATCCACGTCAAGAAGTAGCGAGGACAGGTATTTCCTCCACGCATAGAATATTAATTTTAGTAGGCCAGCCGGGTCCAATTGGACTGATTTATAATTAAACCGGACCAACCTGCTGGGTGCACCTAGTTTAAGTTACAGTCCAACCGGGTCAGACCGGCCGGTCTGGTCCGGTTTTTTAAACACTGATACAATCTGTTTAAAATTTCTAAATTTGGTCAAATTTTACAATGATATATAACAGGGCTCTCCTATCTAAAGAATGAAATAAATCTACAATATCATTTTACATAATAAATAACAAACCAGTGTTGGGTGCAAAAGAGGAAAGGAAGAGAGGAAGAAGAAAGAAAAAGGAAGAAGAAAGAAGAGGAGAAGAGGGAGAAAAGAAAGGAAGAACAAGCATGGAAAGGGAAGGGGAATGAGGGTGAAGAAAACTGAATGTTGACTCGAATAAGATTTTTAGTATCTTATTATTACTATTTGTGTTTCATCATTATTATTACTATTATTATTTTACTATCTTAGATTCTTAGTTTATTATTGTTATTATTATTATTATTATTTACTATTATTTACTGTTACTAAGATTTTTATGATATTCGAGTGGTTATTGTAATGGGTCAACCCAATTGAACAGTTTCTACTCGGAATGGCCGAGCTGGTTCGACTCAGTTGATTCTTTGGGTGACTCGGATAAGGATCACATCAACCAACAACAAGGAGACTCGGCCATAAATCCGAGTTGGAGTAGCGACTTGGGTTGGGGAATCATGTCCCCCAATTCTCTATCAGACCTGGCGGAGTCTCAAAAACTAAGGCAATTCGGATAGCTGGGGCGAGTCTACAACCGAGGATTAGACTGCCCATCTCAAAATCCAAGTTGATGTATTCGGCCTCTGACTCGGTCGAGTCTTAACTTTTTTTTTTATCCTAAACCACATAAAAACTATTTCATTCATATGACCAAGTGTTGTGAAGGCATGAGAGGTAGTTTAGACAAGATATGGTTTCAAGAATATTATAGTAATCCGTAAACATAAGTTTTGGGCTTAAGCATGCCCTTATGCAGTCATTTAAAAGTATTTTTCAAAAGAAAAATGATATCAGTACTTCCTAATTTTACTTCGAGGTTTTACATCCTGACGTAGCTGCATAGTTGACGGTCTAGATAGGAGAAAATCTAGGGTTTAGGGTTTACCCAAAGAGTAGGTTGATAGTATTTTATTAAAAAACAAAATCTTGCAGATTTATCTCCAAGTTTATCTCTTACTAAGCTGCAACATTGATGCCACGTTAAAGTCTTGGAAGTAAACACCTGCTGTACTTATATCACCGCTCTTTTCAGAAAGATTGGGATACTATGTATCCAAATACGAATCTTTCTTTATCCTGTGTGCGTAAAAAGGAACCTTCTTTGCGAATTTGTTCGCCACGCAATTAGTCTCCCTATATTGGTGTTGTAGCTTCAACTGGGGTAAGAATTGTAGAAGCCCTCGACATGCTTTTATCCACTTCACTAATCTCTAGTGTCCCTGCCTGTTTTCTATCAATGATTGAATTACCAGTTGAGAGTCCCCCTCAATTATAATATTGATATTATGGAAAAAAAATTTATGATGTTTACCATTAGGAAGAGTGTCATGTATTTTGCTTCATTATTCGCTTTTTTCATGCAATGGCCAACTATGAGTACCTAGTAGGGATCTCTCATGATCTCTCGATAATATTACCCGCACATGTCTGGTTACCATTTGCCAAAGACGAACCATCAAAGTTTGCCTTTAGACTCACTTCCATTTGTGGGACCCATTTTGGGTTGTCTGTCTACTTTTCCTTTTATACCCACTGGTACTTCATTGCTTCTTATGATCTGATGCTCTAGAGCTATAATTTTATTCGCACATTGCTGAGTAGTGGCTTTATTTTCAATTTTTTTCCTCTTTCTAGCACACCAAATCTCCCATAATGTTGTGGCTACGTTTACATGAGCTCTAGGAAGGTTTCTTGTATGATGAGAGGTTAAACTCTTTTGTAGAAAAGACCTAATTGTGGATTCTATAGGCATATCTGCCAGTATGATCTTTGACTATTTCCCAAACTTCTTAGCAAAGTTTCATTCCATTAGGAGGTTAGCAAAGTTTCATTCCATTAGGAGGTGTTCGGACGTCTCCACTTCTAAATTGCACATGTTGCAATTCTGGTCAACCTGAATTCCTCTCATATTTGGATGATCAGCAGTAGGTACTCAATCTTTCATTAGTAACCAAAGGAAGATTTTTTGCATTGGCAAAGTCCATATTTTCCATATGTGTGACCAGAGAATGTCTTTTGGTCCATTGAGTTGTAAATTCTTCCTCTCCTTAAGGGTGTTGTGTAAAATATGATAGGTCGATTTAATTGAAGAAGAGCTATCACATGTAGGAGACCAAATTTGGGAGTCCAAGTTTTCATTCTCCCAGGGTGTTTCAAGAATCCCATCAACAATGTTAGGAGGCCAAAGCTCCCTAATACGAGTTTCATTCCAATTGTTGTCTTCTTGTGTTATGTGATCTATTTTAACATTTGATTTATGTGGTCCATCATGTATTCTACTGATATATGTTAGAGGTTTGTCTAATTTCCACACCCAATTATCAAACCATAGCGAGGTGTTATTACCTCTTGATATTAAGTGTTTTGTGTTTTCTACGAGAATGCGTATGTGCTTAGACATTTGTTTTCGTGCTAGAGAGGAACCTTATTTGTTCTTCCTAAAAGCTGTATGGGGGGATGCTCCATATTTTGATATCATGAATGTGGCCCATAGGGAGTGAGAATTGTAAAATATATGCCATAATAGTTTGACTCTAAGAGCTGGGTCAAGGCTCTATAAGCTTCTCAGCCCCAGTCCTCCTCTCTATGGGATTTACATATGCTTGGCCAATTTACTAGATGTAGCTTCTTGTTTCCCTTATATGACCATATAAATCTCTAAAGAGCTTCTCTATTTTCTCTGTTGTGTTGGCTGGCAATTGGAAACAAGTTAACATGTGAAGTGGAATGTTAGATGTAACAGTTTTGATGAGAGTGATCTGTCCCACCAAGGAGAGAGATTTTTCATCCAACCATTTAACTTTTTCTGTATGGATTAGATAAGGGACTCATAAGTTTCCCTAGTGATCCTTACTTGAGGGATTTCTATTCCAAGATAGGAACCTAGTGACCTAGTATGCTCATAGGGGAGTATTGCCTTAATTTGGGCTTGTATCTATGGCGATACCGAAGCAGAAAAGAATGTTGAAGATTTATTTGGGTTGATGCATTGGCCTGAATAATTGGGAGTGTGTCATCTACATAGTGTAGATTGCAGATGTATGGGATATTCTCCATTGGCTTCTATGGCATTAGTATACCCTGAATAGCAGGTTCTACAAATTTAGCTGAGAGTAATTCAGTAGCTAGAATAAAAAGGGTGGGAGATAGGGGATCGCCTTGTCTAATTCCACATTTAAGTGTGATGGTTTCAGAGGGGACTCCATTTATTAAGACATGGTATGAGGTAGTGCTAATGCAGGAGTAAATTAATTCTCTCCATTGTGGAGGGAATTCATAAGCTTTTCAGTGTGTGTTTGAGAAAGTCCCACGATAGTGTATCAAAGGCTTTTCGAAGATCAATTTTCGCCCCAGAGAAGGAAATTTTTTTCCTTTTTAGTTGGAAAGTTTTGGAGGATCTCATGAGCTAGCATAATGTGATTTGAAATCTGCCTCGCTTTGATGAAGACAGTTTGTGTATTAGACACAATTTTTGGGATTATTTCAGCAAGTCTCGTAGCCATTATCTTTGTTAAGATTCTGTAGGTCACATTGCATAAGCTAATAGGCCTAAAGTCACTAAAATTTTTTGGCTGATCCTTTTTCAGTATGAGGACTATATAGGTTTTGTTTAATTCTTTTTTCATTTGACCTGACTTGAAAATATTTCGTATATTGCTTAATAGTTCATCTTTAATAAGTACCCAATGGTGCTTGAAAATATGGGTTGTAGTCCATCTGGTCCCGAGGCCTTGTATGAATCCATCGAGAAGAGTGTTTTTCTCATCTCTCTCGTACTAATTGATGCAGTGAGTGTGGATCTATCAATCTCAGTTAGTTTAGTCATTGGTTTAAAGGGAGGTGGTCCCTTTCTTGTTTGCTGTGAGTATAACCCTGAGGAGTGTGGTTCCCTTCTGATTTCCTCATCGGAGTTGATAAGGGTTCCTATTTGGTCCTCAATCTGTTGAATTTTATTTATTTGAGCTCTAGCTTTGATAAAGGAATGAAAGAAACGGGTATTTTTGTCTCCGTCTTTGAATATATTTTATCTATCTTGTTAAAAGGTATGCACATGCTTTATTATTGAGAGTTTCATTAGCCTATGTTGTAATTCTTTTTCTTGTTGTAGAAGACTATGATTTTGTGGGTTATTTTGAATATTCTTTTGTGTTACTATTAGGTCTTTTGTTGTACTTCTAATATTCCTTTGAAAATTTTCGAATGTTTCTTTATTCCACTTAGTTAATTCCTCTGCAATTTTATGGAATCGCAAAGGAAGGTAGGCAAGAGGTGGAATGGAGAGATTCGGTGTTTGATACCTATTCCAAGAACTTGTAATTATTTCCTCAGACCCCTCACCCTCTCACCACGTAGCTTGGTATCTAAGAGGTCTATGTTTTCTAGGAGTATTCATTTGTGTTGAGAAGATCAATGGGAAATGGTTGGATGTGATTGTAGGGAGAATGTGTATAATCAAATTTGGCCAGGTTCTGAGCCAAGTTCCATTTCCAAGGGCTCTATCTAACCGAGCCATGACTAACTTGCTGCTGACCCTACCATTGGACCAAGTAAACTTTGGGCCAGAGTATCCCAAATCATTTAATCCTCCATTAGATTTGAAGTTTTGAAAGTTTTTATTTTCTCTCAAGGTATTCCCATGCGCGGAAAATTTCTCATTGAGTTAATGTGGCATTAAAATCATCACTGGCTCTAATTGTGGTTGACCTAATTGGTTTAGCTCTTCCGAGGCTCGGTTCCATCTATGTGCTTGTGGGGGAAAGTAGGTAAATGTCAGGTACATAGATTTGAGTCTATTTTGCACTGTATAAAATGAGGGGAGGAGTGGAGGATATCTATTTTTACATTCGTCTTCCAAAAATCTATTGCTATCCACTAAGTCCCTGAGATGAGACCGTGAAGGAGGAATGGTAAATACTTTCCAACTATTTGAAGGTTGGAAATGACTTAGGATTGACTGATTTCGTCTACGATAGGTACATGATTTCTGGTGAGTGAGTTTGCAGTATAATAAATAGGGCGTGCTTAGCTGATGAGTTGTGTGCTCCTCCTATATGCTAAACTAAAATTAAAGATATAATAAACAATTTTGGTTGGTTGCGAATTTCTTACTTTGCGCCAAGGTCGGGATTTCTGATGTGTCATTCACCATTTTGGGAGTTCTATGTGGGCTCTGCTCCGATTTTGTAGCTTCCGAGCATTTGATAAGTTGTTCCGCTGCAGTCCTTTTTCTTCGCCGTTGTAGTAGCTTTTGTTTCTGAAGATTGCTAACCTCCTCGATTCAATGGGTTCAAGCTCTTTCACACTTTTCCTAACTTGGAATAGAGAATTATTGTTTACTATTTTTAGTACATGTTCACGTTGTACCGGGTCCAGTCTCCATCTCGGTCGAGTCTTAACTCGTGAATCCATTCTTTGTAAGTATATATCTTATAAAACCAGGCTTGATGGAGGGTGATCAACCACTCAAACAGAACCTTTCTTTCCCGCCACAGAATGGTAGTCGGCAGAATCGAAGTCCATTCCGTCTTCGTGAACTTCGACTTTTCCCGGCATAATGCCGGGTCAGAACTCAAAACTAGACCTTCAACGTTATGAAGAAGTGCGTCAAGAATTTGGCGCGTTATAAAATGAAGCGCCTTTTTGAAATTTTTAGAAGCTTGCAACTGTGCCTCATTCTGCTCCTTTGGCGTCTGATCTTGTTCTAATGGCGGGCAAACTTATGCGAGCTGTTCAATACTACGGATATGGTGGTGGAGTTGCTGGCTTGAAGGTAACTTCGTGAAAGTTTATGTTTTTACCCGTCTATATTTTGGTTTCCGCTTTAATGATTTTTATTGTTATTATTATCCTAACCCACACCAATTTATCTTCGCCTCCCTGTGTTTCGTCTTGCTTCTGAGGCTCGTTCAAGTGTCAGCGATTGCGTGCTGATTTCTTTCTGGACTGGTTGCTCAATAATTTCACGATTATTTTTCTCTTTGATACCGTTTTACTGTCTGATTGTCTTCATGTGAAATATCTGATTGTGTAAGGTGAAATATGGGACCGTCTGACTGTTGTCATCTGAATATGGGAATACTACGTATAAGGAGGACTTAGGATTGTATTTGCTTTTCTGTTATTTCCCATAGCCTAATCGCCTTAACGCCAAAAACCTCACCCCCTAACAGAAGTGGAATCCATAAGATATTCAGCATATCCTCCGGAAGGCTGCCTGGTGCATGTGCTTCTCCTAGGCTTCTGAAATCCTCTGTTCGCCTTTCCACATCAGCAGGTTCCAAATCATCTCCAGCTACTGAGGTGGCCTTCGGAATAGTGATAACAGGTCAAACTAAACAGACTTCCTTTTCTATTAATGGTGAAGAAAATTGAGATCATGGATGCTTGAATGGAAAAAGACTGGACTTGTTTATGTACCAGCAGGAAAGTAAAATTACCGTTTTCCGTGAGAGCTATGAGGATGGGGCATGATAGATCAAATCTCCTGTTTAGAAGGAGTTAATTGGAGGTCTTGTGAACAGATTATATATAATGAAATTAATAGACACAAAGTAAAACAAAAGCAAGCAAATACCATTTCAATACATGATATGGATTGACTATGGACAACCAGTTGACTTTTGTCCTATGTTTCAAAAAATGTCATGTCAGAGTGGAACTTATATGTGGCATAATCTGATGAGGAATTTGGTGACATTATAGAGAAATTTTTATGATCATAATTCCTATTGAGTGGTTTACAATTTATTTTTCCAGCATGTGGAAGTTCCGGTTCCTTCTCCAAAAAAAGATGAAGTTTTACTAAAAGTAGAAGCAACAGCATTGAATGCAGTTGACTGGAAAATTCAAAAGGGCAAGATACGACCATTCCTGCCACGCAAGTTTCCTTGCATTCCAGGTAATTTAATGCAAATGTGATACTTCAGCTTACAGTCAGAGCTTGAGTTTTTCGCATAAATAATGTGGTACTGCAATGCTAGGTGTAATACAATGTGATTTTATAAGTTAAAACTGTTGCTTTTATAATTCAATCTATACAATGATCGATAAGCCATTCAGCTTTATGGTTATGCAATGCCTCTGATGATTTTCTGGTTTACATTGGAATTATCTGTAATTAAGTTGGAAACTCAGTCAGGCACTTGTACACCTCTTTTGGTGGTCTTGGCGCAGAAGAGTTAACTACAATAGGGGGTCATTACGCCATTTCATCTTCCTATGGCATGTGTACTGTGATTTTGTGTATTATGATGGCAAATATTTCATGCAGATTGTTATTATTTTGAACAGGAAGTGATGTGGCTGGAGAAGTGATTGAGGTTGGTTCTGGAGTTCAGAATCTTAAAGCAGGGGATAAAGTGGTTGCCATGCTTAATTGGTTTGTGAGTACTTTGTAAACACCTACTGATACTTGCTCAATGATTTGGTAGGTCTCAAAACCTGACCTGGTCTGACCGTTGACCCTAAACCCATTTGTTAAAAACTCAGTTGGGTTTAAAAAGCTGACCTATCCACCCCGGGTACCCACCCCTGTTGCCGTCCACGATTTCCATCTCTAAACCTACCCAACTAGGTTAGACAAAATCTCACCCATCTCTGTACTTTTTAGGTCAGGTTTGGTATCCTTGGAACCAGAGCAGGTCCCCACACTTATGCTTAGTTTTTGTCATTTGTTTTCATGTTCAATTACTTATTCATCTCCTTGTATGTGACAGTATGGAGGAGGGTTGGCAGAGTTTGCAGCATCCAGTGAGAAGCTGACAGTCAAACTCCCTTCAGAGGTATCTGCCTCTCATGCTGCAGGTTTAAACATAGCAGGCCTTACTGCACTGCATGCCCTAACTGAAGTTGCAGGTGTAAAGCTTGATGGAACAGGAAACACAAAGAACATTTTAATTACTGCCGCCTCAGGTGGGGTTGGTCATTATGCAGTTCAGCTGGCAAAGCTTGGCAACACCCATGTAACAGCTACATGTGGCGCTCGTAATCTTGAGTTTGTAAAGAATTTAGGAGCAGATGAAGTAATTGATTACAAGACTCCCGAGGGTGCAGCTTTGAAGAGCCCTTCTGGTAGGAAATACGATGCCGTCATTCATTGTGCTTCAGCAACTCCTTGGTCAACTTTTGAGCCCAATTTGAGCGAGTACGGGCAGGTGATAGACTTGACCCCTAATGCATCCGCAATGTGGACCTCTGTTTTGAAAAGACTCACTCTCTCCAAAAAGAAGTTGGTGCCTTTGTTATTAAATCCAAAGGGGGAGAACTTGGAATTTCTGGTCAGTTTGGTAAAGGAGGGAAAGTTGAAGACGGTTGTGGACTCCACTTTTCCTCTGAGCAATGCGAAGGATGCCTGGGCTAAGATCATGGATGGCCATGCGACTGGGAAGATTATTGTTGTGCCATGACCACTTAATATTTTATATGTACATGTATTTGCTTTAGATTGGTTGGACTTGTGTTTATTTGTTGCATACATAACAGAATAGATCCCTGGTGGAATGGCAGGTTGTCAGTTATATATATTACAATTGGTTATATGGAATGGTTTGTTATAAGAACAAAAATAACAAGGTTCTCTTTACTTAAAATATGTAAGAAAACTATGATGTTACTTTACATAATCTGTATAGACACACTAAAGAAATGTTCTTCCGGTTTTTTTCCCTACTTTTGCTGCAGTGTTTTTTTTTTCTTCAAATTATATTGATTTGCTGCATTTTGCTGCAGTCTTGTTGGTGTAGTCTCTGCTTCATTCTGTTTTTTATGTCGTAGATCTTTGTTGAATTTTTGCTGCAGTTTGGTTATTTTTCAAATTATATTGATTTGTTTCTATTTGTTTGTATCCACATTTTTTTATGCACCTTAAATATAATTTCTTGCATGGATAGTTGATAGCTTATTAGAAGCTTACATTCCCATTAGTTGTTCCCAACATTCTTAAGGCTTTTGTGCGTTTAACTCAATATATATATTACTTTTGGATATCTTAGACTGGTTCATATTTTTTATTTAATCTTCGAGAGTATATAGTGGCTGAATGGAAAGTAGTTCTGTAATTTGCTGAGAAGTCTATCTTTCTCTCTTTCTCTCCCTGATTTCTCTCTCTCCCTCATTTCTCTCTCTCTCCCTCATTTCTCTCTCTCCCTCATTTCTCTCTCTCACTCTGATTTCTCTCTCTCTCTCTCTCTCTCTCTCTCTCTCTCTCTCTCTCTCTCTCTCTCTCTCTTGTGTCTCGGTTTACTCTCATATTCAGTTTCAAACTTAAATTTTGAATCTCCTCAATCTGTCATATATTTCTCTCTCTCTCTCTCTCTCTCTCTCTGATTTTGAAATTTGTTGAATCTCCATTGCTGGAATTCAATGGACAGCTCGTGCCAGTATTTGTTGTGTGACTTTGCTTTAATGTCTTTTACTGTTATTGAAAGAGATCACCGTACTTTAGTTGTTCTGTTCTTTTTTCTGTGTCAAATATCCTGAAAATGTTATGTACTTTTAGACGAAATGGTGTATTTGCGCTTTCTTTTTGGAAAAATAAATGTTACCAATGCCTTCACTCTTTTTTACAACCATCTGTTTCTAACTGGATTCGTGGGCCAAATTACAGGCTAGTGGTTTCTGTACTGTCCACCTTGTACATCGTTCTGTTATATGGCGTGTATGTGCATCATTTTTTTGGCCTTATATTGTTGTTTAAATTAGTAAGTTTGACACTCTTACTTTATGAATGTCTCTTCCTTCTTGTAGTGTTTGTTATTCCTTTTCTTTAAAGGTGAACGGCGAGTCAGGGGAGACACTGGTATCTCAGTGCATCGTGCCTTGGACTGAAACCATCTTAGCTGCTGTCTTGGTTGACAAACTTTTTACGATCAAGTTATTTATAAATTCACGAGGAGACTCGATAACTGCTGGTATGTTGTAGCTTACATGTTTGTTCCGTTTTCCTGTTTAATATTCTTAACTTTTTGAAGGTTTTAAGATCGGTCATGCTTATACAAGTTTGTAACCCTTGTTTATTGAAATTCTGCATGTACATTATGTGTCTTTTGATGTGCCAATCATTAAATTTACTTATTATGTATTTCGAACTGAGTTACCTTTCTGTTTTCTATAGAATTAGCAATATTGAAAATGTATTTGATGACATTTTTCTCTCTCGGTTTACTCTCAAAAACTGTTTCAAACATTATCTCCTTTTCTCCCTCTCTCTCTCTTATCTTTCTCTGTCTGACTTCATCTCTATCTCTCTAGGATATGTCTCGGTTTCTCTCTCAGATTCTCTCTACTTAAAAAGTCTCTCTCTCTCTCTCTCTCTCTCTCTCTCTCTCTCTCTCTCTCTCTCTCTCTCTCTCTCTCTCTCTCTCTCATTTCTGTTTACTTTATCTTTCTTTCTTTCGGTTTACTCTCATATTAAGTTTTTTACTTTAATTTTGAATCTCCCTCAATCTCTTATCTTTCTCTCTCTCTCTCTCTCATGTTTACTTTAATTTTGATCGGTTTTCTCTCATATTTTTCTCTCTGATTTCTCTCTAGTCTCGGTTTTCTAAATCTCTCTTCCTCAATCTCTTTCTATTCCTCTCCTCATTTTCTCTCTCTTCCTCTCTCTCTCAGTTTGTTCTCTCCCTCTCTTTTTTTCTTTCTATTGAAGCACTATTTCTAACTCTCTTTGAAAATCTGTTAGGATCTCTGAAATTCTATTTCTGAGTTCTCTCTATCTCCCTCAGTTCTCTCTATCTCTTGTTTTCACGCCCTCAGTTCTCTCTCTTGTTTTCACGCCCTCAGTTCTCTCTCAAGTTTCTCTTTCTCTCTCTCTTGTTTTCACGCCCTCAGTTCTCTCTCAAGTTTCTCTTTCTCTCTCTATTTCTCTCTACTTGATAGAAATTTGAGAGTGAATTAGCAGTCCTAGTACTATTGGTTTGTAGTATTTGATAGGTGAATTAGCAGTTCTCTCTATCTCCTTTTATTTTGTTTTCTGTCTGCATCAATCAGATCCCCAAGCTCTGGAATGTCTACCTTGCTCTGATAGGGTTTATTGCTTACATCCTACTAAATTATGTCATTAGTGCCTACATGCTTCTAAATTTTGTTGATGCCTCCGTATCCGGATATATGTAAACTGCTTGTCCCATACCATTAGGGTCCTTTGGTAAATTTCTGAAGCATAAAAAAACAAAAGTGTCTTTGAATAAGTGCAACATCACATTAATGATCTGGAACCTACTTTGTCGGCAATGGCCTCTATTTAAATATATTTATAGGATTCCATGTAACAATGAGGTTCATATGGATCAAGTGAATGAAGTTGAATTTGGAACTGCATTATATCATTTCTCTTTGTTTGAGGTTTTCTTCAAAAACTTCTATTTTAATTTTTTTGCTTCTGCACTAGTTGTGGTTTTACTGCAAATACCTGTATATAGCTACTTGTCTGATTATTCTTGTACAAGGACTACAATTGATTCACTTGAACATGTTTGCTAAGATGGAACTTGATAACAAGTTATGAATGCATCAACTTTATTCAATTAATATACATGGTGTATATAGACCTGTGATTGCTACTTGTTTGGAAATGAGATAATTTTGATCTTCATTTATCTTTGTCCATGCTCTCTACTTGTGGGGAGCGGTAAAAGTGATGGCAAAAGACCTTATGAGAACCAGAGATCAGATAACAAATTAAGTTTTATGCACTGAAATCACAACTCAAAGAAGGCCACAGTGGGTTCAATTGATGATCATCTCTCTCTCTCATCTCTCTCTCTCTCATCTCTCTCTCATCTCTCTCTCATCTCTCTCTCTCTCTCTCTCTCTCTCTCTCTCTCTCTCTCTCTCTCTCTCTCTCTCTCTCTCTCTCTCTCTCTCTCTCTCTCTCTCATCTCTCTCTCATCTCTCTCTCTCTCTCTCTCTCATCTCTCTCTCATCTCTCTCTCTCTCTCTCTCTCTCTCTCTCTCATCTCTCTCTCTCATCTCTCTCTCTCTCTCTCTCATCTCTCTCTCTCTCTCTCTCTCTCTCTCTCTCTCTCTCTCTCTCTCTCTCTCTCATCTCTCTCTCTCTCTCTCTCTCTCATCTCTCTCTCTCATCTCTCTCTCATCTCTCTCATCTCTCTCATCTTTCTCATCTCTCTCTCATCTCTCTCTCTCATCTCTCTCTCATCTCTCTCATCTTTCTCATCTCTCTCTTCTCTCTCTCATCTCTCTCATCTATCTCTCATCTCTCTCTTTCTCTTTCTCTCCTCTCCTTGCTCTCCTCTTTCTTCTCACTTCTCTCCTCGCTCTCCTCGTTCATGCTCTCTCTCATCTATCTCTCTCTCTCTTCTTACTTCTCTCTTCTCTCTTCTCTCCTCGTTCTTGCTCTCTGCTCTTTGCTCTCTGCTCTTTTGCTCTCCTCGTTCTTGCTCTTTGCTCTCTGCTCTCCACATTCTTGCTCTTTGCTCTTTGCTCTTTGCTCTCCTCATTCTTGCTCTCTGCTCTCTACTGTCCTTGTTCTTGCTCTCTCTCTCTCTCTCTCTCTCTCTCTCTCTCTCTCTCTCTCTCTCTCTCTCTCTCTCTCTCGTTCTTGCTCTCTCTCTCCTCGTTCTTACTCTCTCTCCTTGTTCTTGCTCTCTCTCTGCTCGTTCTTGCTTTCTCTCCTTGTTCTTGCTCTCTCTCTGGTCATTCTTGCTTTCTCTCTCTCTCTCTACTCGTTCTTGCTCTCTCTCTCTCTCTCCTCGTTCTTGCTTTCTCTCTCTCTCTCCTCGTTCTTGCTTTCTCTCTCTCTCTCTCTCTCTCTCTCTCTCTCTCTCTCTCTCTCTCTCTCTCTCTCTCTCTCTCTCTCTCTCTCAAACATTCCCTTGGGGCGGAGGCCTAGTCGTTGGTGGTATCGGAAATCTCCATCGGCGGTTGGTTTCGTCGGCGGAATGGTTTTGCCGACGCCTCCACCGCCGACTACATCTCACCCGCCGCTGGACCTTCCACTCGTGGGTTTTGGCTTCTCTGTCGGCGAAGTCGACCACTGGGCGAGACAGTATTTTTAGTAGTGATAGTTGGTGGTCTAGGTAAGAGAAAATCTAGGGTTTAGGGTTTATCCATTGAATATCTACTCAATATTTTATTAGAAAATAAAATCTTGCAGATTTTATCTCCGAGTTTATCTCTTACTAGGATTGCAACGTGGAAGCCACGTCAGAATGTAAAGTCTTGGAAGTAAAAAGCTGTAGTACTTATATCACCTCTCTTTAAAGTTTAGATGTTGGTCAAGGTTATGTAAAACTAATCGTAAGCCAACTTATAATACACACCCCCAATAACAAGGCTGGATAACCTGGACAGATATAAGGTTTAGGATCATGTGGAGGGATCTGACTATTACAATATCATAATATTACTAATTGTAAAATACTAGTTGCACCAATTGTACAATACGTACTAGTTAATCTAAACTATTTAGAATATAATTTTTTTAAAAATAAAAATGTATTTTTATATTTTGAAAGGTTTAGATAGGTATTGTGCATACTCTTCAAAATATATTAGTCAGTTGCATTTTTTTGATAAACTGGTCTCACCCAAAAATAACGTTTAGTATGTGTTCATTATTAGTAGTACCCCTCATTTCTTACTTTATTCTTTTTCATTCTTCATTTGTTTTTGAAAAAATAAATGTAAGAAAATGTTGATGTAAATGTTTTTGTTAAACCAGGTTAGACCGGGTTGGACCAATGGCTTGACCATTAAGATGGATAAAAATTTTGGTACACGAGAAAGTACAAGAAGCTCTGGAGCTGTGCAAGGTTAACCAAAACAATTGATCATGCTTGTACAGAACGTACAAACCAGGCAGGGTTGCACGGTTTGAGGTGAAACCGGTTTTGGTGCCAATACAAACCAGATCAATGGTCTAAATCAAATTTATCAACACAAAATTTTGATCAAAGATGTGTGGCCGACAGCAAAGTGAGAGAAACAATCAGATGTTTAATGCTTTTATGATCGAAGTACGGTTAATGATTAGCAACTATCAAAATCAATACTTTAATTGAGAAATTTAATACTAACTGCAATGGTCTAACAAAATCGAATCAAGAGAAGAGATGAAACCAATCACAGACTTTCCAAATCGGAAAATTTGCAGCGTCTTATTTCCTCTTTAACCGTCACTCATTTTTAATGATAATATGTGGCCAAGGCCTTATAGCCAAGGCCTTATATTGCTGGAAACGATTCTTATTCACTTAACTATATTTGTTTTAACTAAAGATTTTATATTTGATAGCCTACAACAACACATCAGCTTTAGTATGCATCGATTGTACAAGTATCTCAATTATAAGATGAATCATTTTTGCCAATTCGGTCATACATTTTATTCGAATAAACTAAGTCGACTTATAAAAGGAGAGAATTGTATAGATAGTTTGCGAAACCGAGAGAATAAGAAGAAGTCCAGCTGCACAGAGGCCGATGAGAGTCCATGGACTCTTGAAGTAAGTTTGCCTGAAATCAAAACCTAGAAACTGAATTACCCGCCTGAATTTCCTTGTTTTAACGCGATCGTTGAGCGCCACTACGACGTGATTCAGGCTGCTTTCTGGGTAAAAGTCTATCCTGTCATCGAGCATCTGAACAAACTCCAAAACCTTCACGTCGGTTGGCAAGCTCGTATCTATGAGGTGGAGATTCTTGAGCAGCTCAATGTCTTCAACCGAACGAATTATCCCCCCCATGAATTCAATATAAGCAGTGATTTCCTGCGAGAGGCCTGCATGCAGACGCTCGAAGGCCACAGCGTTGAGCCAGGCGGGTTCCGTGAGATTATTTATTTTCAAACAAGGAGATAAAGAGTGTCGTCACGTAGGGTGATGTCTGAGAGTGTGTTTGATTCCTTCTTCTTGAAAACGATTCCAAATTTCATATAATCGGTTGCTTTCCAGTAGATTACTTTTGCTTTCTCGTAGTTGGGAGGTTTCTGCCATGGCCCCCCAGTCGTGTTGTTTCGAACATGGTCAAGAAAGTGGAGAGATGAGACCGATACTGATCCCTTGCTGCTGCGCGTTCGGCTCAGGGTGTAGCACATAAGATTGCATATATATGTACACTTCAAAGAGAGAGATCATCACAGTAAAAGTAGTTAGAAGTGTGTGTTAAGCTGGAGCCATGCATGGGGAATGGTACTGTAAGATGTACGACTAATGGCTATCAGAAGTAAGCTGCATGCCATTGATTCAGCTTATTGGATCCTAATTAATTAATTTAATTACAATGCGCGCTTAGACATAGTTTCCAAATTTTCACTGTCTATAAATACAGTCTCCAACACTGATCTCGTCCTTATAAGAGCATCCCGTACCGTCAGGGACAAGAAGAGAAAACACTAGTGGTGTGGAGGTTTGTAATTCAGAATCTAATACCGTTAATTGTTTGAATTTATCAATCACGTGATCAGTTTATATGTAACTCAACTGCAATGGTGTATTCAATTATTGCGAACACACAAATGGGAGTATATATATTTTAAAAATCTTACTGGTTCAACGGCAGTCTTGTCTTCCACTGCTACCAAGGTTTGAAGGGCCAAGAGGGGCAGCTGGTTTTCCAGCTTGAGTAAATCTCTAAATAACACACTTTTGAAGGTTGAATTCGTAGAGAAAATGGCATCACCTGGACTGTAACCCAGATCGTTTTCGCCGTCCCAAACGCGCAGGATCTCCAGCAAGAAACACCCATCAAGCAGCATCAGCTCCACGAACTTGCAATAGTGAACGTCCCTCCATTTCTTGCCTAACTGCTCGTAGCATTCCATCAACTGCTCCACCACTTGGGCCAGCGACGCCTGAAACTCTTCTATACTCTTTCCTGACCTCTCGAGGACTCGATGAAGAGCCCTATGCTTGTGCTCCTCCATCGCTTGCAAACGTAGGTCCTCGTGATGGTAAGGTCCGATAGAGACGAGCTGCGGCCTGTAGGCCGCATCGTTGCGGGCAGTGATGAAGGAGGGGACTCTGTAAATGGAACACTCGCCCTTGGGTGTCTTCAACCTCTGCAGCCTTTCGGTGTCGATAACCGTCCAATCCGAGGTCTGTAATATGGAAGACATGGGTAAAGTTTCTGATCTCTCCATAAAAAAGGGGAGATCTGCTGCTAGCAACTTACTGCTCACGGAAAGTGGAAGACTTTAGGCGTAGCAGATTAATGCAGAGGGGTTCCCGCGGAATATCTCTTCTCATCTTCTGGGTTTTAAGTAAAAAAGACTTTGTAATTACCAGCTTGGATTAACTCACATGCCGGCTGATTTAATAATGTAAATAGAGAATTAAGAAGCTTTTGATTCGTTTATTTGTTTGATTCCCCAATACCCATGACCGTGTACTTGCGTGTCTTCTGGCATCCTTATCCGTCGACCCATCAATGGCATTTACGTTACAAGTCAGGCTTAAAATTTTTATAAACATAATTTATAGGTCAATACAATTGCCAGAGGCATCTTCTCCGCTGGTTCCCGCGACGCTTAATTTATTCCGACATTATTATATGTGCGCAATACAGTTTTATATCATTCTCGAAATGGACCACCTAATTTGTGAATCCTTTGTTTAACGCGTTTTATAGAGATCCAACAATATTTTACGTCCCCTCGATGGATCAGTCCGCATGCTTAGCTCCTTGCACGAACTCATCCGGCAATTCAGATACTCAATTTGATATATCAGAAATTAATGGAGAAAAACAAAGAGATGAAGAGGGCATCTAAAATATCAAAAAATGTAAGAAAATGTCGGTGTAAATGTTTTAAAAACAAGATCGGTCATCAAACAGGTAATATGTTCGGTTTTTGTTGAATCAGGTTAGACCGGGTTGGACCAATGGCTTAAAACCATTAAGATGGATAAAATTTTTGGTACATCAGAAAGTACAAGAAGTTCTTGAGTTGTGCTAGCTCAACCAAAACAATTGATCATGCATGTACAGATCGAACGTACAAACCAGGCAGGGTCGCACGGTTTGAGGTGAAACCGGTTCTGATGTCAATACAAACCAGAAAAGCTTCCAGTTTCGGTTCAACCGGATTGGACTGGCCAGTCGGTTTCGGTTTTTATACACTGGTTGATGTAGACATGAACATGTAGATAATGAAACCAAAACCAGTTCAATGGTCTAAATCAAATTTATCGACTGAAAATTTTGATCAAAGATGTGTGGTCGACAGCAAAGTGAGAGAAACAACCAGATGTTTAATGCTTTTATGATCGAAATACAGTTAATGATTAGCAACTATCAAAATCAATACTTTAATTGAGAAATTTAATACTAACTGCAATGGTCTAACCAAATAGAATCAATACTAGAAGAGATGAAACCAATCACATGGACTTTCCAAATCGGAAAATTTGCAGTCTTTGTTATTATAACTATGTTTCCATATTTTTGTTTCCTTTTAACCCTCACTCATTCTTAATGATAATATGCGGTCAAGTTCTTGTATTGTTACTGATATAAAGCTACTGTGATTTAAAACAAATAAGGCCTTGTATTATAAAATTCGCCCCATAAGGCGATTGTGTTTGATCGAACTCAGGTTTACCAACTTTACCCAATAGTTGATGTCAAGTTTATATTAAAATCATCATCATAATAATGTCAATTTTTTTTTTTTGAAAATAACCAATGAAAAACGGGGAGGAGGCTCTCTTTTGCAAGGCTTGCAGCTCTCCAACATAGGAAGAGTATTCTTTCTGACTTCTTTATACTAATGATGGGTTCAGTTCTACTATCATAAAGCTAAAACTAACTAATGTAGGACTTGAGATGGGTTCAGTCTCCTTTCATGGGTCTACCGAAGCACAAATCTCTGCTCTTTTGGAGCACGTACACTTTATTTAAAAGAAGGTTTAACCAAACATGTCTTTTAATGATAGAAATCAGTTATTTTATCCAAAAACAGCACATCTTGGTCCTAAAAAGCGCAACCAAACGCTTCCCAAATGATTCACCTAGATGGGTACGTAAGATCCAATTAAGTTTTATAACGCGTATAGTAGTGTTAATTAACTACCTTTGATTAGAATCATTAGATTGATTATATAAAACTCAAATAATTAAGAGTATACTCTCAACAGGTAGATGTGGGCTGGCATGAGTCTGAATCCGAATTCGAATCCGAAATAATAAATAAAATACTTTTAAAACAAAAAAACCTAAAATATTCATAAATTGTTGTTAAAAATTAGCATTTATGAACTGTCAACTTATAAAAGAATGCAAATCATGGATTAAACGTGGATATAACACAAACTGAAAAGAAATCTCAATAATCACACATATGGGTTGTCAAGAATCACTGATATATAACATCATTTACAAAAGAAAAAAAAAATATGAGAAAGCTAACGGGTCGGCCATGGAAGTCAGTCTCATAAATGAGCATACGAATAAATAAAAGAGTAACAACGTGGGTGACCGTGCATGAAGACAATTATCTTAACTTTAAAGCCTCTGAAAGAACCGCATATGGAAGCGTAAACTAAGACGAACTAAATAAATGATGGAAGTCCAGCTCTAGTGTTCGATCGCATCTTCTCCTTGTCTTCTGCAAGAAGAAGAAAACAGCTAAGAAAGTGACGTCTCATGAGTGGTGGGTACTGAAACTTGATTGGGGAGTTTTATACTAAACAAAGACCCATTAATGGCGTTATTAATTTTCTCGTTTCTGGCTTTCTTGTCGAGTCCAATAATTCATACAGCAGAATCAAAAGGTTGCTTCATTCTTAAGGAAAAAAAAAACTATAAATCAGAATCTATTAATCAAGCTTTGAAAAGTGACTTTGTTGGTCTGGAACCAGTTCAATTCGATTCAGAAAAAAATAAGATAATCTTTTCCACAATTAACTGAATTCAGTCAATGGTTAATTTATAGACGTATCAATTTTTTTTAAATAACAAATACTTTAAATGTTTTCAATAACCCATTTTCTCAAGCTAGAGGGCTTGGAGATGGTCCACGGTCAACATTCAACTATGATCAGGGCTAAGAATAAGTAAGTGTAACTTAGATTTGACTTAATTTTTAAATAAATCTTTTGTGAGCCGTGGGTGCATTTAATCTATAAAATTTATAAATATATAAGATCACTAGGTCATTAGTGATTTTGTGATCTTGATACATATTGAAAAATCTGATAATTGGGTTTGTGGGATGTAGGTGCAAATAAGTTGCAAAGCATGTTTGTTGTGTTATTGTTTCCAACTAAAATAATTTAATTTACTTCCATTAATCTTATTGAAGAGCATTTTTGAAATAAACAAAAATTTATTCTCGATCTCCTTCCTATTCTTTGTACAATTTGGCACCTCTTTTAATTTTTTTTTTTTTTTTTTGGTGTTATATGACTTGTAAGAGGGCTATTTAATTTTTGCTTCTCATATACTCTTCTTATGTACAATTTAGCACTTAGCTTAAATTTTTTTTTTTTGGGTGCGACATATATTACTTATAAGAAGACTAATATATGCTTCTCATATTTGCCTCTAAATTTATGAACCGAAAGAAAGTCCAACTTGGTCAGTTGATCAGGCTCGTACTCTTCTATTTAAAAAAAAAATTAATAATGTAAACCGACACCGATTTCAAACCTTTCACATTCACCACAAATCAAATCATAATTTGAATCATCCCTAACATCATCTAAAATTGCCTTGACTTATATGCATAAATGTTATTTATTGTACTCCAATATACACATCAAGTCTCGTGATAGGAACATGGTGTAGCTTTAAAAATTATATATCAAGGAAATCTTTTTCTTTTTCTTTTAAATTTTTCGTGAACTACGTACGAATAGACTTGGGAATCACGACTTTGAAAACAATGGCAGTTGAAGTCTAGAGATGTAAATTTACAAGCTAAAGCAGATTTCTACAGAAATTTTAAGAAGAAAATATAAGAAACTTTAGAGGAAAAATTCTTGGTAGACCCTTTTAAATGGTTTAAATTGCATAAAGAAAGGAAGAGTGACGAATAAGGGACATGAATAAAGACCCCATGGGATTCAAATATAGGATCAGTAGAGAAGCAATCCATGACAGGGAGACATTTTCTAGAATGATATATTAATTCTTTAAGCTGGTGAGGGAATCTACTTTCCAAAAGTAACTGTAGTGAATAGTTTTCTAATTATTAGTTAAAAAATAAAGCAGATAATGAAGAGATTTGTGATTAGTCAAACAAGGTGAAGGTGGGGAACATTTTAATAAATTTTTTAAACAGGGATGATTAAACCATATCGTCGAGAAGTACTAGCTAGATTCCAAAGACAATGATAATCATCCCAAGGGTTTTATTGCCTTGAGATCTAGACAAAAGATTACAACAGTAGATAGAAACATAGGCTACAGATCAATCACGTAAGTTGTTGGGTATATATAGAATTAACTAATTAGCGCATAATTAATATGGTTTTATGACTCAGCCAATTAGTTGTATCCCACTCCGCCCTAGCCACATTGGACCTCCCTTAGTTTTTGAGACTAGTATAGATAATTTAAATATATTAATGGTGGTGAGTCCCGATTCCCCAACCTCATGAGTCCGTACTGGTTCCATTCGGATTTATGGCCAACTCTTTCACCCGACTCGTCCACGTGATCATCTGAGTCGTCCACGTGATCACTTGAGTCAAACTGAACTCGCACGGTCAAATATTAGACTCAAATTATTTTTGGGACCCCAAATCGGGTCTGTAGTCCAAGTTAAAAAATCCTGGTTCATAGCACCTATTCAAATTTTAAGTTTAATACTAGTATGATTATATATGCTAAAATAGAATGAACTTTTTCCAATTTTTTTTTAAGATAAAAGTACTGCATGGCTTACCCTGTCTCCACTAGATCTGTTCCCTGGAGTACCCACAAAAAGAAACGTCCGTTACTCACTTAGCTGGTAAAGAAGATATGAAAGCGTGTTTGTTTCCATAAGACCAATGCAATATTCTAAGGTGCCCAGTGAAAGTTAAGAGATGTCATAATTGGGGCTTTGAATAAGACGACCTTTAATTTCATGCTTGTGTATATATACGTATGAAAGTTAGTCCATTAAAATTAGGGTTTTCTAAAACTCAACTTGTTTGAACTCATCTCGCCTATAAAGGGCTTGGAGACAAGTCCGGCCAAAGTCAGAGGGTCCTGACTCGCTGACTGTTCCGACTCGGATTTTCTGCCATCAAAATCGTTTCCAAGTCCGAGTTAAACCTGTCATGGTTGAGAGAGTCGTGGTCAACTCGCCCGAGTTCGAAAGCAAGGGCATCGTGAGAACCATTTTTTCACTCTGATGGCACAAAATTACAAAAGCGAGGTCGTGGAGTTTTGGAGGGAGCGTGTCTGCGGAGATCTGCGACAAATTCTGGTCTGGAAAGATAAGAGCAATGGGTGCGCTGGTCGTCCCTGACCGATTCAATTTCAAAATTGACAACTCTTTCCTTCTTCTCGTGGCAATGAATGACGACATCGGAACAGCCTCATACGCATTTGCTCAATATTTTATCGTCGTATTCCTCGGTAAGTGGATTGGGGCGATCTATAGCGGAAAGGGGTTTGTCATTTCGTCCATACTTGATGATAATCTGAAATCGGGGCGCAGAGAGAGAGAGAGAGAGAGAGAGAGAGAGAGAGGTTAAGGCGTCGGGCGAGTGGCAGTCAGCTTTGACCATAGATGAAGCAATAACAGACGGGGGCTGTCCCTCTCACAGGCGATGAGGAATCCAAACTCTTTGCTTTGCCAGACTGGCTTCCGGATGAGCCTACCTTTCTTCATTTTATTATGGGTTCACATCATGGAGGCGGCTAGCCAAGTTGTATATATACCCAGTTGAGGAGAGTCGTCGGGATACAGAAAATTATCTTCCTTCCTCTCCCTGTTGACTCTCTTCTTACTTTCTTTGCCTGAGATCAGAACAAACTTCTCCCACTCCGATCTTCTTTTCGATGGCGGGGAAAGTTATGAGAGCGCTTCAGTACAGTGCCTATGGCGGTGGCGCCGATGCCTTGAAGGTGAAGCGATACGTTCTTTTCTGTTTCCTTATTTGTTTGATTTGTAAAATTATTGTTAGCATCGGCATGCCTATAATGAATGCTTCCGACAACTACTGATCGGATGCTTCTTTTGATTTACACGACCCACCTTTCTGGGAAACAGATCTCGATTTATATAACAAGCATGGGTTCTGAAAATGAAAATGAAGTAGGTTGTGTTTTTGTCCTTTATTTTCTAAGGGTGATAAGCTGTGGTATCTTTTAGCTGATTCCTGGGATGAATCAAATCTTAAGCAGTAATAAAAATAAGAGGAGAATGGATCCGAGATGGAAATTTTTAATTTCATTTTAGGGGATATTTCGGGAAAAAAATAAATAAGAAGGGAATCAGGAGGCGTGTACGGGTTGTAGTTTCAGTGCTTGATTTAGGAGTGTGTTTTTACTCTTGTGTTGAAATATCCATGTATCAGCTGGACTTGCTGCAGATGTTGGATCTCATGAAATAATGATAAGGTTTCTCACAAATGATAATTTTTTTTCTTACATCTACCAAAAAAAAGTTTTACATACCAAAATCATGTACAACGGTGGGCATCCTCTACCTGTTCAGGAGTGTTTAGCCTGTCGCAGAGACCCCCCATACCACTTACCTTGTTTTTTTTTTTTTTTTTTTTTCGGACAAACCTTGGTCATTTAAGCATAGATATGACATCTAATCACCTTAAACCAGAAAAGAGTAGACAAAGACACACTGCAAATGCTATGTTTTAATATCTTTGTATTCTTTTTAACTCTCATTTAATTCATAATGATAATATATAGTCAAGGCCTTGTATTGTTACATGAAAAACACAAAGAGACCTTGTATTGTTACATTCAAAACAAAAAAAGGCGTTGTATTGTTATTGATAGCCACTATGATATGAGTTTTGCAGCATGTGGAGCTTCCAGTTCCTTCTCCCAAAAAAGATGAAGTTCTAATAAAGATAGAAGCCTGTGCCATAAATCCTATTGACTGGAAGATTCAGGATGGAGTAATGAAACCTTTTCAACCGAGTAAATTTCCTCATGTTCCAGGTAAAGATGAAGCTAAAGGCTTCCCGACTTCTCTTCCAACCTTTTTGAAAAACCTAAAGTTCTGTTTGTTTAGTATGTTAGAGTAAGGTAAGATGCTATGCAAATGCATAAATTCTGTGTGGTTCCATCAAATGAAGCTTTTGGCCATCAATTTCTGTTGGTAGACTGCGTAAATTTGTGAAATGGCTTTATTGCACAGATTTCTTCTATCTATTTTATGTGGGTTGTAATTTTGTGTCATTGTTTTTGTATACAGCAACTGATATATCTGGAGAAGTTCTTGAGGTTGGTTCAAGCGTTACCAAGTTCAAAGTAGGAGATAAAGTGGTGGCCATGACTGATAACTTTGTGAGTACTTAGCTAACTGAATCTTGTTCTGCTTCAGCATTCTGTTGTTTAAAAGGAATTTAGATGGTTCTGGATCATTTTGAGGTTGGTTTAAGCATTACCTAGTTCAAAGCAAGAGATAAAGTAGATCGCCGTTTTCATATAGACAGACTTGGGTTTCACCTAAAGATGCCATACATTAGGCTCAAAAGCTGACATTCCTTGAAGTTCTGACAGGAACGTAAAGCTGTTTGTTCCAACAAATAGCTGTAGGTTTCCGAGGATGTTCTACTATTTAACATGGGTATAAATGTTGTTTCTTGTTCCAATATGTGGGAAAAAAATTAATTAAGAAAAGATTGTAGTTATTGGATCAAGTCTGCCATTTTGGAATCATATTTCTTCGAGTTATGTGGTTCAGAGGATCTGTAATAGCTCTTTAGGCGCCTGATAGCATGGAGATCCTGTTTAAATTGGATCATATGTGACATTTTATAAGACCAAGTAGTGATTCTTCCAGTTGTTAGACTCTAGTGATATGATTTTTCCATGGATGCAAAGTTAAGGCTCTATCTGTATCAGCTATCCTGATCCCTGATTGGGTGAAGACTAGTGAATTGTCTTGAAGTTGAGGAAAACAAGGATTACATTTTAGGAGACTGCAGGGGAAGACTTGAACGTAATAATGTTTGATTATTAATTGAAGTTAGAATAAGATAAGCAAGAAACAACGAAAGAGGTGCCTAATATGTTTTTCCTTAACTAATTGAATGCAAGTTTACATTATTGTCTTCTCACATATGACTGATCTCAATCTATGTCTATGCAACAGACTGGTGGTTTGGCAGAGTTTGCAGTGGCCAAGGAGAAACTGACAATAAAGCGGCCAGAACAACTTTCTGCTGCTGAAGGTTCAGGCTTAGTTGCAGCAGGCCTTGCGGCGTACCAGGCATTGGTTGCTGCTGGTGTAAGTCTCGATGGAACTGGAAAGACCAAAAATGTCTTAATTACTGCTGCCTCTGGTGGAGTTGGTCACTATGCAGTTCAGCTTGCAAAGCTAGGTGGCAACCATGTCACAGCTACATGTGGAGCTCGGAACCTTGACTTCGTCAGGAGCTTGGGAGCGGATGAGGTTATTGACTATAAGACCCCAGAGGGTGCTGCCTTGAAGAGCCCTTCTGGTAAGAAATACGATGCAATTATCAATTGCGCAGAGGGCATTTCTTGGTCGACTTTTACACACATAATATGACCGACAGTGGGAAGGTGGTATATCTTCCTGCTAGTTTTGGTACCATGCTAAGCTCTCTCTGGAAAAAGTTGACCTTCTCGAAGAAGAAGATGGTGGTGATAATCTTGTCGCCCAATGGGAATACCTTGGAGACCCTGGTTCGCTTGGCAGGGGAAGGAAAGTTGAAGACAACAGTGGATTCCACGTTCCCTCTGAGCAAGGCTGAGGATGCCTGGGGCAAGTGCATTGAAAGCCATGCAACAGGCAAGATCATTGTTGAGCCATAGACAACGCTTCTGCCTTCTCTTGTGAGGCATGGGCATGAAAATAGAGTACTGTATGCTACACGGTGAACTCTTGTAAGTGTTGCAACGTTTCAGTTCTGTATAGGAACAATGGATTTTGTTGTTTTGGTTGTTTAGAAGAACTAGATGTTGTTCTTTTTGGCTGGTGTACTGGTGTATACGAGTGAGAGTTCTGTATCGTTCAAACTTGCATAATTATTTTGTACCTGGTGTCCTGTAAGCAGCTGTTAGAAGTGATTATTTGTGATTTTCCAATTTGATTATGTTGCAGCTTTCTGCCTAAGAAATTGAATATGATCTCGACATAAAATGGCTTTTCATACCATTATGCGAAGAAGAACTTTATTTCTGATGCTGGCTGGGCTTGATCTGGTAGTGTACCTCTTAGCATGTTGTGCCTGAACAAACTTCCGCTGCGTTTGGCCTTGCTCTTTTACAGAGCCAAGATTTTTTAATTTATTTTTCAAACAGTGTTTCCCTGATTCTTTGAAAGAGGAAGTCTCCTTTGGCTAATAACAATTGTAAATGGGTGTATATGATTTATATTTAGATAAATAATATATAACATAAATTTTGTAAACTGCTAAGCATATCTTTACTATGCTAATTACGATAACAATATAAAACTTAAAGACCAAAATATATTGTTAACGACACATTACTAAGATACACTTATTTGCACACCACATAATCAAATTATATCAGGTTATTTATATTGATGTTAAACTGCAGGCCACTTATTTTCAAGTATAAGTCCGTCCCATATTATATAACTAGACACATACTAGGTAGTGTGTTCTTTATATGATTTGTTTAGTGGGCAACATAAGTGTTTTTATTTTTCTGGGGAAGGGGGGAGCAACCATTTATATTGAGTATATGCATGACATATAAAAATTTTTAAAATAGAATTAAGAAATAACATAAGACTTTTTATTGTGTCAAAAGACTCAAAACTTCTTTTTTGAAGCTTCTAACTTGTAAGAGATCGGGTTCTCCGAAAAAAAGAATCCATCAAAAGTATTATTAAAACTATAAGGATTTCACTCAAATGGTAGTTTTTTAAACTCCAAAGAGCTGCATCCAACGCTACCTTCATCTTCTAGTATAGTAGCAAACCCATTTTAAATAACGATGATTGGAGGTGGAGCCTTTAGAATTTGCTTGAACTAATCCTTTGGTGGTGGTAGTGTGGAGATTGTAGTGTTGGTTGTTCTTACTCTTGGTGGTCTTGGAGAAGCCTTGGAGTGCAGAGAATGTTTAGAAAAAAGGTCAATGTTCAAAAATTTTGAACAAAGCAACATATTTTTGACTCATTGCACAAAAAGTTGACCATGAAACATTAACGTCCAAAAAAGTAAGATAGCTCAAATGTAGCTATCCCAAAGAATAGTTTAAGCTCATACTTTATCCATTTTGAAGTCTCCAAACATGTAATTGATCAACTACTTCGTAACAGTTTAAGGGCGTGTTTGACTATGCTCTTTGGAAGCGAGCTCCTCTTTGGATGAAAGTCTCTCGTGGAAAAAAAATGTTTGGATGAATTTTTTTTGATAAATCTCTATTTCACAAAAATAAAAGATTTTAGTGTTTTGAAAGAGCTCCCAGATAAACATTTTTAAAACAATTCTTTAAAAAATTATCTCTAAAAAATCTTCATCCATCAAAGAGCGTGGCAAATTGCTCCCAAATGAATATATTATACTTATTGAATACATGATATAGAATCATATATACCTATACATTGAATATTAATGGAACAAAACAATACATAAAGAGGGCAATTATATTACAGGCGGCCTACAAGTTTAGATGGAAATTTCTTGTTTCTTACCTTAGCTTGTGATACACCTAACACAAAATAGTAGAAAAAGAAAAAGAATAATGTTAAGAGTACGTTACTGTAATTGTACATTTGCGTACCGTCTGACATCCACGTTAGAAGCCACTTTGGCATAGAGAAAACCGATTTTCTCTTCCCTCACTTTAGCCGGTCCACCCTGTGTCGGAGGCCAAAAAGAGAGGGAGGCCAGAGCCGGAGAGAGGCCGGAGCGGGAGGGAGGCCAGAGCCAGAGAGAGGCCGGAGCGGGAGGGAGGCCTCCTACATCCACGTCACACAGTACGCAAATGTACAGCTACAATAACGTCCTGTACTCAAACAAAAATAGAGTGGACCATCTATTGAATATGAATATTGGAGGTCCTTGTCCAGGAAGCTTTCAGAGTCGATCTGAGCTGAGTCAATGCACTGTTGATTTATCAAATTATACTACATCGGATTCTCCATATCAAGCACAGGACGCAGCAGTTTCTAGAAACAAAAATGGTCGTCTGGTCCTCCAGTCCCTGCAGATAGAGGATAAATTCAGTTTCAAACACGACGACCGGGAAAGTTACGCGTCGATTAATATTTTTCCCTCGTATTCCTCTGTAAGAGTCCGCCGATCAAACTTGGAATTTCCATGTTGCTGCGGAACTCAGCTTGGAGACTTTGAGATGCCAGTCGGAGAGAGGATAAACAAGTTGCGGTCAGATTTGACCAATCAGAGTCTTTTACAGATAATAGCGAAACCCACCATTTGCGTTGCTAGACTGGCTTCTGGGTTGTCTCCTCTTTGTGCTATTTGTTTGTATTATAATGGTGTTCCGTCTTCCAGTTCACATGGAAGGCAGCTGATCGAATTGTATAAACACCCGGTTAGGGAGAGCCGCATGGATGTAGAAACACCCAGTTGAGGATAGCCGCGGGGATTCAGAGAATAACTCCTGTTCGTCAGATTCCTGTCATACCCTTTTGAAGCTAGTTTCTTTCTCTTGCTAAATTCTTTCCAATGGCAAGGCAAGTTATGAGAGCAGTTCAGTACAGTGGCTATGGCGGTGGCGTCGCTGCTTTGAAGGTGACACTATACACTCTTTTCTCTTTATTACGAAATATATTGTTTAGCCTTTTGTTTTTTCCTTTTTTTCTTTTTGCGGCGTCTCTGAAATTTTTCTTATTACGTGGGTGCTTTATTGTACGTTGATAGATTCTTTTTTTTTTTTTCCTTCTTTGTTTGATCCGTGGTTGAGTTATTACGCGAAAGATCAGTTATCATCAGTTTATGTTGTTAGTTTATTCTATGGCTGAATCTAGTCTTTTAACTGGAAGTGATGATAATTCAACAGCGGATTTAAAAGAGAAGAACTAAGAGGCCAGCATGTGGGTGCTATAGTGCTATTTTGAATAACTTGTTATTGTCAAAGTTGTCTTAGAAAGCGATTAAAGGTAAAAAAATAAAGCAAATTGGCCCGTATTTGTGTTTACTGATATTGAGCTTTAATGTCAATGTTACATCTCGAGTTTGTTTTCCTTCTGTTTTATTTGGTCACTCTTTCCCAATCTATTTTTATTTCCTCTTTGACACTCACATGCCCTGCTAATCGTCACTTGGTCAAAGACTTGTGTTTTATTGATGCCTATTACTATTTGACTTTTGCAGCATGTGGAGCTTCCAGTGCCTTCTCCCCAAAACAAGGAAGTTCTAATAAAAGTGGAAGCTGCTTCCTTAAATCCCATTGACTGGAAGATACAGAATGGAGTTATGCGGCCTTTTCAGCCTAGTAAATTTCCACATGTACCAGGTAAACATGAAACTCAAGGCTTGCAGCTTTCTATCAACCTTTTTGCACCATTTTAGTTAAGATGCAATGCAATAGGTCTCACGGTGGCTTCATCCTATGAAGCTTTGGCCATCCTTTTGTGATAAGAAACTGTATAACCGGGCATTTCCAGCTATGTTTTATATTCTGCATTGTAATTCTGTGTCATTTTCCTGATGCAGTAACTGATATATCTGGAGAAGTACTTGAGATTGGTTCTGGTGTTACCAAGTTTAAAGCAGGAGATAAAGTGGTGGCCATGCTTGAAAACTTTGTGAGTACTTAAGCAAACATTTTGTTATATGAAGGAGTTTAGATGGTAGTGATAGATTTATATTTCCTAGTGCAATTTAATGTATTCATATCACAATGGATAAATGCCTTGAGGAATCTACTATAACTGCTTAACTAGATGCCTTGCACCAGGCAGAAAAAGCTCACATTTATTAAAGTTTTGCTAACAGTATTTGTTTTAGGAGATCAACCCCTCAAAAAAAAAAAAAAAACAGTATTTGTTTTAGCAAATAACTGTAGGTTTGTGAGAATCTACTTTTTGACTTGGGCAAAAAAGTTGTTCCCTGTTACAATACGAAATAAAAAAAGAGTGAATGTCGGGGTTGGAGTAAAGCTGTTTTATGAACTCGTATTTTTAGGGTTTATGTGATTCAGCTGAACCCACTTAAGATTTTTAGGTACCTAATAGAATGCATATTAGATTTTATTTTATGTTAAAAAATGAAGTATGGATCTTTCCGTTTGTTAAACTGTTAAACTTATGTCAACACCTAGTGATATGATTATTTTAATGGACGCAAAGTGATAGTCCTCTCTGTGTCATCAATCTGATCTCAGATTGGGTTGAGGTTGACTGAACTTGTGGAAAATAGGGGTTGAACTTTAGGAGATGGCAGGGAAGATTTGGTCATATAATTTTGATTATTTGTATGAGGTAGACTGACACTAAGATAAGCATTCAAGATAAGTACTCTATAAAGTAAAAAAAAAAAAAAGTACGAGGTTACTAATGTATTGAAGGCATGTTTTTGGGTTCTGGTTGCCTCACAGCTGATATATCTCAATCTATGTCTATGCCACAGAGTGGTGGTTTGGCAGAGTTTGCAGTGGCCAAGGAGAAACTAACTGTGAAGCGGCCAGAACAAGTTTCAGCTGCTGAAGGTGCAGGCTTGGTAGCAGCAGGCCTTGCGGCTCACCAGGCTTTGATTGGTGCTGGAGTAAGTCTTGATGGAACTGGAAAGATCAAAAACATCTTAGTTACAGCTGCCTCCGGTGGTGTTGGTCATTATGCAGTTCAGCTTGCAAAGCTAGGTGGCCACCATGTCACAGCGACATGTGGGGCTCGGAATCTTGAGTTTGTCAGGAACTTGGGGGCAGATGAGGTCATCGATTATAGGACTCCTGAGGGTGCTGCCTTGAAGAGCCCTTCTGGTAAGAAATATGATGTAGTTATCAATTGCGTTGAGGGTATTTCTTGGTCGACTTTCCAACGCAATATGACCAGGTATGGGAAGGTAGTAACACTTCCAGCCAGTGGAAGTACCTTGTGGACCTTTGTTGTGAAAAAAGTGACTTTCTCCAAGAAGAAGATGCTGATGGTGTTCTTATCTCCCAATGGGAAAACCTTGGAGTTTCTTGTTACCTTGGCAGGGGAAGGAAAGTTGAAGACAACAGTGGATTCCAGGTTCCCTCTGAGCAAAGCAGAGGATGCCTGGGCTAAGTGTATTGAAAGCCATGCTACTGGCAAGATTATTGTTGGACCATAGACCAGTGCTTCTACCTATCTCTTGGATGGTGCAGGCATGAGATTATGTGCTATATGTTACAATAGTGTCTTCTTTTACCAAAAGAAAGTGTGGCATTGTTTCAGTTCTGTACAGGAATAATGGAATTTGTTGGTTTGTTGTTCATAGAAACTAGATATTCTGCTGGTTCTGTTTATTACGGTGTACATGATCTGAATCTTTTGTGTACTTCAAACTGCCATAATCATTTTGTTCCTGAAATTTATTTTTTTCTGTTTAGTCGTGTTGCTTTCCTATCAGTCTGTCAAGAAAATGATCTCCTTTCTGTTATGCTAGAAGGGGCTTCAGCAATTTATCTGTCTTATTTTGCGGATTTTAGCTACCCAAACACAAACTAAACTGATCTCCGTTAGTTTGTTATAATGTCTAATAAACTTCAGCGGTTATCAAGGAGTCATTAGAATCTTGAATAAAGATATGTTCTGCAAGTTCAGATTCATCTGTAATAATGAAAACTGTGATCATACCCTTGAAGAAATGTTAGCCAATCAACATTCTTACACTCTCTAGGGCTAGTTAAAAATAACTTAAAAGCTTGTGAATTCAGAAAAAAAATTACATGCAAAGAACCTTTGAACATGTGTGAAATTGAATGGCTTAAATTTTATTGAATCTTAAGTTAGGGTTTAGAGGCGGCATTAAAACATCACAATTACTAAAATCCAAGGAGTGGAATTATGAAAACTGAGTGGTTGAATTTTCCTCTTAATTTGCAAAAAATATTGAAAATTCAAATTGATCTCAAATATTTCCAACATGGGCGAAGAATTAACAAGTTATTGGAATTCGGATATGTAATAGGGACCGAATATTGTATAGTATTAAAATATAGAAATTAACTCTGAAAAGCAAAATTAATGAATGTTTTAATATATGGTCAAATCATAGAAGATCCAATATCGCCTAGAATGTAATGGATATTGTCCAGGAAACTCCTCATGACCATAATTTTTATCATATTATAGTTCTTTTGATATTTATATTTTTTTAGATTTCATTTTTAGAATATTTGATTAATATTTAATAGAATATTTAATTTTCTTGATTTTATTTTTAGAATGTGTAACATATTATAAAATATTTAGTATTTTAATATTATAAATTTGACGAAATTTAATATTTTTAAGATTATTCTTAATTTTGGATTTTTAAAACTTTTATGAAATTATATATTTATTTATCTGATATAAATTAACTTGAAAGACTAATGGATATCTCTCACCCATTATATCTACAACCTCATTGATTAGTTCATTTAATAAGTAAAAGATCTAAATAAGAAATGGAGTATGGTCTCGTTTGATTAGTATCGAATTTTACCAAATGAATTAATCAGATTAGAGGAATAAAATCACACCCAAAACATTATTAGATTCAATTATTTTTTTCCACCAAAGACTTTGGCTCACATCCAACAATATACGCTTGCTAAAGATCCATTAAAAAATCTATTTATAATAGCCATCTTATTAAAAAAAAAAAAGTGGTTTGAGAAGATACAAACTCTTAAAGGATAAATTTGTACAAGTGGTTTGTCTTCTCTAAAAAGGTGTATTATACTTTAATGATAGCTGGCTTAATGAGTAATGACGGATGGACTTTGGAACCAATATAAATATTTGATACAGAAAGAGATAATGTGTACACGATTGGTAGGTTACACCTACCTCACATACAAACTTATCCATAGTTAAGTACAAAATAATATTAGGAGTGGCATGAAGGCAAAGGAATATGCTACTGGTGCAGGGAATGTGCGAGGAATTGAACCAAAGGATTCCTCACTCTTTAAGTTTTGTTGAGTCATAGCCAAAGGATTTGTTATTTCGCTCGGAAGATTTGTTGCTTCACAACAAAGAATATGTTGCCTCACATTTTAAAAACTTTGGGAACCAACTCAAGTTCATGCCAATTTAAGACGGGAGGGTGAAAACCCAAGTGTGGGCAGAAGTGGACCCGAATTCTATGGGAGTCACACCATAATCAATAGGAGGGATGGGTCAGACTCTTTGAATTAATGTTTTGAAAATCGAACTAGTCATCAAACTCATAAGAAGGTAAGTTTTGTCACCTGGTTAAATCAGGTTAGACCATGATATGACTTTACATTATAAGATTATACTGTATTATCTTTTGAATCTTTTTAACAAAATGGGTTTGATGCAATTATCTTTTGAAGGTATTCTCCAACATTTATGGATCAGATTAGGGTCCCATAAGCACACATAGCGACAAGATCTTATTCGAGACATGTGTAACTTCCCCTCTCTCTGCTCATGAAGGTGCTCAACGGGTAATTACAAATTATTATTGGTCCAACATGTTTTAGATATCATCTTTTGTTGTTGCTTGAGATTCAAAAAGGTTAAAGACTAAGTCTTCTCTTGGCGGTGTTTTACAACTTCTTTCTATCGGACCAGATTTGGTGAATAATTTGAAGAACAAAAATATCACAAAGCCTAGATGAATTGAAGAAAAATGTGTTAAGTCATTTGACTTTGTCTTGAGTAGTTATCGAGACTTCATCCTAGATCCACCTTTTCACTCTCGCCTCTTTCAACTTTCTTCCGTTGTAAATTTTTCTGTATAAATATGTACTTTTGTAAACTATCCATCGAGAGAAAATAATTTTCTTTCATGGTATCAGAGTTACAAGGTTAAAACACTAGTTTTTTTCTCCCAACTGTTCTCTCACCTTTTCAATGGCCTCTTCATCGTCAATGACCTCTGCCGATGCCATGTACAGGACCCTCCCGTAGTGAAAAATATTTCACAGGAAGTCAGTCTCAAACTCACCACATAGATTTTTTTTGCTCTGGTGCACGAGATTTTTCTAGTTCTTCGAAGCCACAAGCCGCTAGGCTTTCTTGACGGTTCAATTCCGAAGCCAGTCTCCCCTCCAAAGGAGATTGAAAATTGGGTGTGGTTCAACCAACTTGTTCTAGGCTGGTTATTGCAATCCAATTTTCATGTTATACTCCCTTGCATGATCGATAATTAGATTGCTTGTGAGGCTTGGCTCAACTTAACTGAACTATACGACATAGTGACCTGCTCGTATACAACAACTCAAAACTGAGCTACACATTTTACTTAGGGGCTGTATATCTGTCCAAGATCATCTTACACAAGCAAAAATCCCTTACTTTAGTGTTAACTACCGCGGACAAACCTGTTGGCATGAAGCTTTCTGACACTGCAAAACTCGTTCAAACACCTCTGTTTAGTAACAAAATCTCCTCTGAAGATGGCGACTTATTAAGCGATCCAATATGTTATCATCAATTGTTGGGCGGTTTTCAATATTTAACCCTAACATGACCCGACATTGCTTATTCCGTCAATAGCCTCTGGCAATTTTTAAAGTCGCCACGGTTTCCTTGTCTCGAGGCGGCTAAATGAATTCTACGAAACTTAAAACAAACTCTTATATAGGTTGCATATCACTCCTTCCTATTTTATTCTCAATGGAACTATTGGATTCACAATCTACTTGGGCCGAAATTCCATCTCTTGGTCATCACACAAACAATGTATTGTCTCTCACGTTCGGGTTGTGAAGCAGAGTATTGAGCCCTCGCTACACTCACCAGTGAAGTTTTATGGACACTACATATACTAAAGTTTCTTCACATTCGACTTCCCGCATCACTATTGTTTATTTTGAGACAACAACAATGCTGTATTTCTGGCATCTAATCCAGTTGTTCATGGACACAACAGACACATTGAAAAAGATGTTCCTTTTATTCGTGAAAAATTAGCGAATGACACATTCCGACTTCAACATATATCCAACACCTCTCAACCTATGGACGTTTCACCAAACATCTATATCGTCCACGGTTTGAGATTCTGAGAACCAACCACAATGTGCTTCCTCCCCCTTGAACCCGCGGGAGCGTGTTAAGCCATCTGAATTTCTCTTGATCAGTTACCGAGACTGTCCCAAATCCATCCTTTTCAGCTGTATATGGGTATTTGCACTTCACTCTCACGTTCGCTCAAAATTCTTCTGTTGTAAAATTTTCATATATAAATATGTAATTTCGATAAACTATAAAAAAACAATTTTCCTTTCAACAAGAGGCCACAACACTTGATCTAGACATTGACGCTTACTAAATTTGCAAGAGATTTTAAGAAAAAGATAAAAGCTTGCACTCACTTTGCTCTAGGTTAAGACTGATTAAAAATAATTGAGTAGATAATGATCTAGGCCTTAGGAAAGTATGACCATGGAAGAGAAACTTACAACTCTTTCACTTCAAGATACTTCATCAAGAAGCCAAAGGCATGCCATGTAAAAGTGTAGAATACTGGAGGGCGACGAAGTATTGTAAGAAAATAGGTAAAAAGATGCTTGAGAAGAGAGGAAAAAGGGGTTAAATAGGAAGGATATCGACTCAATGTAAAGGCTGCAGAGAGATGGAGAGAATGACAAGTAGTTCTCCATGAAATTTAGAGGAGAATTTGATGGTTTAGTTTTGTAACGTGTTGCCTTTATATAAGACTTCTATTAATAGTTGGGCAAAAGTTGCTCTAAAAGCTAACTTTGATGTTTCCTCTAATTCTAGTCGACAAGCTAACCCAACATGAAGGAATATAGAGAACTATGGTTTGTGCCACCCATACAAGGATGATTAGGTAGTCAAAGCAATCGATTATAATTACCCTCCAAACTTTACAAAAGTTACACACAACTGATTTTACAATTGACCAATTTACCATACTATATAAGTTTAAATCTTTATTAGGTTTTCCAAAAATGGTAGGTCAGCCGAAAACTTGTTCAAATAACTTATTTAACTTTTTTATATAGAGTGGTGATATGCATATTGCCTAATTTTACTGTGAGGGTTTACAACGTGATATGGCGTCCTCGTTGGCAGTGCTAGTAAGAGATAAAGTAAGAACTATCTTCCTATTCTATAGGTAAGCTTAAACCCTAGACCTTATCTAGATTACCAACTAGGCTGCCAAGAGGACAATTACATTAGGATGTAAAAACTCACAGTAAAATAAGGTGGTACTGAAATCATTTTTCTTTCAGAGGAGTGATATAAGTACTGCAACTTTTTACTTCCAAGACTTAATCTGACATGGCGACTACATTGCGGTCCAGGTAAGAGATAAATAAAATATTATGTACATAATATTATCCAAGGTCCATAAAAGCACCGGTGTAATTTTCATTTTTTTTTATATTTTCTCGTGGTTAGAAATCAATTTCAATGACACAAATTAAAATAAAGATATGTTTAGTACTAAGGTACTAGCACAACTCAATGGTTCAAGGTCGAATCCAGTTTAATCGGGTTTGATCACAAGGAAACTTGTGATGCAGTCTTTCTTAATTCTCTTCCCCAAATGTGAACCCGTATTCTCCGTTATTCAATTTGAATCTTGAAGGATGGCCCACCCTTTCCTTTTTTTTCTTTGAAAAGGAAAAAAGAATTACATCCTCATGGGCCCCGCCTAACGATATAGTGGCTGGAATTTATCCAGGATGCGAACCCATATCAAACTAGAAAGGCGGGAAATACACCAACATAATCGTATATGCGCCCTCGTGGGAGAGCGTCTTCTCGCGGTGGTTTGATTAAACAACTCACACAAGAAAGCCCCAGAGAGCACTTCTTATTTTTTTATATGACGAAACTAGCCTCATTCTTTTCCCAAAATGAAGAGATTTTAATCACATGAAAAAACCAGGGAGGAGTGCAGTATCGTCATTAAGAGATAAAATTTTTCGTGATTTTGAAGCGATGTAGGGGCATTGTTGTCAACGTAGAATAAACAAACAGAAGTCACCAGTGGCAGTGGGGACCCGTCGTCTTTCCTTGTTCGCCTCTCCCTTTCTCTGCTGCGTTTTTGGTTTTGTTTTTCTCTATTGCCTCGGTTTCTTCCCATTAGCCTCTGCAGTTTGTTTTAATGGCGAAAGGAAAGAGGGGGTAACAACATATAGAAACTGCTTCTGAACGGACGTCTGCATTATTGTGGCTAACGAATAGCCTTTCATTTTTAAATATTTGTCTGTGCTTCGGTTGATCGTATGTTGTTCGTGGGTATTTCGTGGAAATTGGATTGGTTGTTTGATGTGCGGTTGGTGGATGGTGAGTTGCATTTTTATGAGCTTCGCCATTTCATTTGCTTTTCTTTGATTGTTTGTGAAGTTGGGTTATGGTGGTTTCGGTTTATTGAGATCTAAACAATTTTTTCTTTTTAAGGGGTTTAAATTTGTTTTCGACTTTCTTTAGTCGTGTTTTGGGGGTTTTCTTCGTGGTGCTCTTGGGCCGATGCTGTGGTAATGCTACTATGCGATCGCCGGAGAATTTGACGTGCTTTGCGTGTATGATAAATTCTGACTGTGGGTTGTGAATATGTGTTGCCTAGAGCCGTGAGCGTGATTTCCTAGTGGTTTTGCTGATACATCGGATTTTCCGGCTTTGCGTAAAGCGATGAAGTGGTGGCCTTTGGAAGGGCTTTTCTTTTTGTCTCCCTAAATCCATGCCTTGTGAAGTTCTTTGCAGTGTCTATTTAGCTTAGAGGCTCAGCGTGAACTGGAATGTCGAGGAAGCGTGCTCGATTATTTAAGACGACTCCACCCCCCATTTTTTTTTCTAGGCCTGATGTTTTCTGATTTATGCGTTTTCTGTTGTATGATTATTCATCTCTCTTACTCTATTGCAACTTTTGAGCAACAAAAGCTTCATTTCTTCATCCTTAATGGATTGTGTCTTTTGAATTTTAATTAGAGATATGATAGATCGCCTTTTCAAAAATACTCTCATTAGAGATATTTAGACTTTTATGTGCTTCATGCACCATCTGACTGGATGTATCACCGTCGTAATTTGAATGGCTTCCTCTACTTTTGTTTGTCTTCCAAATTTCTTGATCTAACTCTCCACGTAATGGATTCTGCAGATGTCGATATGAAGCTTTCTTTCTTTTATGTTCTTTTGCAGTTTAGTTTCCCCAGTTCGTATCAGCTGGGAGGCTTTCACTGTAAATGGAGCCCTGTTTCATCCCAATTTGTAGTTATCATCTAGCACACCCTGAATCTTCTCCATCTGGAGTTCTTCAGCAGTGTTTACAGACTTTACAGCAGTCCATAGATGATATCTGTAGCCTGCAGCTTATAAAAGGCTGCATTTGAAGCATGTCGTTTATCTTTTGGGTGATGTCTAATCACTCATACCACGAGAAGTGGGAGATCATTCAACCAATTTTTCCTTTATTGCAACTTTTGCTGTTAATATTTACATTCAAGTGGGTGAAAGACACTGCATTGCCAGTGTGGAGGCTTTTATACAGAGTTCCTTAGAAGTTCATTGAGACCCTTGATTTTGTTGCTGGGTACAACTGTAAGTATGGAAAGGTCAGTTGCTTTGACACAATTACCCTGTTTTTTCTGTGTTTGGTCTGTGCTGCAGAGTGGCTCACTGTTGGGAAAGT